>JANIHZ010000004.1:4361545-4374124 GCA_027478365.1 Erythroxylum rufum | reverse complement strand
ATAATAAAATAATAAAATTTTATTAATGAAAATATAAAAAATATATTATTCAAGGCACAATTGTCACTTTAATTGTTTGTCAATAAGTCACAGGTTTTTGTTGTTTTAAAACTATAGTATTCAAGTATTTGTGCTTTTTCGGTTCTAGGTTGTGTGAGAATGTTACATAAGAATATAATAGTCATTTATTATATATTACATTCCATTCCATCCATCTTCCAAACAACATTTTATTACATTACATTATGAACCATTCCATTCCATTCTAAACAAATTTTCATTACATTACATTTTATTCTATTATAAATCATTCTAGTCTGTTCCATTTCATTATATTTCATTTCATTAATTATCATCTAATCAAAGAGCCCTAAGTGTTAGCTATTACTTTTGCAGGAGTCACGGTGGTTTAAATCATAGCCAACGTCCACCTAAATTAGCCACCCATTTCAGGTCATATCCAATTAAGCTGTCCACCTAAATTACCTGTTTTTCAAACCTGTGACCACTAAGATGCTCATCGTACATTGGTTTGATGGTTCTAACTCTTTGGAAAATACGACTATGGAAACCAGTCATAACTCCTCGGTTACTGCTTAATATAGGAACAGAATCTCTTGGGAATGCCACAGAACTCCTGATTTTTATGATAAAGCAAACTTATTATGGAAAGGAAAGTTGTAATTTATGGTTGAGACTTCTACGTCTAGCGTCCATGATCGTTGATTCATATTTATTTGCTGGTCGGCAAGGAAAGAGTCAACTTCGAATGTACCAATCTCTAGGAGTTCTATAGCTTATGGTTGAGACTTGAGACTGCTACGTCTGAAGTTTGATTCATGTTTATCTGGTTGGCAAGGAAAGAGTCAACTTCGAATGTACCAATCTCTAGGAGTTCTTAATCTATTCGATCAGAAACACACAAAAGTCAAACCTCCACAAGACTTCCATGTCTGCCACAGAAGAACCTGTGGGCTATGAAAGTGGTATCCAACCATCAATTGCTTCGTGCAAAGGGCAAGAAAATAATATTCAAGCTGCAGCTTTAGACATATTTTTGAGTTTGATATTAACCTCCCAACCAACATCTTATGATGCAATTATAAAATCATCAACTAGTTTACTCTTTGAATGTCTCCAGCTGTCTGCAAAATTAATAGAATTTGAAATTTTTAGTTTTTTTTAATAATGAGTATACTTGTAGATACATATGATAATTTGTATATTACATAATTTAATTATAATATTCGATTCAAATACTCAATAATATATTCTAATGGCAAGCATTGCTTAAACTTTTTACATAAACTAAAGATGTGATTTGTGTTAGTGAATATATAAAATCAATTAAGTTGGCCTCACACAATAGCTTAAGCTATTGTGGTGAATTGGTCACTTAAGCTATTGTAGTGAATCGGTCACTTAATTAAGTATTTGAATCGAACCTAAAGGACTTTCACGTGAGGGAGTGTGTTAGTAAATATATAAGACCAATTTAATTGGCTTCATACAATAACTTAAACTATTGTTATGAATCAGTCACCTAATAATTTGTACATTAACATTACACAAAAAATTTTAATTTTTTGCATATTTGTTAGTAATACTTTACACTCGAATGATACTAAACTAGTACTTGTTACACTCTAACATTATTAAATTAATATTCATTGCACAACGATAGAAACTTATTTAAAACTTTTATAAAATATTAAGATAAAAAAAATATTATTTGGTATTTAAAATTTTTATTTTTACATTTGATAGGTCCAAATTTATTAATTGTGACATGATATAGGTTAAATTTATGATTCATATACTAAAACTGTCATAAATTTAACTATATTAAGATACAGGGTACTATGTTAATGCATAGCATAGGTATATTTGCCCCCCTCTAGAATCCTCTGTTTGTGAGCTTTATATCAAGTAATTCAGCTACATGAAAGGTTCATCAAAAATAGAAAGATAGGTCAACAGCTCTTTAATGTATGTTTGTTTATGATGACTTAGGCCAATATGCTTTTGATTTCCATTTCCATACATTACATTGTGAAAGTGATAATGGACAAAAGATTACCATGATGTATATTGTATCTCAAGAAGAAATGGTAAAACATGAATGGTTAAAGAGAGGAATATTCAGAGATCAAAATTTGGAGTTGACATGCAGAGTTGCAGACTGGTAAGGCCACCTGTTTTTAGGGTTCAGGTGAGGAACTTATACAAGGTAGATTTGACTTTGTATCTACACCAGAGTCACTGAGCAGGTACACTTTTTTATCATATGAATCATCAATGATGAAGGGCGTGTGATAGAACCACAGGAATCCGAATTTCTGCTCAAATCTATTATATGTGCATATTCTCATTTTCTGAGTGGGAAAAAGATAAAAAAAGACGAGTAAGAGCAGTGCAAAATAATGAATCCCATATCGAAAATGTTGTAGGGTTCCTCACCGAACCTTAACTAGATTGCCCAAAAGACCAATTTTCATTTAATGATGCAAAAAATTAGGAAAGACTCATTGTCTTATAACGAAGTTTCTGATGCATATTCATGAAACAATAAGCCAAATGATCCTTAAGTACTTGAAAACAGACTCTCTGTTTTAGTACTTGTGACCCCATGTTTTCTTCTTTTTATGCTCTGTTTTGTTTGTATCTCTCTGCTGTCTTAGCTCCTCAACTAATCTCATTAAGTTCTCTTCATTCAATGCTTGAATTTAAGAGCCTCACTTTGCCTACAAATTTAGGTGCACACACATGCAGGGAAGTAGAAAGAGAGATAAGAGATGGAAAGTATTAACTCTTGATCGATTCTTTAATCTGAAAATGGCTTTTTCTAATGATGGTTTTTGCAGGGAAAACGAAAAACAGCCAAGTTCTAGCCTTCAAAGTCTCAACGACCTCTCAGTGCATTTATAGTCCTACATCTCATTCTTAGAGAAAGAGAAAGAAGCAAGAGGCGGAGATGGTCCTATTTCAACATAACAGTCTGGCCATAATAATTGCTTCCATTACATTTCACCTATAAATCCCCTCTCTCCATTTTTGTACTAAACACTTACTCTCTTCACATTTCACATACACTTCACTCCTCCTTTCCACCATTGTTGTTCCCATGAAGAATGCTCTGTTTTAGCCATTAAAACCCAAAGAAATGATCTTTGGAGAAAAGGGCAATCTGGGTTTCGCTTAGATTGAAGCCTTTCTGCATTTCAAGCTCCATTTTTGAGGTAAGTCACACAGTACCCATAAACACAAAAAGTGTCTTTTCTTCGTCTACATTGCAACCATGGATATATCGACGGCCTTGTTGCTTCTATCGGCGGTTATCGTGTATCTACTATGGTTTTTTTTCATCGCACGGTCTTTGAAAGGTCCACGTGCCTGGCCTTTACTGGGCAGTCTGCCTGGATTGATCGCGAACTGTGATCGCATGCACGACTGGATCTGTGATAATCTACGCGCCTGCGGCGGCACGTACCAAACGTGCATCTGTGCGATTCCGTTTCTGGCCAAGAAACAAGGACTCGTGACGGTCACGTGCGACCCGAGAAATCTAGAGCACATCTTGAAGACCCGATTCGATAATTACCCCAAGGGCCCCACATGGCAAGGAGTGTTTCATGATCTACTCGGTGAAGGCATCTTCAACTCCGATGGCGACACGTGGCTGTTCCAACGTAAGACCGCCGCACTTGAATTCACCACCAGGACTCTTCGCCAAGCCATGGCTCGTTGGGTGAGCCGAGCCATTAAGTTGAGATTTTGCCCAATTCTAGAATCGGCTCAGGCCAATGCCGAGCCGGTTGATCTTCAGGACGTGTTGCTTCGGCTCACTTTCGACAACATATGCGGCTTGGCCTTTGGTAAGGACCCACAGACATGCGCCGTCGAGCTGCCGGAGAACAGCTTCGCTTCAGCTTTTGACAGAGCCACCGAAGCCTCTCTTCAGAGATTCATTTTGCCTGAGGTTTTTTGGAAGTTCAGGAAGTGGCTGAGGTTGGGCATGGAGGTCAGTTTAAGCCGGAGCTTGATTCAGCTCGACGACTACTTGACGGAGGTTATCAATGCAAGGAAACTAGAGCTCTCAAACCTTGAAAAGGACGGAAACCCAAATGACGATTTGCTCTCCAGATTCATGAAGAAGAAAGAATCCTACTCCGACACCTTCCTCCAACAAGTAGCACTCAACTTCATCCTCGCCGGACGTGACACGTCCTCCGTCGCTCTCTGCTGGTTCTTTTGGTTGCTTACCCAAAACCCTTCGGTGGAAGACAAAATCTTAAACGAAATATGCACCACCCTGATCGAGACACGTGGTGAAGACCTGTCCGAATGGGTCGACGAGCCTTTGGTGTTTGAAGAACTCGACCGTTTGATCTATCTCAAAGCAGCATTGTCAGAAACCCTGAGGCTGTACCCTTCCGTGCCTGAGGACTCCAAGCACGTTGTCTCCGACGACGTCTTGCCCGACGGAACATTCGTTCCGGCGGGGTCGTCGGTGACGTATTCGATATACTCAACGGGGAGGATGAAATCTACGTGGGGTGATGATTGCATGGACTATAGACCAGAGAGATGGTTGTCATCTGACGGCAAGAAGTTCATTACACACGACTCTTACAAGTTCGTGGCATTCAATGCAGGCCCGAGGATTTGCTTAGGTAAGGACTTGGCATACCTACAAATGAAGTCGGTGGCCGCGGCACTATTACTACGCCACCGTCTCACGGTGGTTGAGGGACACAAGGTGGAGCAGAAGATGTCACTAACATTGTTCATGAAATACGGGCTGAGGGTTAACGTGCATAAGAGAGATTTGGAGGGTACGGTGGCAAGAGTGAAGAAGGATTTGCAAGGAGTTAACGGAAGAAGTAACGGCGTTACAGAGAAGCGGTAGGTGGGGTTGACATTAAGGTCTTGTTTGGATGTTGGTGAGTGTTATTTAAGGAATGTGGGACTGAATCCATGTGAGACTTGAAGATGCTATATACTTGGGAAGAGGAGAGGGCAAAGGTGAGTGGTTGTGGGCCAATTGGGCCCTACTTGGGCTTTCAAGACACAGCCCATTGACTTTTTATATATACAGGCAGAATACTATAAGCTTTCTTAATTTTTGGTGACATTATTCAAAAGTTTTCATAAATTCTTCTTCTTCTTTTTTTCCTTCTAAACTTCGTTTGTCTATATTATGTCTCATCCTCATTTTTATTTGTTTCTATTGGTTGTAACAGCTTCTGCAGAAATAATGCTCATATTGAAGTATAAATAATGCCTATATTTGTGTTTACCTTTTGCCTATGTTCTTTTTCTATACTATCCAATTTAGTGGAACAGATCCTCTGTTTCATTTGATCTGTTCTGATAAGAACTGGTTTACTGGAACAAAAGATCTGTTCTCCAATTTGGCAATGTAATGTCCTATGAGATAGCTCTGGGGGTTTTAAGTGAACCTGAAAAGGTAGTGATGTGGATGGCTTCAGATCCTTTATACCAATTATCCAATTTCATCCTCTTCTTGCCCCCAAAACGATGTTTTATATTTAACATCGGTTTAAGTCAGAAACAGGGTTGAAATTGGATATCTGGGTCAGAGAATCATGTGATGGCTACCAACTCAGTGGTTCAATGATAGGTAGACGGTTTATTCTGACGTTAAAAGAGCAAGATTCTCTAGCAGGTAAGGTAAACTCTTTCCCTTGTGTACTAGGACACTAGTCCATTTATAGGAAAAGTTGTACCATTCAGTAGATACCAAAAGATATGAGCTACTCGGGAGTCTTGAGTGTGATTGTTTATGGAAAAGGTAAAAGGCAAGGAATATAAGACAAATTTACTGACTCCAAGCAGTTCAAACAGAACATCATCATCAAAAGAATTTGAATCTTGTTTTTGATCTTTATTTCTGATTATTCCATTATTTTCACAAGCACAAACTCTACTTCTTGGTCCCGGGTTGATCGAGTTTTAAATTGCCTAAACTCGATCATGCCACGGTTCAAGTCACAAAAAGAAATCAACTTAGGCCAAAGCTAAGTACAATTTCATTTCATCTAATTTGTTGATGGTCTGATCCAATGCCATTCCTATCAGACATTCCAATGCACTATGTGCCCCTTTAAGTTTTTTTTATGTCCGTAGAACTTGCAACAGCTTTTGTGAGGCTTTTGAGTACGCAGTGAGTTGCCTTAAAAAGGCTAGCATTGATAATGAATGCTGTACGGGTGCAAAATGTCAAGAGACGTGCAAATGCTATGAGGACACTTTCTTTATTTGATTACTGAAAGGTAAGAAAGGAACATTTTAACTCATTACCAGGATTTTTATCCTTGTAGACTGTTCAGCAAGTATACACCTTATGTCGACACTGCTGCATCTGTTAACCACTTCGATCTCCTTGGATGTTGCCTATGTTATATAGAAACTTTTGCTTGTAGGTTTCGTCTTCACTCACTCATATAGTTCTACTCCAGAATTCTCTCCCCTGTAGCAAACAAGTTCCACACCAATGTTCCGATGATGTACAGAGCCACAGCAACCTTAAACACATCATCCCAAGAACCTAAAAAGAAAACAGAAGTAAAAGGGTCCACAATCAAGTGAGTGGAGTAAGAAAATCCAAGGACCGAGTAAAAACAGCAAGTCTCTTTCAATCCCAACGGCTTACCCTTTTGCAGAATGTATCCAGTTGCAGCAGTACCAAGTACACCGGCAAGCACTCCCGCAGTGTTTGAAAGTCCTAACAAAACTCCCTGGCATTTGAAAACTATTAGATTACAATAAAATTTAGGATCAACTAAATAGTTCGACAATTGTGTGACTTTAAGTAGTTATTATTATTAAATAAAATTTATTCTACAATTATAATATTGGTGATTATTGATATAGTGAACTTCTGTTAAAAAATTAGGATATTGGTCAAATCAATTGGTGGGTCACCAAATGACTAGCGATCATGCAAAATTATGCGACAAATCACATTGCTTGACAAGGGAATATGTACGAATTTATGACATAATAAGATGTCATATATTCGGAAACAGACTCTCTACCATGTAAGGCTGTGTAATATTAGATTACCGTAGACCCCCCATTCTAATAGAACTATCAGTGTTTGTTGTTGTTGGTGTTTTAGAAGATGTCACACACACACATATATATATATATATATATAGTTGGACAATTAAGATAGCAATAACTTACAGCATAACGTGGGCCAATATCTTGATGGTTGGAATAAAGCCCAGACTGAGAGAACGCATCTGATCCCTGCAGCAATTCAAGCATCGACCATTTAAACTCTCTTCCCAATATCACCAACGAATGATTTGATGGAGGCATAGTGTTTAGCTAGTTATTCAACTAGCACTATCTCTGACCCTATTGGTGTCATGATACCGCAAGCTAGTAATTCCCAGATCACATAATTATCCAACAGAAACTTTCTGGACCATTCTAACCATATTATCTTTGATTGCTTGTTAGACTTTTGCTTACTCTACATCAGACAACTTTCTTGAGTTTGACTTCCTTAAAAAGGTCTAAATACAGAGTTTTTCAAGTTCATTATCTGTCTAATTAAGTATTTAAAATCCAATCTATTTCCCGTTTACCAGTGAATTGTTATAAAAAGCTTACACGTAAAGGTGAATGAAGAACACATCGATGAGAAGCAGATGCTATAGCTTGATTGAAAACAGGTGATTTTGAAAATAAATGTAAAAACATTTTGGAAAAGATTATACCAGAAATAAATTTAATTAAAAACTATTGAATGAAAAATAACAAACAATTAGGCTCTGAAATTGATATCGTATTCAAACAAACCTGACTGCAAGCCATGCATAGTACGGCCAGAGCAGGCGTCGTAGCATGGCTCAACTGCGTAAGAAAGAAGGCTGGGCCCAAAAATCCAATAGATTGCATTATCTACAATATAGAAGTTAGAACTATTATCTGGCTTAACAACGAGATGATGACGACCAAAACAGACACAAGAAATAACTCCTTGCCTTTCTAACTGTTGTAATGGAAAGACCTTTGCTCACAAGTGTGTCGGCAATCCAACCTCCTATGTTTGCAAAAATTGCCATGGTCAACCATGGCAAGACACAGAATAGTCCAGATTCAGTGAGATTAAAGTCCAACACCTGAGAAAACAATCATGAAAATTACATAAATACAACAACTTAACCTCCATAAATTTTTGTAAAAACATAGCCATAACAAAATTAAGGTGAGAATGGTAAGTTGTCTGAGTTTAAGATTTGCTAAGGCGTAGTGGGCAAGAAGTTAAAATTTTTAACACTTCCAATGATTCAGATCATAAAGGTTATGAACCCAATGTTTAGTAAGTTCAATGATATATGTTAAGCTCTCATTGTTTCATGAAACAAATAGCATCAACAGCCAAAAGAAATAACAGAGGTCTGACGCGGTAAATCTCTGACATAGAGTAAATTGTCAACCAATTCTGTTAACTTTGCAGAAAAGATATTATAATATTTGTATCACGTGATTCAAAGTGGACTATTGAAGATTCATCACCATTTACAAGCATCCACTGCACAGCAAGGCAACAGCATGAAACAAAGACTATGAGACCAATACTAAACTACAAACAAGTAGATCTTGGAAGAAACATCATTACAAATAGTTTTCGTGGTCAACTTAACTGAAATCAAATAAAAGCAGTGGGATTAGCTCAATTACCTGATTGTAGTAGGTAGGCATCCAAGTTAAGAGAATAAAAGTTCCCCAGTTGTGGCAGAAGTGAGAGATAATGAGAGCCCAAACAGGAGCTTTTGATAATATTAACTTCCAAGGGATAACTGAAACAGACTCTTTCGCCACCTTACCGCTCAAGATGAGATTTTTCTCCTTAGAACTAAGTTCTGGATCTTCCTTTGGTGAGCTATGCGCCTGGGGTAAACCAAGCAAAGATACAAGAAACCACATTCGAGTTTCTTTGGTCATAATTTATAACTTGATCCCATCTTTCACAAATCAATAATATGCCGCACCCTGTGCATGCTCAAATTAAATTTTTGGTTCTCGTGAGACATAAAGTGAATAATTACTGCAACGAACATTTTGAGGCAGCAGATAATTTCTTTCATCGGATCCTCAACTTTATCAATATATAAGTTCAGCTATGTTTGTCCCAAGAACTGAATTGCATGAGATGCACTCAAACAAAACTATCGTACCAAATCTTGTAATTAAAGCAAACTTTATAATTCTGATTTATTGCCATGAAAAACAACTATCAAAAACAAATAAATTACCTTTCTCAGCCACAATGCAAGCCAAATAGTTCCAAGGGATCCAAAGGAGTAGAATACAGATGGCCACCCAAATTTGTGTATTAGAATGGGAGAAATAGCCAATCCAGTAACAGAACCAAGATACATTCCACTGTAAACTAAGGCAAGTGATCTGCTTCTCTCTGAAACCGGAATCCACTTGGAAAGGATATTATTCATGGCAGGCATGGCAACACCCTGTAGGGAAATTGGACCATAGTTGAAGATGATAATACTCAATTCACTTGCCACAAAAAAATATCACACGTTTTGAGTGCATGAATGTTGAAATTCAATATAAATCCCATCATAACATAAAGTTAGTCACTAGATCAACCAAAATATTCTATAAAAAAAGATAGGAAATGCTATAAAAGGAGTATGAGACTGAGAGATTAGACACAAAAAGAGTATGAGATAACTGAATCTCACATGCCCAAGCTCATTCTACTCTCATTTCATAGTGTTATGACAGCCTATCGAAATGAAACAAATACATGAACAAGCCATATTTATACTACCAAAGGACAGTTTAAAGCATATCAAAACTAGAAAGTCATCAGAAGAGATGACCTCGCCAATCCCCATGAAAGCACGCATCATAAGCAAGAAAGGAAGTCCAATTCTAGCAGCAATAGGCGTCAAAACTGTAGCAATTGACCACCAGACAACTCCTAAACCCAGCACCAGCTTTCCACCAAGTTTATCTGCCCAGATACCCCCAAGAATCTACAGGCCAGTAAAAACAAGTTATGTTTGAACATTGAGTCCTAGATGAAACTCAAAATTCATGACTATCTGAGATCATACCTGAGTCAGTAGATAGCCCCAGAAAAATGATGATTGAATTAATCCAACAGTTGCACTGTTCCAGTTGAACTCTTTAGACATTGGAAGTATTGCAATACTCATATTCACCTACAGCACAAAATTGAAGCTAGCATATGACTGAGCTATGAAAACAAAACATAACATGAAAATTTTGAAATAAACATTTATTTTATGAAGGATGAGTTTTGGAAGCTCAGAATTGGTAGCTAGTTAGAATTGGGAGTATCAATTCCAATTCTGCTGCTTTTCTATCATAAAGAATAGAAATTCTAATTTTCACATGGAACTCAAAAGATAGTTTTTACAACAATTCAATTCTTAGGTAGGAACAAATTATATCAGTTGCGAAGAACTCAATCCTCAATAAATTTGCTATAATATTTTGCACAATTCAACGTATTAGATTCACAAACAATTCCGTGAACCTAAAGCAATCTAAAAGAAGATGGTTATATGACTATATCAAGTTCAACATTTCATTTGAACAGCTCCTTCCAACTAGTTAAATCATTAATCACTTGCAAAATGCACAGAGTTGAAACGTGAAGCAAAGAAATTGAATAAAAAACTAGAAACTAGCACTCACACGGTCCATGTTACATAGCAAAAACGCAGTAAAACAGAGCAACACAATGACCCAACGCTTCGGAAAATGCTCCGCCCAACCAGATGTTTCTTGAACATTCCCCTCCACCGACGCACGAGTTCTCTCCAAGTTCAGACAGTCAAGATGACCGCATTGACCTTCGTTAGACCAGAAATTACCAGGACAAGGATAGGAATAACGAAAAAGTCTTGAGAGTTTTGAAGATTGAAGAGACGGTGAATACGATAATCCTGAAGTGGCCGTTCGGCTCTGTAACTTTTGACAGAGTACACTCCCTTCCACACATCGCACTCTGAAAACGCTTGTGCGATGTGAACAACCAGGTTCTCTTTGTCCAACTTTACCTGCCAACGCGAAGCCAACAAGTAAAATCCAGAACACACGCGATTGAACTTCTCTTTTCTCAGAATTTCAAAGATAAGCTAAACCAGATACAATCTAACTTCACTCTAGAGCAAGCAATCAAAACATACAGAGAACTTCAAAGCGAGATGCAGAAAGAGATTGAGGCACACTAAAACATACCTGAGCTGATGAAGGAACCGAAGTTCCGGTTCGATAGCAAACCACCAAAGGCCATTGTTTCAGAGTAAGGTAAAACAGATTTGAAGAAGCTCAGAGCTACTCTATAGTCTATAGTCTATACCATTTTCAGTTCTTTCCTATCTCTGTTACTACTGCAATATATTTTGTATTCTTCAGAAGTGGAAACAGCTCAGTGTTCGAGAAGGAGGGACGAGCGTTTGACAAGTGGCGACATCCTCTTCCAGAGACGGAGCAGAAAAGCACGAAATGACCGTGACACCCCTGCATGAAATAGGAATTTACAGAGGCGTTTCGTGTGTGTTGAGATTTAAATTGTGGGGTATTATCGGGAACGAAGGCAAAATCTGAGACGTTACTCCCATGGAGCACAAAGGTTGTTCTCCGATCACCGGAAAAGAGTGCAAGAAGGGGATAAATGACTGTTTTCGTAATTACTTATCAAGAGTCAAGACAAAAATAGTACGCAGCGTTTTACGATTTGATAATGACGTCGAATAGACAGCGCGTCTAATCAATTTCTTTTGTATGATGTGTCGGGGTACAAAACTTCGTACAAAGTACGATATTGAAAGTTAATAATATTATTTTATTTAATAATAATAAAATTTTTTAAAAAGATAAAAAAAAACTCTTTTAACTAAAAAAAATAATATATCGGAACCATTTTGTTTATGGATCGATTTGTCATTTTTTTCAACTTATATCATTTTAATTAATTAGTATTATTGAGGAAAATAATATTTTGTATTAAATTTAAATAAAAAATCATTTTATTCAATTAAATTTGACTTTTTTAAAACTAATCGGACCGAACCTTTCCATAAATTCATCTTACAGCTCGAACAATTAAAGTTATTTGTTCAAATTAAGTTGGCTTATAACATTATAATATGAAATTTAACATTTATGACATAACATATAAGTTCAAACTTTTTATCAATTAAATGTCATGTTAATCTTGTTTTTTATTTACATAAAAAAGTTAAATTTTGTTATTAATTTTTAATCATAATCTGAACTTTAAAACGTAGTAATAAAATATCTAAATTTTTAATTTTTTTCAATTTTAGTGCGAATTTCAAAAAATAATAATAAAATACTTAAACTTTCAAATGTTTTCAATTCTAACCATACATTAATGTTTTTATTAAGTTTTAAAATGACTTAAATCAGATTACGCAGTCCCAACAATCTTACTAATACAGTATGCGATAATGAAAGAATAGTTTGGAGCATTAAAAGAACAAACAGAAAACAAATAGTTAAGAGCATCGGGAGAAA
>JANIHZ010000004.1:4215518-4232654 GCA_027478365.1 Erythroxylum rufum | reverse complement strand
AAATAAAATTTTAAAATATATCCTTTTTTGATGTTTCGTAAAGGAAATTACAAACGTAAAGAGGGAAACGGAGGTGAGCATCGATCGTCGTCGTCATCATCATCAACTACAGAGCCCAAAGCTAAACAAAACAGTCAGTCAAAGGCCCGAGAGACCCTTTTCATCTCGCTCTCTCTCTTTAGATAAAATATAATTTACATAAAAAAAGAAAAAATCTTTCTTCATTCGAGCTTCACACGCCCCTCTCTCTCTCTCTCTCTCTCTTCGATTCCTAATTTCTTTGATGGTAGGTTAGGTCTACACTTGTCTCTCTTTGAATCTGATAATCGTTACGAATTTAGTTATTTTTCCTTTTATTTTGGTTTTGTTTCCAGTTTCATTGCGGGGTTTGACCTTGATTTACGAAAGTGCCATCAAAACCCTAGCTTTCCCTTCTCCTATTTACTCAATCTCCAGGTTTCGTTTGGGATCTAAACCCTAATTTTCTCTTGCTTCGCGAATTCTGGAGATCTTTTCCTGTAGATTTGGTGATTGTTGCTTGTCAATGCTTGTTTAGATCGATATAGAATCTTCCTTGGGATTAAAGATTAGATTGCGTGTTTTCTTGATCTTCTGTTTGCTCATTGCGTTGCTGTTGCTTGGTTTTTGCTCTTTTTGGGTTTTTAGCTGTTTTGATAACTAGGCATGTTAGTTGTTCAGTTGTGATTGATGACTTTTTTACTTGGGTTTTATGGATCATAGTTTCTTCTCTTCTTTTTTTTTGTTGATTATTGCTTTTCTACTGTCAAAATTGTGGGTGCAAATCACACACTTGTTTTGGAGAAACAAAGAGTTACTTGCTTTGCCTGTGTTTTACTTCAATATCAGCTTTAGTAATCTTGCTGGAGCAACATAAATGTTGGGCTTTTTTATCAGTCTTTGTTCTCATCAGTTAGTTTTACAGTTAGTTCTTATAGTTGACGTTGTTAGTAATTCTATGCCACAAGTATCTCGGCTGAAATCAGGATGCAGCAGCATTGTTGATATATTTACAGCTTAGAGATTGAATTGTAACACTACTTGAGTCGAAAAGCTATGCTATGTGGAGAGTGTGCTTACTTGGCTTCTGGGCTATGCTCAACTGGGCAATAAGAAAACCACATTTGTGAAATGCTTGCTTTATTTTAGCTGTTTAGAATACAGGATCTTGATTGCTGCATTTACTTTATAGCTTATGTTCTTATGCTGTTTTGTTTATGGATACCTGGTTTCAACTAAGTTTCGTTTATATGTTCTAATGTTGTCTTATGCTTTTGTGTTTTGTTTGACAGGTCAGACAGACTGTGTGACACGCAAGATAAAACTGTTTATATTTGGAAAAGTTCGTCTACTTGAGAAGGACGAACTTTTAATGTCAAAGTATGTGCCAGTTGATAATTTGTGGGTCTAATGTTTCAAAGGCCACGTGATTTAGTCCTGAATATGGGATCATATTTGTTTATCTCCATGCTTTTTTTAGTTAATTTGATTGTGTAGCTTCTTTGATGAACTAGCTTTACCTTAACATTAAGTTGCTGCTGAATTTTATTTTGTTTTCACAGCTTCTAATAGAAGTTCAATGTTGGAAGCAGTATGCGGGTTATAGCTTGGAGACATGCACAGGCATCATCCCTCCAGTGCAGTTAATAATAGTGCAATTGGTGGGCCGCCAGCACGAGATAATGTTCGGGCTGATTCAACTTCATTGCCAGCTGCCTTTTCAATAAATTCCCGGTAAATTAGTTTCTGATCTTGTACTAATTAATCATAAATTCTGAGTTCAGGTATCAAGTTGTAGCTTCTCAACCCTGATCATGTTGCTGTTTTATTTTATCTTAAACTAATTTCTATAAAGTTTTGGGGAATTTTAATGGGTTAAGGCTTCTAAGATGTTTTCGTGTTTATTATTTGGTGTTTAGAAAGCTAAACTTGTGAATCATGATTGTGCATTGCGGCGTTCTATGTCTTGGATATAGTCCAATTTATGCTTGTGTGATCGTAGAAGCATTTGGTAACATGTTGATTCTTGGAAAGGAACAGACTAGTCCTCTAGGTTATTTTCTTTCAGTAGGTTCAAGCATTGTAGGTTGGAGTTCTCAATGAAACTGGAAATGTATTGTAAGTCTTTTGGGTTTCAATATTCTTTTTGTACCCCGACCGTCAATAGGCCATTTTCATGGTTAAGTGCATTTATGAGATTTCTTCTTACAGATTGGAATGTTTTGTTGTTTCTGTGATGAGTTTATCTTACTTATAATTGCATTTTTTCTGTTCTGCAGGCGGCCACCTCCATTGACACCATATAGGTTGAAATGCGATAAAGAACCATTGAATTCTAGGTATGTTCTGATTTAGCTATCTTTTCTTGTGATCTGTTTTAGATTGAATGGATATTTTCTTGGATATTTTGAGTCAATACAGAGCAAATTTTGTTTTCTGGATTCAATATTGTTTTTCCTTAATTGATAGCAACTTCATGCGATATTGCTCTTCCTTCTTGTGAATTGTTTTCGTTCAATCTTCAGACTTGGTCCTCCCGACTTTCACCCGCAAACTCCCAATTGCCCTGAGGAGACTTTAACTGGAGATTATGCTCAGTCTGGGTACAGGGAGACAATTGGAGGACTTGAGGTATACTCACCCTTCATGTGGCCATCCATTTGTGACATTTATTACTTCCTTATGATCTAGCCTTTTTGCAGTTATGAACTGCTACAATCTTTGTTTCAATTGTTTGGTCAATTTAATTGTGATAGTTCTTGATAATTATTACTGGAGACCTGAACACTTCAGTTTTTCTCAACTTCGTCAGTATGTTGGATTTTTGCTGGCTTTGTTTTCTTTCGTACTTTCAGACTTGCTATGATCCTTGCCCAATTGTTTGAAATTAATTCTTAAATGATTCCAAAACTGATATTTATATTCAATTCTTATTGGGTGGTTATATTTGAGTATGTGTGATTCATTTTGTATATTTAGACACAAACATATGCTTGATTCTTGCTCTTTTCTGATGTAAGTAATCGCATTTTACTTTCTGAATGATCAGGAATCCAGAGAAATCTTACAGACTCAGGTTCAAGGTTTCTCTAGGCCTGCTATTATAAAATGCAGAGAGGTAACTTGGTTTCTGTATCTGTTTTGTTCCTGTGTTATTTTTTTAATTCGATTGCCACCTTGATGCAAAAATTGCGTGTAAATAAATGGCTATTGGTTCTTTGTTCCTTTTCGCAGGCAATCCGAAAATGTTTGAGGGCAATCAATGATTCTCGAGCTCAAAAACGCAAGGTAATCAGTTTATGTTTGACTGTCCATTGCACTTTTTCGGGAATTCTTCTGCAGTAAAACTTCCTGATTCCCTGCTAATCTTTGTATACCTATAAGTTTTACCTTTCATATTTCAAAACCTTTTTGTTGCAATCTGAATGTTCTGAGGTTTACAATACTGTGATAAATTTTCAAGTCAGTAGTTTGACTCTCCAATGACAGGCTGGTCAAGTATATGGTGTGCCTCTTTCTGGGTCGTTGCTAACCAAGCCTGCTGTCTTTCCCGATCAAAGACCATGCAGTGAAGATTTAAAGAAAAAATGGATTGAGGTATACGAGATCTGTGCACATTCTACGGGCTAGTGCCTGATGGTTTTTATTTTGTATATCCACTTCATGACGTAATCTTATGAATTGTGAGAAACAAATCGTACCTTTTCTATTTTGTCTAACATTTCTATCCCTGTTTAAAAATGTTTTCGCATTTAAGTTTTATATTTATGCTATGTAGTTTTTGGGTTTAAGGTATTCATAAGATTTGACAACAGGTGGTAGTGATTGCAGTCATAGATAGCAATTCTGGTGGTGAAAATTGCATATTGAGGTGAATAGGTTATGAAAGGTTACATGCAATTACTTTGCCACATGCGACAACTTTGACTTGCCAAGTTTTTTCTCTGTTGTGTGTCTTTAATGTGGTTGTGAGCCTGTTCCCCCATTTTCTGAAATACTTTATCGTAGTTTGGTTGTGTATAATGTTTACTCTTCTTCTATTCCAGGGTTTGTCACAGTCACACAAGCAATTGCATTCTTTGGCAGAATATGTACCTCATGGTTACAGGAGGAAATCCCTTTTTGAAGTTCTTATAAGAAACAATGTTCCATTACTAAGGGCAACTTGGTTTATAAAAGTAACTTATCTTAATCAGGTGTGTTTCTTTGTACTAGAACTGGCCTTCAGTTATACTTAGTAGCTTCGACTCTACTATTGAATTGTGGCTGTCTTTGCAGGTCCGGCCTAGTTCTACTGGTATTTCTTCTGGAGCACTTGACAAAACTCAGGTGTCCCGTACAGAACTTTGGACAAAGGATGTTGTTGAGTACTTGCAGTATTTGCTCGATGAGTTTTTATCCAGAAATAATTCTCATTCTGTTCCGCATGCTAGATCACCTCACATGGTTTATTCTGGATCAATACTGTCAAAGAGCGACCCATCATCAATGGCTCTTGATGCTGAGGAGCCTTCCCTACATTTCAAGTGGTGGTATGTGGTTCGGCTCTTGCATTGGCACTATGCAGAAGGGCTGCTTCTTCCCTCTGTAATAATTGATTGGGTTCTTAATCAATTACAGGTACGTGTTCTATCTGTTTCCAATTGCTTATTAACTTTTTATATCAGCTGGAAAATTAAACCTTTTCACTAATAGTCATGTCAACTTTAATCATTTCGGTAACATCATTTTCATTGTAACTTCTACTCTTTCAGGAAAAAGATTTCCTAGAGATTCTACAGTTGCTTTTACCTATCATTTATGGTGTTCTAGAAACTGTAGTTCTGTCACAAACCTATGTGAAGACCCTGGCTAGCATCGCAATTCGTTTCATTCGTGAGCCTTCTCCAGGAGGATCAGATCTTGTTGACAATTCTCGAAGGGCCTATACAACATCTGCACTAATTGAGTTGCTTCGTTATTTGATATTGGCTGTACCAGATTCATTTGTTGCTTTGGATTGTTTTCCGTTACCGTCTAGTCTGGTCTCATATGCAATAAATGATGGTGCCTTTATATCAAAGGGATCTGATGAGGCAAGAAAGACAAGGGATAATTCAGTGGAAACTGCTTGGGGGTTTAGATTCAAAGGACTTGATGCTCAATACCAGTCCTTGTCTTTTAATCAGGTTGTATCGTCTATTCAGAAGCGTGCTGATAACCTTACCAAGGCTGCCAGTCCAAGCTATCCAGTTCACAGTGTGGCTAAAGCTGTGCACGCTTTGGATGAAGCTCTTTTGTCCGGAGATATTAGAGGAGCTTATAATCTCCTTTTTGAAAACTTTTGTCACGGAGCTGTGGTTGAGGGTTGGTTTGAAGAGGTTAGCCCATGCCTTAGATCATCACTTAAATGGATAGGGACTGTGAGCTTGTCATTTGTTTGCTCTGTTTTCTTTCTTTGTGAGTGGGCAACATGTGATTATAGGGATTTCCGGACGGGCTTCCCTTATGATCTCAAGTTCACAGGCAGAAAAATATTTTGTCAGGTTTATGTTGCAAGTCGGGTTCTGAAGCTAAAGCTTAGAAATCTGCAAAGCCTGTGTCGACGGAAGAATGATAGGTCTGACAGGGCTAATTGCATTGCTAAAGGTCTTGACCATCAGAAACATTTTGGTAGGGTTCCTAGGAGAAACCATAGCTTAGGTGATATATTTGAAAGTCCAGGTCCTTTACATGACATCATTGTTTGTTGGATTGATCAACATGAAGTGCACAAAGGAGAAGGTTTGAAGCGTCTTCAGCTACTTGTTGTGGAACTCATACGTTCTGGAATTTTCTACCCCCCGTCATATGTGAGGCAGCTGATAGTTAGTGGAATAATGGATACAAGTGGTCCTGTAGCTGACATTGCCAGGTGGAGAAGACATTATCAAATCTTGAAAGAACTTCCTGGGCACCTAATCCGAGATGTTCTCGAAGAGGCAGGGATTGTTGAAGGGTCACAACTTGTGGAGGCCATGCATGTTTATTCAAATGAACGCCTCCTTATCCTTCGTGGTTGTCTGTTTGAACAGTCTCCAAATTCACTAAGATCTAATATATCTACTAAGAAGCAAAAGAATCGATCAACCTCTGGAAAGGGTTATCTTTCCTCAACTTCCTTCGATATTTGGAAGTCATCTTCTCATATCCTGAATTCAAACAAGGTCAAGGTCAATCCTGATGTTGATGAACTCAAGGCTTCCATTTCTTTACTGTTGCAACTTCCAAACTGTTTAACATCTTCAGAAATAAGACTAGATGAATCTCAAGGGAGTCTTAAAAGGTCTGCTGAGTCAACATGCAGCAAAGTGGATTTAGTAGAAGGCGGCCCTGGATGTGAAGATTGTAGGAGGGCAAAAAGACAGAAGTTAAGTGAGGAAGGGAGCACTTTCCTTCAAGGACATTCTCCACTATCAGATGATGAAGATAGCTGGTGGGTAAGAAAGGGCCTGAAATCCATAGATTCTTCAAAAGCTGATACACCACTTAAGTCATCGAAACAGGTCCCTAAGGGTAGGCAAAAGGTTGTGCATAAAACTCAGAGTTTGGCCCAACTGGCCACTGCTAGGATTGAGAGTAGCCAGGGAGCTTCTACGAGTCACGTTTGTGATAACAAGGTAAACTGTCCTCATCACAGAAGTGGAACAGAAGGGGACAAACCCTTAGACGGGATTAAAACAAAGCATGGTGGAGATATTGTCTCAATTGGAAAAGCTCTTGAGAAACTGCGCATTGTGAAGAAAAGGGCCATTACAGTTTGGTTGATTGGAGTTGTTAGGAAGCTTATTGAGGAGGCTGAAAAGACTACTGCTAAAGTTGGGCAGTTTGGTCGCCCTTTTGTTCCAGTTGATGATAGGAGCTCCATAAGGTGGAAACTTGGTGAAGATGAGCTATCTGCTATATTGTATATAGTGGATGCTTGTGGTGATTTAGTGTCAGCAGCCAAGTTAATCATTTGGTTACTGGCAAAAGTCCCATTTAACTCTACTACTACAATTCATAGTGGGAGGAATGCGATGATACTACCAAGGAATGTGGAAAATCATGCTTGTGAAGTTGGAGAGACATTCTTGCTATCATCACTTAGAAGGTTACTCTTACTATAGAACTGATTATGAGATTTTGTTAAGAGGAAGACTTTTGGATTCTTATTCTATGTCTTGCCAGATTTGTTTTCTTATGTTTCTGTTTTAGCTCTGCTATGCCCTTAAAAAATAATATGCTTCTGTGTTCCACTCTCTCTCCCTTCTTGACGGAAGAAAACATATCTTGGTTTCTAGAGAAGAAGGTTTTTGCTGTAGAATGATTCACTGTGTGATAATCCCAGAATGTATGTGCCGGAGAAATACATCTCCTTGTTTTTCTTCTTTTCTTCCTTACATTTTAGTGTTTTGTGGTTAATATGTTCTTTGAAAAGCAGGATTCTAAGTTTTCCTTGTAGCTCTAGCTCATCAGTACAATTTGTTTTGCCTTCCACTCTGAAATATTTGTCCTCCAAATTTTGTAGGAAAAAAAAATGTCCTACCTGTTGCATATATTGCAGTCACTTTGTCTGCTGCTTATTGGAATTAAACGATCAAATTCTAATTTTGCTTCTCTGTCTGTGGCTTCTTCTGACTTTGCTACAGGTATGAGAATACAGTCATTGCAACAGATCTTGTTCCTGAAGTCTTGTCAGCTGCAATGCGTCGTGCTGGGGCATTGCTTTCTTCTTCTGGAAGACTTTCAGGTTCTTCGTCCTTGGTTTATTCCCGTTATCTGCTGAAAAAATATGGCCTTTTGCCTAGTATCCTTGAGTGGGAGAAGAGTTTTAAGTTAACTTGTGATAAGAGACTCATTTCTGAACTTGAATCTGGACGATCAATTGATGGAGACTTGGGGTTTCCACTTGGAGTTCCCTCAGGGATTGAAGATCTTGATGATTTTCTCCGTCAAAAGATAAGTGGCAACCGGTTGTCTAGAGTGGGTATGAGCATGAGAGATGTAGTCCAAAGGCATATTGATGATGCATTTCACTCTTTATTTGGCAAAGAGAGAAAGCTCTTTGGTTCTGGTACAGCAAAGAGTTCTGGTTTGGAAATGTCTGATGATGGATATCAGACATCTCAACAGATCGTAATGGGATTGATGGACTGTATGCGGCAGACTGGTGGTGCTGCTCAAGAAGGTGATCCATCTCTGGTGTCTTCTTCTGTTTCGGCTATAGTGAATAGCATAGGAGCAACCCTAGGAAAAATGCCAGATATTACTCCATGCAGTAATAGTATGAATTCTCCTGCTTTGAGTCCATGGAGTTATGCCAGGCGCATTTTACGTATTCATATCAATTGCCTTTGTCTGCTTAAGGAGGCTCTTGGAGAGCGTCAGAGCCGTGTTTTTGAGATAGCTCTTGCAACGGAAGCCTCCACTACACTTGCTGCAGCTTTTACTCCTCTGAAGGCTTCACGAAGTCAATTTCAGTTGTCACCTGAATCCCATGATTCTAATGCA
Organism: Erythroxylum rufum; assembly: GCA_027478365.1. Lineage (NCBI taxonomy): Eukaryota > Viridiplantae > Streptophyta > Magnoliopsida > Malpighiales > Erythroxylaceae > Erythroxylum > Erythroxylum rufum. Next base: position 4,224,125 of record JANIHZ010000004.1, on the reverse strand, counting down.
AACATTTCTACTGAGATTGTAAATAATCCTGCAAAATTAGCTCTTGGCAGAGGAACCAAAATTGCTGCCGCAATATCTGCACTTGTAATTGGTGCGATTATCCATGGTGTTACTAGTCTGGAGAGAATTGTGACTTTATTGAGATTAAAAGAAGGGTTGGATGTAATTCAATATGTTAGGAGTATGAAATCCAACATTAATGGTAATGCCCGTTCATCTGGGGCTTTCAAGGTGGATAATTCAGTTGATATTCATGTGCACTGGTTTAGACTACTTGTCGGTAATTGCAGAACTCTATCTGATGGTTTAATAGTTGAACTCTTGGGGGAACCATCCATAGTTGCTCTTTCCAGGATGCAGAGTCTGCTTCCTCAAAGCTTGGTCCTTCCACCTGCCTATTCTATATTTGCATTTCTTACTTGGAGACCATTCATTCCTACCGGAAACCTAAGCCGTGATGATGTCCATCAATTATATCAATCATTGGCAATGGCAATTGTCGATGCAATAAAACACTTACCTTTTCGGGATGTGTGTATGAGAGATACTAAAGGATTTTATGATCTGATAGCTACAGATGACAGGGATGCAGAATTTGCTACCATATTGGAGCTAAATGGTTTGGATTCAAATTTTAAGTCGAAGGTCTTTGTCCCCCTTCGTGGAAGATTGTTTCTAAGTGCTATCATTGATTGTAAAATTCCGCAGTCCATACTTACACAAGAGGATGGCAGTTTTGGGCATGGTGGATCTAAAGTTCAACGTGCTGAAAATGAGACAAAACTTCTTGATAAAATTGTAAATTTATTGAACACACTACAGCCTGCAAAGTTTCATTGGCAGTGGGTTGAGCTCAGGTTGCTTTTGAATGAGCAAGCCCTTATTGAAAAACTTGAGACCCCTGATATATCATTGGCAGATGCAATCCGTTCTTCCTTCCCTGGTCATGAAAAAACTGTTGCTTCTGAAAACGAGAACAACTTCATTGAGATCATCCTCACGAGGTTATTAGTCAGACCTGATGCTGCACCTCTTTACTCAGAGCTCATCCATCTGTTTGGGAGGTCATTGGATGATTCTATGTTATTGCAGGCAAAGTGGTTCTTAGCAGGCCATGATGTCCTTTTTGGACGAAAGACTGTAAGACAACGGCTGACTAACATTGCCGAGAGTAAGGGTCTTTCAACCAAAGCTCAGTTTTGGAAGCCATGGGGTTGGCCCAGTTCTGGTCTTGATCATGCAGCAAATAGGGGTGACAAAAAGAAGTTTGAAATGTTACCTGTTGAAGAAGGTGAGTTTGTTGAAGAAGGTGTTGACACAAAAAGAACTGAAAAAGTTTCCATACAATTTGAGACAGAAGGCTTCCATTTCACTCAGCAGCATATGACTGAGAGAGCTCTTATTGAATTAGTTGTTCCCTGCATTGATCAAGGCTCTGATGATTCTCGCAATACCTTTGCCAGTGAGTTGATCAAGCAATTGAACCATATTGAGCAACAAATAAATGCAGTTACACGTGGTGCAAGTAAACAAACAGGAACAACTTCTGGAATGGAAGGTGCTGTGAATAAAGGTAGCAATCGCAAAGGCATGAGAGGTGGCAGTCCTAGTTTGGCTAGACGAACCACAGCTGCCGATAGCACTTTGCCATCCCCGGCAGCTTTACGAGCTTCTATGTCGTTGCGCTTGCAATTGTTGTTAAGATTACTTCCTATCATATGCACGGATGGGTAATTACCAAACTTTTAATTTTTGTAGCTCCTTCTAGCTATTTACTTCTTGGCTTTTATACAGGTTAAGTGCCTTGGTTGATATATTTTGGCAATTGATGTGTTAGTTTGTCAGGTTGTTTATGATTCTAGATTACTGTAGGTTTGATATTTCCACTTATTGTAACTGGTGGTCAATTATATACTTGGTTGTACGTGCTGCTTACGTAATACCCTTTTTAGCTAAAATTTTCACTCTTTGAATCCCCATAAGATTTAATAATTTATGTTAGGTTATTGTGTATCCTCCACTTAATGTTATTCAATTGAAAAAGGTTGAGCTGATATGCCCGGACACCATCTGCGACTTTGTGCTTTGATATGTTCTTCGATATGTGTAACCTGTCGATTCCATTCATTGTCTCCCTATATCACACACACATGCACTCACAGATGGACACACCTGCTGGCACATTCTCATGCATACACACATACACACACAGACTCAGTTATGCAGTACCTTGTTTTATTATCGGATGAACATTTCTAGTATGCTGAGTCATGATTGGCTGTCACTCAGGTGAATGTTAATGTGCTGTGCATAAAAATTTATACTGCTGTCATAGAATTGCTACCAGTGACAGTTGTATTATCTAATGTTTAACCTACTGAATCTCTCAGGGGGCCATCTGGGCGGAACACGAAGCACGTGCTTTCTTCCGTAATACTTCGTCTCCTTGGTAATCGGGTTGTGTATGAGGAAGCAGAGCTTTCTTTCTTTATCATGCAAAGCTCTAAATGGAAAAAGGAAATGGAATCATCATTGGGAGCTGCATCTGCTGATCTGTTTGGTGAATGCCTCTTTGATCGAATGCTGTTGGTCCTTCATGGGTTATTATGCAACAACCAGCCTAGTTGGTTGAAGTCCAGACCTGGTACAAAGTCTATGAATGAAACTGCTAAGGAATCTAATGGATACAATCATGAAATAGTGGAAAGTCTACAGGTTTGTTTCCTGAAATTATTCTGGTTTCAATGTGGACTTGGTCTTCATAGCCCTTCTGACAGACTTTTCTGAATGCAGAATGACTTAGAACGCATGCAGTTGCCTAGCACAATTAGATGGCGTATCCAAACTGCTATGCCAATTCTTCTTCCTTCTGTTCGGTGCTCTGTGTCTTGCCCACCCCCATCTGTCTCGACCACTGCTGTTTCTTCACTTCAACCAAGCATTATGATTTCTGGCTTTTACCCTGGAAACCATCAGAAAAATACTGTCTCTTCCACGTCAAAAGCAGCAACTACTGTACCAGGGAAGTCCAAACCTTTGCCACCACAGCAAGACAATGATATGGAAATTGATCCTTGGACACTTTTGGAAGATGGTGCAGGATCTGGGCCATCTTCAAGCAACACAGCTGTGATTGCCAGTGGTGACCATTCGAATCTTCGAGCTGCCAGCTGGCTCAGAGGGGCTGTAAGGGTGAGAAGGACGGATCTCACCTACATTGGTACCGTGGATGATGACAGCTGATTTTGAGTTGACCTTATTCTTGATTTGGTAAAGAGGAGCGGCCCCCTCAACAGGTATTTTAATCTTTTCATAAATCGTGAATGACTCATGCGGATTACAAGGGATTACAAGGGCTCGTTGCCTTGCTTTCCTTTGATGGCAAAGGGAGCTGTCGGGATGGGAATTTTTTTTGCGGGGTGTCGGGTCCTTTTGAAGTTTGAGAGCCAAAGAACATCTTCCAACACACCCTACCTACCAGGTCACAGTCCTTTGCAACTACTAACCTTCTGATCATCTCCCATCCTGGACTGTTAACTCAAGGTGCAGTTCGGAGACTTGTTGTACATATAGATGATAATTATTCTACTTACCAATTGAGCAGGGTATAATATCTTGAGAATGATTTGTAGCTGTTTCATGTGAATCAATGAATCATCATATCTTCTCATCTGCATGTGTGCATCTGCAGGGGGGGGACGTCTTTGTAAGTGCCTACTTGTGGTGATCAAATTGAATATTATTCTCTCTTACTTGGACTATTTTATTTTCTCATTTATCAGAACATTTTAATTTAGAAAGCTATGAAATAAGAAGCTTTTTGTTGCCATTTGGGCTCAGAGCACATATTCTTCTGTGCAAGAAGCAAGCGTGGATGTTTTTGAAATGTTGAGGTTGAAACTTGGCTAGGCAGGTTATTTAATACGTCTTTGCCGGACCTTTATGAAAGGCTGAAACTGAACACCAATACCTTGAATACCTTTGTTTTGAAGTATAATATTAACTCGTTCACGTTGACTTACCAGTGATCAGAACTCCTTTGGTATTTATGCTTTCTTATCACCTCTTTCCTCGCCATACTCCATGGATACGTGGATGAAGTGGTGCCGGAACAGTTGATGTGTATTATCAACACCCCTTCTGTAATTGTATTGTTCTTTTGATTTATATAGATCGACATGGGCTCATACTATGTTCATAAATTTTATTAGTTTTGTAAGGACAGTTTTTATTTCTTTATCCACCCCATAGTGAAGATGTATTATTGTTGTTTCTGCTTACCAAGTTAAAGCTGCTGATTTTACACCCACAGTCATGCATGAAAAGAAATGGCACCTCTATCTGTTGTGAATATTTCTTTTCAGAGCTTTCCTTGAAACATTTTTTAGCTGAGTGTCTTGAGCAATATTTTTTGAGCTCTGGACTAGAGTTATTGGGATGTAAACGAAAGATTTTCCAGCAACAACCGATTTCAAAATGGGATTTTGGCCTATGTTTTGCTGCTCTGATTTGAAGTTGAGAAGATGATCAAGAAAGATATGGATTTTATACTTATTGAATAATTCCCCTGTTCACGTAATCAAAACCACTGTGTTTTCTGGAGAACTTTAGTTGACTTACTTGGACTATGGTGAATACCTATTTTCTTTATATGGTCCAATTTGCATAAAAACATGCATGCTCATCAAAATCATGAAATAAAGAAGTAATATAGTTGATATATGGAGTGTGATGCTGATAAAAAAGGTCCAAATAGACGATCTTGGACCTACCATACAACTCCGAAACTTGCAAGAGTTGGTATTTGAGCTTCTAACAAAAGGGGCTTATGAAAAATCATCCATATACGATGTTTAGGAGGATGAGTGATACAAGTTCTTATTGGTGTGTTGAAGGTTAATAACTTAGGCCGAAGAAGAAGGCTAAGCTAATATTTGATTTAACGATTCAAGCAAACTACATTACCTAGACTTGTCTTGTGGCTTAGTGTTTCCAAGTAATAAGGTCTCCTTCATATTTCTTGATCTTTCACTGATCTATCTACAAAGAGTACATCTTCGATCCAAGCAACAATGTTGAAGGCTAAGCCTTCTAGTACTCTTGAATAGCTCTCCAAAACTGCTTGCCCCACATCCTGCATATAATGATTTCCAAAATTTAGTTCCTATTTTAGAGAAATAGTCCTCAGAAGAATGAATTGATGAGACCTGAAACTAACCCTGTTGTACTGAATCTTGCATATGTCCAAGGATGTTTGTGAAAGTCCAGGAAATCTCTGCTTCAAGTAAAACAACAAGCTTTCTGCTCTTTCTGCTAGAATATGATTTTTGTCAGGTCGATCTATGTCAGACACGAAGTCCTTCACGAGGTACCATGAAGGTTTGGATTGACTGACGCAAGCTTTACGTTTCCATGTGTACATTGAAGCTTCAACTCGGTCTGCAAGCTCAAGCGCTTCATGTTCTGAAACAATGTTCAGACAGTTCAGTAGGTGGTCTGCAGAGAACTTGTCTGTTGTACACATGTAACGGTAGATTGTATCTCCAAGGCTCGATTTGCCACTCTGAATTGCACAACATAACATTCAAAATCATTAGAAACTGTTGCACTTGTCACTTACCAATAGACAGGAAGTTGTTCTTCACTCCTGAATGGACTTGGAAATTTGAGAAGTTTAGATAGAAGTTGTCAGTAAAGAGGCCTAACCTTTGGAAGAGATGTCGTATACGTGTCTGGAATCTCCATCTCAGAGAGTATACTGCCGTTGATGGCCATTGCTGCTTTGTGAATCTGTCTAGCACAAACTCGTTTGTGTCTCAAGTGTTTCCTTGACTTCTCAGAGAGGCCCCCAGGAGGAACACAAGGAACTGGAACCCACCATTTTTCCTCTTTCCTCTGAAATACAACTCTGCGGAATGAACCTGAACGAGTTGAATTTGATGACATGCTCCCTTGTTCTGCATACCAAAACTCCCTATCATGGAAACTGGCAAGTATTTCCTGCAAAAGCAATTCATCGTATAATGAGGAGCTTTAATCTTGAAAGTGAAAAGAGAGGTGCCCTGTTCTTAAGACAATAAAGGTCCTCTTACAATGAGCATAGAGTCGAGCTTTCTTAATGCAGGAAGGTTGATGTAAATATCAGATCTTGATCTGCCTTCCATTATCTAAAAGACCAATCAATCTCGTTAGAACCAAAAAAAAAACAAAAATGCAGGCAATTTGAAATCTTTGCATAGTTATCATAAACATTTACCTCTAGAGCCGTTCCATCTTTTAAATTTTGTGACTTGGGAGTAAATTCTACTATGTAATCGCATACTGACAGAAGACAATTCATTTCTCTCTTCCACATTGCCTTCTTCTCAGGATTCAAAGGCTCTAACCTTAAATTTTGTCCAAAAATGGTCGCTACAGAAAGAAACAGAGTGAAAGAGGAGGGTAAAGAAGCTATAACGATGGAGAAGAAAAGCATTCTTTAGCACTTAGTGATGAGTTTATTATGTATACCATAAAGATTGGTAATGGCGTTAGAGATTGTAACAGCTGTGCAGACACCTTTGCCACTTCCTGACATGTCTTCTCCAAGCAAAAGCTTTGCGAACCTCTCCTTCATTATCTCAAGATCTGTCAAGTTCATATTATCAATAAATATATATCAAATCACAACTTCTAGTCTTGATCAAACACATCATGAAGAATTCACAATTTTACCTGAATCCATAAACTCTTGATCCTCAAGCTTATGATCAAACTGTTTCATTCCTACTCTTGGAAGAACGACCTGGTTGCTGACACGGAGTTCAGATAGCCCCCAGTGAGAAGGGGAAGGTTCACTTGAATAGCTGGGGTCATCAGAGAAGCCTGAAGACTCTGAAAAAGTCCGGCGAAACAAAAAGGAGTCACCACTCATTGTTGAGTAACCTGGAGTTTCTGTTGCTGATTGATCATTTTGATCCAGAGAAGAAGTTGAAGGCTGATAACCCAGATCGGAACTTTCGCCAAAACTTGAAGAACTATCCATTTGAGGCTTACTACTAAAGTCCTGCTGGCTCAGCATCTGAAACATAATGATGAAAGTTGGCAAATTTGGTAAGAGTGTTCTGTATTTTATAAATTCCTATTCCTTAAAAAGAGCAAAGGAATCTAGGAATACACGAATCTGACACTTGGACCCGGGAACTGGCTCAAATGCCAGAATTTACAGGCGAAAGAAAAAGGAAAAACAATCAAGAAAAGAAAGAAAATAAAAGAGAACTGTTCATCGCCCTTGCAACAAAAAGCAAAAGGGGTTGATCACAAGTCGTTGTTATCAGACAAAAACAAATTATTCACTGAAACTCGCTGCAAGGTTTATAAATTAAAGCGAAGTCTTCAATAAGTTCGTTTAGGAACAGAAACGAACAAAAGTTTCAAAAAATGTTTAAGGTAACGGTTAAAGAGAAAAGGCAACGGTCTAGCATTTCTTTAACTCACCTTTCACCGAACAGGTTTGAATCACAACATTAGCTGCGTGATTTGTAATTTGAAGCAGCTCCCTCCAATCCTTTTTTCTCACTTCTGTAACCTTTTAGGATCAAAGATGAAGACTTTCTTTAAATGAAACGGCACCAAAATTCACAAAAGATCCAAAAGAAAAGTACCAATCCCTTGATTGAGCAGTTTTTGGTAACAAGTAGGAAAAAAGGGAAGACCCGGATGAGAATCTCCTAAGAGTTTCACTATGGCTGCAAAACAGAGGAAGCTTCTTCTTCAAAAACTGAAAAAGGAAGTATCTTTGATCTTAGTTGGACATGGCGGTCATGGCCTTGTAGGCTTATATTATATAAGAAGGAAGGTGTACGTGAGAATGAGAATAACAGTAAGTTCTAAGGAATCATGCTAATGGAGACCAACCAACCACCCACCATGAAGTGCTGGACTGGAACCACAACTCTTTAGTTAGAATTTTGACTTCTGATTAAGAACTGCGATGATTCATTGATTTGTAAACACATGATTGGTCTGATATGACCGTCTGATCTAATTACTTAAAAATGAATATCATACCAACGACCGGAGCTATGAACTTGGTGATGCTGATGCAGGACAAATGAGAAGAGTCAGAAGATAATATTGTTCATTAATCACGGCTTAGTCAATGATTAGCAAGAATTGCAAGTCCAAAATCAACGGCTGTGATTGTAGAATCTAACATTACCAAAAAGTAATGATTCGTGGGAATGGATTGGAGGGGCAGAGGTGGCATTTAATGGATAGTCTCGGATACGGAGTGACGCACAAAAACGGAAACAGGAAAATTGATCTCCGATGTTTCATTGACATTTTAACAACATGAATAGGGTGCTCAACAGCTAAAAACCACTTCTCTTTTCTAACCATTTTTCTAACAGAATTTAAGTAATTTAAAATTTTTTCAATAAAAGTAAAGTGGGTTTTAATATTTTAGAAAAATGGATCATCTTTTTAACTTTTATTAATAATAATGATGAAAGACACGTGACGAAAACTAATTAGATATATCGATTGCCGATATATCGACACAATCTAATTCTTAAATTCGATTTAAACTAATTAAATTTAATTCAAATTAATAATTTATTTTGA
>JANIHZ010000004.1:3909172-3921239 GCA_027478365.1 Erythroxylum rufum | reverse complement strand
TGTCTTAGGGTTTTAAAAGGTAAAATAACATTGGTTTTTCATTTAATAGAAGAGTTTTACGTGAATGAAAATTGACATCATGACTATACAAAAATAAAGTTATTTCTAAAGAAATAAAAATAAAAATAATTGTTTTTTTTAAATAAGGGTTAATTACATTGAACCCCCTATAGTTTGGACCTTTTTTTTTGTTTCAGTTTATGACTTTTTTAAAAAGTTATCATTTATTCCATGTACTTTTGTTTATGGATCACCTATAAAACCTAATGGATAATGACAAAACGATGACATCTTAGTTGTTTTGGCGCTACTGGAACATGACGTGTCTTAGTTATGCCACCTAATATACAACATCTTGTGGTATTGTAAAGTATATAATGTCATGCGTATCTGGTCCATTAGCTTGAAGCTTTCCTCTTCCTTTCTCTTATGATGGCTATATAATTGTGAAAATTCCTCTTAGCTTTAAAAGATTGTTGGTTATGGAGGAGTTAATTCAAACCTTGCTAATTAGAACATTTAATATATGTGTAGTTAATTTGTTACCTATTAAACATCAATTATTCCGCATATTTATGTAAATTAGGGTTTCAATTTATTAATGTGTTAAGGTTTCAATTTAAGAATTTTAATTAACTTGGTGTTATGGTTTTAATCATGTTTCTCATATTCAATAATTTGTTTATACTTTTTATGAACATGTTTGTTAAATCATCGTATTAAGGAGAAGAAGATTTTAAGTGAATTAATTACAAGATAGAAATTGACTAAATGGCTAATAAGTTTTTTCTATTTTCTTTCTTTGTTTCTCCATTATTTTAATTCTAATTTGCATACAAACAATTCTACTTAATGTGATGTTTACGGGGTAAATAATTGTCTTGAAGTTTATATTTTATTTATTTGGAATTCCCCAAAGATTAGTCTAAAATGATTAAGAATTTCAGTTTGGTTATTTATAAACTCTTATGTTATTTTCCAAGATAATTTCAAGAGCATCAATAAAATCATTAAAACAACTTCATACTAGTGATTATAGGGCCAATAATTGTATTGCTTAAGCAGAAGTTGAAGGAATGCTCAAAGTATATGATACGTTGATGACACAAATTATTACAATAAAGGAAAATTAGAGTTTATAAATTAGGAAGGTAGGTTATTTTGAAAATTTGGGTCAAAAGTCATGGGTCATAGATTATGGATACAGTAAATGTGTTATGAGTTAATTTTAGATCAGCCCACATGTCCATAATATTGCAACATAGATGTCAATATGTTAGGTTAAAATTGAGTTCGTTAATCACATAAAAAAATGAAGTTAAAATTTTGATATGAGTTGTAAGCATTTTAAAATGATGGTCACTAAATTGAAAATTTTGAAAGATATACAAAAGTAAAGAAATCTTAAAATGTATGACACCACAGAATTTGTTATCCTAGACCTATTTAAATCGAGAAAATATGTTTATAAAAACTACCATAATGAAGATTAGTGCAACTAAGTGTTGTTATTAGTTATAAGTAATCTACATACCAAATGTAACATAGAATATACTCTATTCTCTTAACTTGGGAAAGGAACATAATAAGATTTTCCATGTGAAGGATGATATAAGTAAAAAAGTAGTCTTGCCTCTCTTTCTCTGCCTTTGAGTGCAAGTTTTAGTCCTGCCGTTGATGTGCATGGTGAGTTTTGATTACTGTTTCTACGCCGTTTTTTCTCATCTTTCTGGTTAGATTTATGGATTTAGGACTGCAAAAGCTCTTTATTCGAGAGAAAGAAGATTTAGAGTTTGTTATCCCCTCGGAGGATATTCAGAGAGAGGAGATCAATTATGAGTTGTGCTTGCTGGGTAAACTGGTTGGTGAAAGAATGATTAATGCAGAGGCGTTTGAACGAATGATGCTGAGTTTGTGGCGACCTTTGCGAGGGGCGTACATCAAGCCGATGGGCGACAATAATCTCTACATCATTCAGTTTTATCACCATATTGATTTGAAGAAGATGCTAGCTGGTGGACCATGGTCTTTTAACAAAAGTATCTTACTGGTTCATAAATGGAAGGAAGGGGAGAACCCCGTGAATATCGACTTCATCCATACAGATGTCTGGGTACAATTTTATGGTCTCCCAATGGGTTTTGCTTTTGAGGCCCTTGCAAGAAATATAGGAAACCTGATGGGCACTTACCTTGAATATGACTCTGCTAATCGTCGGAGCTCTTGGAATAGCTATATGCGTGTCCGGATTCGGCTCAATGTGGAGGAGCCGTTGATGAGGAAGAAGATTATAAGAAAACAGGGGGGGTTTCCGATGGAGATAACATTCAGCTATGAACGGCACCTGCTGGTTTTCTATCTTTGTGGTATAATCGGGGACAGTGAAACAAATTGTCCTAAACTGTTGGAAAGGTCAGAGGGAGAATATTGCCGGGAATGGCCGGAGGATATTCAGGCAGAGGTGAGAGCCTGTAACATTCGGAAAATAGTGCAATGGAAGAGAGATTCTAGGAACAAAATCGACGGTGATTATGTAGCAAAAAATCAGGACCCCAAATCCTCTCTTTTGGCAGCTATGAATCCTCATAGGATAGGAAATAACTTTTCTTTCTATCCTAAAATGATAACACGGACATTCACTGCCCCTTCTAGCTCACACGTGGGCCATCCTCATCTTGACTTTAGTGGAGATACTCCCGAATTGTCGGCATTTAATATACCTCCAATAGTGAAAGAAGCTTCAATTTCGACTTTTGAGGAATGCAAAAAAGACCTCGTCAAGGACACACCAGTATCACCGTTGTAGAAGAGATGAACACAGATGACCAGATTCTGTCCGACTTACCACACCCATTACCAGTGGTCGGTCTTGCTCAGCAGACCCGCCGAGAGCCACGAGTTACATCGCTTGGAACTGTCGTGGCGTAGGCAACCACCAGACAGTTCGTGCTTTGAAGGATTTAGTTAGAATCAATAAGCCTTGCATTCTCTTTTTAAGTGAAACTCTTGCGACTACGGTTAAGATTGAAGAAATAAAAATTCTGTTGAAATATGATTTTTGTTTTTGTGTTGATCGGCTTGGCCGCAGTGGCGGCTTGACCATATTCTTGTTGAATAATGTCTCAGCTATTGTCTCCGGTTTCTCGAACAATCATATAAACTTGATTATTGATGACTCGCTTAATCCCAAATGGAGACTTATCGAATTCTACGGCTACCCAGAGGCTAACTGAAAACGTGCTAGTTGGGAGCTTTTGCATTCCCTTACTCGACTCCATAATTTACCTTGGGTTTGTTTTGGAGACTTCAACAACTTACTTTCTGTTAACGATAAATTGGGAGGAGTGGACTATCCTAGTTCATTGGTGGAAGGATTCCGGCAATGTATTACGGATTGTGAATTGGTGGATATTCTGTTGTTAGGTTTCGGATACACTTGGGAAAGAGGGAGAGATTCAGACTCTCTCATATTGGAACGATTGGACCGTGCGTTTGTTAACAAAGAATGGATGGAGGCTTTTCTTTTCATAAACTATATAATTTAGTGAACTCTACTTCTGATCATAATCCGATTAAACTGGTGGCTATGCGTCGAATTCCCACTAAGAGGACCCACCGTTTCAAGTTTGAGAATAAATGGCTGACGAAGGTTGGTTTTGCTGATTTCGTTTCAGGCTTCTGGATGGCCAATGGACATATGAACATTCTCTCCCGCTTAAGGGAGTGCGGCATCAGGTTGCTCAAGTGGCAGAAGCAACACGTGAATAATTTTTCTGAGAGCATAAAAGTTATCAAATGAAACATGGAGTTCTCTCGGAAACATCATCAGTTTGTTTTGTACAGGGAGCAAAACGCTGCGCTTAATCGTGTTTTGGCACAAGAAGATATCTATTGGAAAAAAAAGGTCGAAAATCTTCTGGATGCAATGCGATGAAGCTAATTCTAAATATTTTCATGCACAAGCCTCGGAAAGGAAAAGGCTCAATCAAATTACATTACTCCTGGGTGACAACGGACAGCAAGCCGTGGATGATGAGGGTATTGGAAATATTATTCTCGACTATTTCAAGAATCTTTTCTCAGATTCGGGTGTTACGGATTTTGGCGAGTTTGCAAACGTTACCTCAGTGGTTAAAAAGAAGGATAACGGCCATCTTGTAGCTCCTTTGCGCTATGAGGAGTTCAAAACAGCTATGTTCGAAATGCACCCGGATAAGACTCCGGGACCCGACGATATGAATCCGGCATTTTTTCAAAAGTGCTGGCATATAGTGGGGGCTAATATATTTGAAAGTTGTCGTTCTTGGATGGAGGAAGGTCAGTTTCCGGCAACTCTTAATGATACGACAATAGTGTTGATTCCTAAAAAAGAAAAGCCTATATGCATGAAAGACCTTCGACCCATAGCTCTGTGTAATGTCATCTACAAACTCATTGCTAAAGTGATTGCGAACCATCTTAAAAGCATTCTTCCAAGGATTATATCTCCCATGCAGTCGACGTTTGTCCCTGGTCAACTTATCACTGACAATATCATGGTGGCTTTTGAAATTATACATTACATGAAGAATAAAGGGAAAGGAAGGATTGGAGAAGCTGCTCTTAAGATCGACATTAGCAAAGCTTATGACAGGGTCGACTGGAAATATCTTCAGTTTATGTTATTAAAGTTGGGTTTTGATAGCAAGTGGGTGGAGATTGTTATGGCATGTGTTTCTACTGTGAGGTATTCAGTGGCGTTCAACGGTTCTGAAGTAGGCCTGATTATCTCGAAGCGTGGGTTGAGGCAGGGAGACCCTTTGTTCCTGTATCTGTTCATTCTGTGTGCTGAGGGTTTATCGACGTTGTTAAGGAAAAACGAGGCTAGAGGGGATATCCATGGGATCTCTATTTGCTCTGGAAGCCCTAGTATTTCTCACCTTTTTTTCGCAGATGACAGTTTCCTCTTTTTCCGAGCAAATACGACAGAAGGAAAACACATCAAGAGGATTCTGGCCATCTATGAAGTAGCTTCGGGCCAGGCTTTCAGTTTTCAGAAGTCAGGGATGTTCAGCTCCAACACGCTTCCTTCTGATCGAAACGCGGTGGAAGCTATTTTAAGGGTCAGCACTCCCATTGATCGTGGGTGATATCTGGGTCTGTCTTCTCTCATCGGAAGAAGGAAAAAGCAATTCTTCACTTTCATTAAGGATCATCTGAGCAAACGTATCGCTAGTTGGAAAAATAGGTTGCTCTCTAAACCAGGTAAGGAAATTGTCATCAAGACCGTTGCACAAGCTTTGCCTGTGTATTGTATGAGTGTTTTTCTTATTCCCTGAGGCACATGTGACGAGTTACAACGAATGATGAACTCATTCTGGTGGGGATCGGGCACTAGTAACAGAAAGAACATCCAGTGGGCGAGTTGGGATAGATTGTGTGTTCCTAAAAAATTTGGAGGCATAGGGTTCCGAGATCTTCACTGCTTCAATCTCGCTATGCTTTGCAAACAAGCATGGCATTTTTTGGTGTTTCCTGACTCACTTCCGAGTAAAATTTTTAAAGCCAAATATTTCCCCTCCTGTAGCTTTATGGAGGCAAGGGATTGGGCCAATTCCAGTTTCATCTGGAAAAGTATTTATGCGGCTAAGGACATTTTGTGTCAAGGGGTTCGATGGAGGGTTGGAGACGGAGCCTCGATTAAGGTCTTTACGGATCCATGGATTTCTGAGGGAAATAACTTTCACGTCAACTCTCCTTTTAGTTCGGATTTTAGCAACATTAAGGTGTGCGATTTGATTAAGAAAGATGGGTCCGACTGGGATGTTCAAATATTGGAAGGACTGCTTACTCCTTATGACGTAGGTAGGGTGTCAAAGATCCCAATAGCTATATCAAGACCCCCTGATAAATTGATTTGGCATTATAGTCAGGACGGGTCTTACTCGGTTAAAACTGGCTATAGGCTGGCTCTTACTTTATTCACTGATATTGGCAGTCAATTCATATATGGTTCTTGGAGCCGGTTATGGAATCTGGCTCTTCCTCCTAAGGCCAAGGATTTCATTTGGCGATGTCTCCATGACTTTCTTCCCTATAAAGATCGCCTGCGTAGGAAAGGCATCATGCTTAATACCGCATGTGATGTTTGTGGTCACACAGAAGATATGAATCACGTTTTGACGGATTGTCCACCAGCCGAAGCAATTTGGTCCTCGATGGGTTGCAGTCGCCCAAGTAATGGAATTGCATCCTTTGTAGAACACATGTTAAGCATCCAGTCGTCTCCTGATATTGAACGTGTATTGACGATGTTGTGGAGTGTATGGTTTCACCGTAATCTTTGAGTGTGGGAAGGAAAGACTAGCCCTCCTCGGTTGATTGCCAATTTTGCTGATAGCTTCCTTAAAGACTGGAAAGAGGCGCATGAGACCTTTGAGAAGGCTAACACCAGGACTGGAGTTGCAAGAACCACTGTTTCAACTTGGGTTAGGCCCCCGGAAGGCTATTTCAAATGTAATGTGGATGCGGCTGTTTTTAGAGATAAGAATGCCATGGGCTTTGCCGCAGTGTTAAGGGATGGTAGAGGGCGTTTCGTGGCTGCTTTATCAAGTTATTATCCTGTTTCGTATGACCCAGTTCTTGCTGAACTTATGTCCATAAGGGAAGCTCTATCTTGGTTAAAAGATCAACATTTTGATAAGGTTATAGTGGAGTCCGATTGTTTGTCGGTTGTTCAGACAATTATAGGTCCTTCATCACATCTTTCTGAGATTGGAATTTTGGCACTTGACTGTTTATCTTTCAAGCGACATTTCCTTCACCTGTCCTTCCACTGGACACGTAGGATTGCCAATAAGATGACTCATTCTTTAGCGAGGGTGGCCTTATTACATGCAAACCCACAATATTGGAATGTTCGTCCTTCTTGTTTAGATTCCATTTTAAATTCATATAATTCTATTGCTCCTAATGTTGGTTATGAAAGGCTAGTAGGTTCCGGGTGTACGGGGTAAGCCTATTGGCTTGAGTTAGTTCTGTTGCCTTTCCGGTCAATGTTTGCTTTCACATTTGTAACGTTTACTATAAAAAAAGATTTTCCATAATGACAACCATGATAAGTTGCATCTGTTAGCTTAAGGTTTATTATTAATGTTTTTGATGATAACGTTATAATATTTCAAAATTCAAATTGGATTTATTTACTTGTATAAATAATGATAGGATTCTTAAATGGAAATAAAATCATAGGATAAATGCTTCCTTTCTTGCGGGAACCTTCATAATGAACTTACCTTATTTATTTCACAATATCCAGAAGGAACTTGTTAATCTCATTGGATTTATTTCCTTGTATAGGATCCTGCTAATAAAATAATTTAGCAATAAGCTCCGTGATATATTTCTAACATCTAAAGATTGGAAGATTCCAGCAGAGATGATATCGAAAATTTATTAGATACAGAGCCAACTCAGAATAAAATTGAAGCAACTACTAGTTGAAGAAAATGTCTATTTAAGGAATAGCCATTGTAGTTGCGAACGAGAAGTTAATGAAGCTAGATTTTTGAAACACATCAACGATAACAATACTCTTGAAAGTCATACCTTTATCAGATTTCTTGTGCCTTGGAAAGTAAAAATTCTTCTTGAAAGAAATCATTAAAGCTCATATCGAGCAAATCAAGTCATACCTTTATCAAATTTCTTGTGCTTTAGAAAGTGAATATTCTTTTGAGAGAGAGACCATTAAAGCTTATATCGAGCAAATTACTTCATCATTCATTGAGAGCTTTTAGAGGCTAGTTAAATACTACTAGTGTGGAAGGTTGAATAACCTTGAAAAATATTCACTTGTGAGCTTAGAGAGGCTCGTCAAATTTACTACTCAATTTTTTATAGTGTAATACTCAAGTTGGATATTTAGGAACTAGATGTTGGCTTGGGTTATAAGCCGAACCAGTATAAATTGATTGTGTCATTCTTTCTCTCATCTTAACTTTTAAATTTTCTCATTATATTATTTGCGTTTTCATTTTGCAAGGGGCTCCTTCACTTTTAAAATAGGCTCCTTTTGTTTTTAACTTCACAAAAGGTCTCCTTTCAATTTAACAGGTTCCTTCTTTTTTAAATTGTTTTAATAGGATTTATCGTCTAATAGGCTCTTGTCACTTAATAGGCTCTTATTGTCTAACAGGACCCTTTTTTCTTAATCTTTAAATGCCCACTTTCTGTTATACGAATTGAAAGTAACTTGCAAAATTTTTAAAGTCACAAACCATTCATCCCCTTTTGCGTGTCTTTGCTTTATCATTTAGTATTAAAGTGAGATTTGACATTTTATTGTTTTTTTGCAACACCTGATAGATCATGGAAAACAATTTGAGAAGCCTTGAAGGACAATTCATATCAAAGCCTCCTTATGTCAATGGAACTAGTTATTCTTATTGGAAACAGAGAATGATAATCTATCTTCAATCTGTAGATATCGAGATCTAACAAGCTATCAAAACTGGAACTACACTTCCCGCTACTGATGACGTAAAAGTATGGATTGATGCTGATAGAAGAAATGCACAGCTAAATGCTAAAGAAAAACATAATAAAATTTATGCACTATCTCTAGAAAAATATGAGAAGATATCCTACTACTCTACAGCAAAGAAAATATGGGATAAACTATAAGTCACCTTTGAAGGAACGAATGAGGTAAAAAAAACATAGAATAAGATTTTTAGTGCATCAATACGAAACTATTGGCATGAAATAGGGAGAAACCATAGGTGAATTCTTCGAACGGTTCAACAACATCATCACGGCCTTAAAGAACTTGGGACAGATATATCCCAATGATGAGCTCGTAACGACGATTTTATGATTAGTACTAAAGGAATGGAGATCTAAGGTGACAGCTCTAGAAATTGCAAAGGATCTAGGCACTATTTCACTCGACTAGCTACGAGAAAATATGATGATCCATGAAATCGAGCTTAGGCGAGATGAAGGATCCTCATACAAAAAAGGAATGGCACTAAAAGCAACTGATGAATCAAACGATGATGGAAGTGACACTGCATTACAGATAGACGGAGATGAAGAGTTCAACTTCATGGTCAGAAAATATGCCCACTTTTATAAAAAGAATTTAATGAAGAAAAAAGAAGGAAACAAGAAAGGTAAGAACAACAGGTTCCTATCAAATCATATGCTATCACTGTCGGAAGCCTGGACACACAAGACCTGAATGACCTCTTCTTCAAAAAGATAAGTCAAAGAACAAAAAACCCAGAAAGCAAGCGTTGACTGCAACTTGGTCAGACAAGGATTCTGAAAACTTTTAAGAAGAAGAGCCAGAAGAACTTAGCAACATTTGCTTCATGACTGAATCAGGAGACGATAAGGTATATTATTCTGACTCCAATATTGAAGTTGATGAATTGAAAAATGCATATCATGAATTGTATGATCAGTATAAAAAGTTGAAAGTGAAGTATTTCAAAGAAATGAGATGTCCAAGAATAATGATGCATCTCTGAAGAGTAATATTAAATTATTAGAATTTGTTAATGAGAGTTTAATGACCAAAAATATGTCTCTTGAGGATGATTCTAAGCAAAAAGATTCTGAAAAGGAAGTTCTGGAAGAAAGATCATCCAAGTTGGAAAATACTTTGCTTGAAAATGATTATGATAAAGTGAGACAGCTAGAAGAAAAGGTTCTCAGCCTAGAACTTGAGAAAGGGAAATATGCAGGAAAGATCTCATCTCTAGAAAAAAGATCTTGCAAAGTTCGTTAATGGAAGGAACAACCTTAATGCATTACTTGATAGTGGTAAATGTGTTTTTGATAAGGCTAGAATAGGTTATAATGAAATCAATGATATTAGGCCATACAAGAATTTCTTTGTAAAATCTAACACTAGTTATACTTAAAACAACAACAACCTGATATATGGTCGAAATTATAGCAACTCTTATTCATTTGTTTTATGTTTCTACTGCGGTAGACATGGTCACATTAGTCATTCTTGTAAATTTCTTAAAAAGAAAAAAATATATCAAATGTATATTTGGAGACCAAAAGGTTAAGCTGCTAACTTAAAAGGACCCAGAAAAAAATGGATACCTAAAATGAGATAATACTTTCTGCAGATATGCTTTATAATGGAAACAAGAGAAAATCAATGGATAGTTGATTGTGGTTATTTGAGACACATGATAGGTGAAATATTACATTTCAACTACATTGAAAGAAAAGACGAAGGTGATGTTGTTTTTATCGACAAAAACAAGGCAAAAATCACCGGAATTGATAAATTTGGTTATTCTGAATCTACCTCTATTGATAATGTCTTTTATGTTGATGGTTTGAAACTTAACCTGTTAAGTGTAAGTCAGTTATGTGACAAAGGGTTATACAGTCATTTTCTATGCATATCATTGTGAAATAATCGATAATCATAATGATAATATTGTATTCGTTGATCCTATAAATCAGAACATATATTGTGCCCAACCGAAAGACATGTCTTTACAAAGTGTTAAGTGTTCTGTTTCTCTAAAAAAGGATTTTCTTTTATCTGGCACAGAATATTTGAACATGCTAGTATGAGCATTCTATCAAAATTGTCCAAGAATGAGTTAGTAAGAGGACTACCTACCATGAAGTTTGAAAGCAATCAGGTTTGCGAAGTTTGTTTAAAAGGTAAACAAGTTAGAAGCAACTTTCCTCCCAAAAATATTGTGTCTACCAACCAACCGCTTGAACTTATACTCATGGACTTATTTGGTCCTACCAAAACTCAAAGCTTTGGTGGTAAACATTTCGACTTTGTTATAGTAGATGATTACTCTAAATTTACATTTTCTATCAAATAAGGATGATATTTTTTAAATCTTTGAGAAGTTTTGCAGAAAAATTCAAATTGAAAAATGATATTGCATTACATCTATTTGAAGCGATCACAGATGGGAATTCGATAATAGAAAATTCGAAGATTTATGTAATGAAAATGAGATATGTCACAATTTTTCATACCCAAGAACTCATCAGCAGAATGGAGTTGTTGAGAGAAAGAACAAAATTCTTATTGATATGGCCAAAAAAATGCTATGTCAAAGTGGTCTACCTTATGGTTACTGGGTAGAAGCCGTGTCAACTACTTGTTACATACTTAACAGGTGCCTTATAAGACTTATTCTGAAAAAGACCCCCTATGAGCTGTGAAAAGGAAGAAAATCGAATGTCGATTACTTTTAAGTATTTGGTTGCAAATGCTTCTAAGGATTAGTTCCTCTTTTTTGATAAATTACCATGAGATTCTCTAGATCTAGGGTTTCTCTTAGTTATATCTATGAATTTGGTATTAGATCTGGGTTTTGTGTCATGTGAATTTGGAATTAGATTTGGATTTTGCATCATTACCTATGTTTGGCATTAGATCTAGATTTTGTGTTTTGTGTTCTCTCTTTATGTCCGCCATTGTCTTCGTTTTCTTCCATCACCTGCCGTCGTTGTCGTCGTTGGTTGAGGTATGTATTCCTTTCTCTTTTAATGGTGATGTTGTTGTATTTGGGTCTTGTTTTCTGCTGGGTTTTGTGGTAAGTTGTGATTTTCGTAATTAAATGTATGTTATCATAATAATGAAGATGGTGAGATGGCAAGGGCATCCAGAATGGTTGTTTGTAGCTTAAAATCAAATTTGAAGGTGTTTGAGTATTGCTTATTTAGTGTTCGATAAAAGTTTTGTTAGATTTTGATATTAAATGATTCTTAGGGATGAAGTGTTCTAGTTCATTTCTTTGTTTGGGTTTTCACCTGTGGTGTTTTTGCTTGTTTTACTCTCCTTGTCGAAAAGGGTTAGTTCTTGAGGTAACTCTTGTCGAGTTAACTACAAGTAAGTTTCTCTGTATTGCTCTTCCTCTTTCTGGGCGCTTTCACTCTCATCTTTCGATTGACATTACTGTTTTATTATTATGATTATTCTTATTATTATCCTTTTATTGAGTTTATTATTAGTAGTAGTTTTATCATCATCATCATCATCATCATCATCATCATCATCATCATATTCCTTATATATTTATGG
>JANIHZ010000004.1:3864175-3875423 GCA_027478365.1 Erythroxylum rufum | reverse complement strand
CCTTGCTGCAATAGAACGGCACACTCATCTTGTGCGAGCTTTAGATCATCAGGATTCATTCCTGGATGTGTAGCCTTGGTAGGATTGATATCCTCATTCTTTTTGAATGGTAGACTTATGAAAAAGTCTTGATTCTTCCATAGAGGATTAGGATGAGTAAACTGTGCGTGAGACTCTGGACAGTAGCTCAACAGTTTATCTCGAAGTCCAGTGTAATGTGCAGGAACCTGAGTTAGTTCAAACACATTTTTCAGATCAGTGTATGGACTCATAAGGTTTCGATACCTGAGGCCTGTGGGTAGAATCTGTAGGTGTCTGGCTTTACAGTAGACATCCATTCCAATTAAAACATCTGGGCCTGGTAGTTCACTTCCAAGTACTTTGGTCCAAACTGTACACTGAGGAAAGAAGCGAATGCCAATTCTGCTTCTTGTACGCAACCCAATTGTGAAGATGTTCCCATCAGCTGCTATAAAATCTTCCTTATGTGAAGTCCATGCTTCTGCTGGTAGGATATTGGGCTTCATGATCGTACGAGTAGATCCTGTATCCATAAATCCAATAGCCTTAATGGGCCGATCATATTTATCCTGTTGAAAGATCTGGATATGGACATAAGGTCGTTGAATTGAAGTACGATCCAACTTCATGCATGCTTGCTGTATCATATTGACTGAATCATCATCACTGTTAGAGTCGGATGATTGTGATGAATCTTCTTCTTCTGTTGAAACAGAAACAGCAAACTGAGTTTCACTGTCCTCACAAGATTGTTCTTCTAACAGCTCGTCAATGTTATTCTAAGGATGAATGGGCAAGAGTTTATCGAGCTTTTCCAGGAATTTGGCATCCTTCTTGGTTGCCGTAGGACAATGATTTGCTAAGTGCTCCGAGCTTCCACAGATAAAACATCGCAGTCTTCCTTTCTGGCAATGTGATGACATTTTGAAGAACTGCATACGTCTGTATTTGTTGCTCCTGTTCTTCACTTTGAAGTTTTGCTTCCAAGGCTTCTTGCCTTTCCCTCTATGGAACTTCTTCTTCTGCCTTTTCTCATAATAGACTTGAGATTGATGAGCTTTCCTGCTGCTATGGCATTTACATGTCTTTTCATCTTTGCACTTGATCTTGAGATAAGGCTTCTTACAAGCTTGCTTCAGAACTGAAACTCATTTAAGGATATTCTTAAACAAAGTATGTTGATCACATAACTTGTCAAGAGAAGCTATTGACAACTGATAGATTTCTCCAAGAGAAATAGTTGACATATCTCTTTGAAGAGAAGCTATGGTCCTTTAGAGTTCTGGCTGTATTTCATCTGGAAGGGATGATATAAAAGTATATCAAAGATTAACATCATTCCATCCATTCAGAAGATAATACCTTTCTGTCATGCGTTGATAATACTTTTGGATATCTCGCTTATCAAGAGAACAACATTTCATAGCAAAGTATTCCTGACGAATTTGCTTGTCAATCAACTGGAAGTCACCTATGAATTCTTTATGTATGACACCAAGTAGTGCTCCAGCTGTAGTAACTTGGATATACTGAAGTCATTGATACTCGCTCACACTTTGCCACCATTCTCGCAAAGTTCCAGTGAATCTGGATGTGAATTCAGATAAAATATCCTGAAGTGGATGATTAGGTCTGGTCATTTGTAGATCAATCCATGCACCGACCTCCTGAAGTCTATCCCGCCATTTCTTTATAGGTAGATCATCAAAAGTAAACCAAGGTCCTGATGTAGGCTTGGTTGTCTGCTGTGCAGCTGTAGTAGCTGGTATTTATTGAGGTGCAGGTTCAGGTCTGAAAGGTTCAGTTCCTGTGGATTCAGCTTCATTGATTACTGGTTCTTATTCTTCAGTATAATGAGGCATTGTCATCAAAACAATGGATAGTTCTAAAAGATCAGCAAAGTTCGTAGAGCCATCAGTTGTATCTCCATCAACTGAATACGAATCATAGATTGTCTCGGAAGAGTATTCCGTTTGATCAGAAGATCTGTCTGATATCAGATCTAACAGGTTTTGTTCTGGTTGTTCTTCTGAAGCGATGAGTGGCTCTTCATATGAACAACTAGATGGTGTTCCAGAATTCTCTAATGTACCACTTATGGTATGAATACTTTCTTCTAAGTCTTCAGAAGAAGTAGAATTCTCTGTAAAAGGATCAGAAGTGAGAGTAGCTACGTACTCTGGCAGTTTAGCTTTGTCCTTCCTAAGAGGAGATGTGGAAGGTTGAACTGGTTGTGGAGACTCTAGTGATGTACGTATCTGTACTGGTTTTCTCCACTCTGGTGATGGTTCAAATGGTGTAGAAGATGAAGCTTTTGGAACCGTTGAGTAATGCTCAGAAACTCGAGGTTTATGCACACGATCAGATGGTGTCTTTGTCTTTGATCGTCTAGGTTTTTCATGAGTTGTCTGATGAAGAATGTATTGTCTAATCAAAGGATAGTTGAACTTGAATACCTTTGAATAGTCAGCTTCATCTGGATACCGTTGATACGAAGGAGATGGATATGATGGCTGAAGAGTTGAGAACTCTGAAGATGAAGAGCCATATATCTGATGAGATTGTGAAGCACGCATGTCTTCTTCCATTTGTTGTACAGTCCTTTGTATCTCCTGTATCTTTCTTACTTTCAAGTCGAAGTCTGGCCCTGTGTAACGGGCAGAGATGTATTGTTTGAGTTCAGCGTCAAGTTGTTGAATCTGAGCTTTGTACGACTTATACATCCTTTGTATATGTTTCGAAACATAATCGACTTTTCTGTGAGTAGCAACATTTTGTTGACTAATTCCATCCAGCTTGGAATCAATCCTTCTCAGAACTCTGTTCTGTGCTACTGCGTTGTTCGTATGCCAATTAAGTACTTCATCTGATGGATTTGATGCAGTTGTACCATGTGAAGTAATTCATGTAGCTCTGATATACGGGTTAGAGATAACCCTCTGTGATTCATCAGTACTTCGAGAAAGTTGAGGAAAGTTGTCCTCTTCTGGCTTGACTACCATACATAACGTAGGAGTAGGAGTTTGAACAAGAATTGCTGGCATAGATCTGCATGATCCTTCAGTAGATCTGCATGATGTAGACGACCTGAGCATCTCTCTTAGAGACTTTGGTATGGATTTCTCTATCTGCTGTAGCATGAGACCATTGTGATCATCTGGATCTGAATCCTCATAATGAGGAGAATAGTCATGAGAAAGCAAGCACCGAGATTTAGGCTTTGATTTCTTCTTCCTTCTCCACTGATATCTTGGATCATCGTCATCTGTGTCTGACTCATGATTGAGACAGATCTCACAGTCTGGTTTGCACATGGATGGGTCGACATCCCATACAAAATGTCCACGATGATGACTAACATAGACTGGATCTCCATTGGATTTGACATAGTGAATAGGAGGACCGTCTTTACCTTCCGTATGTGAGAATACGAGCTGGATCTTAAGGCTAGTTGCCCCAAATGCTAGATCTGCTGTCTGTCTGACCAGATATGATTGTTCTATGGGCTGGATCATCAGGATGGATCCTGATGTAGATGGACCAGGCGTGTCGTCGCTAGGTCTGGTGTAGATGGATTTTACTGAGCCATCTCTCAGTGTCTGCAGAATCGGTGGAGTTGTTGTATGAAAGGAATGTCGATGAGGCACATGGAATACCTTCTGGTAGTTGGTAATCCATTATGTAGGCATTATCCTTTCAAGCTCCTCTGTCTGTATCTACTTCGGGATCTGGAGGATAGTTGTCTGATTATTAGCAACATCAGCAACTATGAATAGTACATCCGAAATAGAGTTTGGAAAGTGTATGTCCAAAGCATGATTCTGAAGACGATAGATCATCTGGTGATGAAGTGTAGTCATGATGGCACTTGGATCTTGATCTGCTCCAGTGATCTGGATCTGAACCTGAAGACGTTCAAATAATGTAGGATCATCCAACCTGATGTTGAAATCAGGCGCTATGGTCAAAATAACACTCCCTTGTCGAGAGATGTCAGCAGGGTACCAATCAACGCATTTTTGTACGTTGTGTAGGCTGTATCAAGAAGTGAAATCCTGGCTGTGGCAGGAATCCCTTTCCTTCCATGCAAGGTCAACACGAGTCGAACTACTCCCACATGAAGATGTGTATGAGACTGCTCTCTCTAGAAGGCTATGAGTTCCTTCGGTATTTCGAGCTTCACATACTGCTCTGCTGTTGTAGATCTGAGACCACATTGTTCCAATTTAGAACTCTGGATGATTTCCTTTACACGAGGTCTAGAAGTAGAAAGCACACTCCTAAAATTTCTCGTCCAAGAACGGTCACGAGAATAGATACTGTAAGGGTTAAGCAAAGGCAAAGAAGACTCATAAACACGGTTTTCTACAAGTACATGAGTAACCTCTAACAAGATTTTCTATTTTTTGTGATAAAACACGCTTAACACTTCTAGGTAAAGAAGTTAAAGACAAGTTAGAAGATAAATGAACTGGATCTGAATAATTTTCCATAGATCTTATGTAACTCTTTTCTTACTCCCTTTTTCCTTTCTTTTTACTATAAATGTTCCTCCTTCTGGAAAGATGTGAAGGTATGTTCCCAAGCAAACCACAAACAGTAGTGATTCGCTAAGCGAGGAGTCGGATAACTTCAAGGGATACGGAGGTTTTTACGGCTTTACCGTCTATACCTTATCACTCTAAAAAGTAGAAAACAGGCAACTACCACTCAGAAAGCGACAAACTCAAACCACAAAAGTCTGGACAGATGGACGAAACCACTGTAAATTGGCTGGAAAATCAACAATGTTCCTGGCTTTTTTGGAACCGGATACGTAGCCAGCTTATCCGTGCAGGTCTAATACCCCACCATAAGAGACAACACACCTTATACTTCCACGTGTTTTTAAATAACCAAATATATAAAATAACACAAATCTGCTTGCAATGCGAAAAGACGATTTTGTACACATTCCTTGACCGACGTCGTAGTAATCATGCCGACTTATTACACGTAGTTCTTCTATGTCGGGATTTTACGATTCCTTGTCGCCTGTCGGCATATGAGCAAATTTACCATACAACAAATTTCTCTCCTGGTCCCATGTTCCCATCCCCTGTCACCGTTCGATCGATCGGATGTTTGAAACGAACGGTTGACATAATAGGTATTTCCTCGAGATCATCAGAACCCGAGGTTCGATGAACAGTGTTATTAGGGAACAGGGGACCCACCTTGAAAGATCACCGAAAGTTTGGTCGAAGTGGCTAAATTGAGCATTTAAGGTGGTACGAGAGCAAGAGTTGAGACCAGTATTTAGTGTTATGCGAGTGAGAGTGAGATATCTATAGCTGAAAGTAATGGCGGAATTGGCAGTGAAAAAGCCGGAAACTGAGACTGAGACTCCGGTGGAACCTAAGAAGTATGTGACGGAGGAGAAAGCAATGGCTCCAGCGCCACCACCTTCAGAGGAATCCAAAGCTCTTGCTGTTGTAGAAAGTAGAGCTCTTTCTTTATATATATATGTATACATCTTCTACATAGTGAATTGTATTTATTTGTATTGCATGTTCTTGGTTAAGGTGAGATAGCTTTTGGATGGGAAGTGGGAAGTGAAAAGTATGCGATTTACTCCGCTTTAACCAAAGCTGAGGGCGTGAAAGATTCCAGCTTTTCTTCTGGGTTTGTCTTATTTGTTTGTTTTGTTGTACTTTCCTCAGATTTCTTTGTGCGGGTATTTCTGCTTATCGTTCTTTCTCTATGTCCTTGGTCTGGGATTCTGGGAAAGTTTATCGTCTTCTGCTCCTTTTCAAAGTTTCCTGATTGCTATATTGTACAGATGGTACTCAAAAAGACTCAACTTTCTATACCGTTACGACCCATTCTGAGTATATACGTACAGTTTGCCTAAACTGTTCATCCAAAAGTTTTGGCAATAATTCATAATGTTGCTCTCTCTCCTCTTGTTTTTTGTATTAAATGGTCATGGACATCTTTGCCCCTTCATACTTTTTTCTCAAAAGAGTCTTTCTTGGTATATATTGCTGAGCGAGGCTGTGCCGGCTATTATCAAATCTGAAACGTTACTGTTACTTGAGATTGTGGGGTAGTGTGTATGATGGGA
Source organism: Erythroxylum rufum (assembly GCA_027478365.1). Taxonomy (NCBI): domain Eukaryota; kingdom Viridiplantae; phylum Streptophyta; class Magnoliopsida; order Malpighiales; family Erythroxylaceae; genus Erythroxylum; species Erythroxylum rufum. Next base: position 3,869,296 of record JANIHZ010000004.1, on the reverse strand, counting down.
TTTGAAGAGACTTCATTATCTGAGTAGGTGACCGTTCCTTTTTAGTGTGACACCTGTGTGTTCGAGATCCATCCATTTATTAACACTAATAGCCAATAGGTAGATGGATGGTCTGGAAACAGGAGAATTGATCCCTCGTTATCTAGTTGAAGTTTTGCTTACATGGTAGAACTCTATCTGTAGGGCCCAAATGCATTCATTTCCATTTTCCATAGTTGAATAAGATCCTGACAGCTCCACAAGAGGTTGAATAATGATTGCTTTACTAAAGGCCAATTGTCATGGGATCCCCGTGTACGAGGGACCTCACTTCCTGTTTTTTTCGCCTTCAATAATTGAAGCTGTAAAGCAAAGGAAATATAGCAGTGTCTTACACGAATTGTGTTGGTGTTGACTGAGACTGGATGGCGAACTCTTTTGTCAATCCATGTTGGTATTGGAACAGAACAGAAGAATCCACTCAGCAAGATCGCAGAGAATTTAAGTTTTTATTCTGTATATACTCATTAGAATTAAAACAATTTGGTTGAAGTGGAAATCATTCTTTTCTAGTTATGACATAACCAATAAGGTGATTTGAGTTTCTTGTTTTATCAGAGCCTCCGGAACCTGCTGCTCCAAAGAAGATTTCAGGAGGTTCTCTTGACAGAGGTAAGTGCTTAAGATACTCCACTGTTCCATTTCTATGTTCATTTCACAGTAGTTTTGGTAAATAATGTAGAATTGGTGAACAACTTATGATTGGATCCATCAATTACTTCTTGTATATAACCATTTACAAGACTTAGCTTTTGCTATAATGTGGCCCTTAAGATGACATAAACACAGTTTCTCTGCATATTGACAATGGAGATTTTCGTTTTCTATGACTAATTTATGCCCATTACTTTGTTGTTCAGATATTGCTCTTGCAGAGGTTGAGAAAGAGAAGAGGAAGTCCTTCGTCAAGGCATGGGAAGAAAGCGAGAAAAGTAAAGCAGATAACAAGTAAGCTGTCTATAATATTGCGAAAGCTTGCACTAAAAGGAAGCTTAATGATCAAGATATATTGAGTTTGATCAAACTTTGACACTTCAGTTTAACTGGTTTCCAGTTGATGTTACTCATCAGCATCAATTTTTCTTCTTTCTTCTGAAAGTTACCTTCAAGTTTTTGTTATATACATTAAAAGAACTAAAAAGTTTGATATCTACCTAGTAGTTTTTAGTCACTATTTGTTGCAAACTTAATTACCACTCAGTTTCTGAGGATTTTGATCTTGAAACTTCTATCCTCGTATTGTTGAGCAGGGCTCAGAAAAAGATCTCAGAAGTTGCTGCATGGGAGAACAGCAAGAAGGCAGCTCTAGAAGCCAAACTCAGAACGATTGAGGTTGTAATTCAAAGACTTCCTGTTCTTACCCATTAACATGTCTTACAAGTATTAAACAGTAGCATATTCCTTGTTCTGCTCCGGATTTTCGTTTTTACCTCTTATTTGCGTAGGTTTAAGTACTGACAAATTCAAGAAATGACAGGAACAATTGGAGAAGAAAAAAGCAGAGTATGGGGAGAAAACTAAGAACAAGATAGCTTTAATACATAAAGAAGCTGAAGAAAAGAGGGCAGTGGTTGAAGCCAGACATGGAGAAGAAGTTCTGAAGGCAGAGGAAATGGCTGCAAAATTCCGAGCTACCGGACATACTCCGAAGAAGTGGATTGGCTGCTTCTGATGATGCAAACCTGGTCTTAAAATGAGTAAATAGATGTACTGTTTTCATTGTTTGTTTAAGTCTCCCCTTTCATACTTTCCACCTTGTTTATGTCTTAATGGAGAAGCAAATTTTCATTAATGAAACATATTGTGTTGTGTGTATGTATAGAAATGAACAATATTTCATCTGTGAGAAATGTGTGAATTCATTCTGATAGTTGTACGAAATCTTGTTAGAGAATTGTTGGGAGTATCCGGATGACATCTCTTTACTTATACATCATGTCATGTCTCGTATCAGTTTACTGGAAATCCTGAAGATCTTAAACAAACTGCGACATATTTCCACAATATGATTCTGAACCAGTTCCTTCGATTATCAAGTTTTTTAAACATAGCCATCCGAAGGAAATAACACTAAGATTGGGGCAAGAAGCAGAAATCTGATGAATTGAATAGCATCAGAAAGTTGGAAATATTACATAGCATATCTGATGATTCTGAAAGTTCTAGTTGGGGAAATACCCTTCCTATATAATTGCCAAGGCTCAAGTAAATAAAACCATGAGCTTTAACTATACTAGGCCAAAAAGATCCACAAAGAACCATGAGCTTTCCTTCTTTTTACACAGGTTTAAAAGCTCGTAGGTCCTGAAATATAGCTGGAAAACTAACCAACAGAAGCCGAACGATAAGGATTAGCTTTCCTGAATGCTTCACAGCGGACAGACGGAGGAGGTTCTGGTTGACATTGCAGAAGAAGTGATACAATCATCCATACTTTCTTCCAAGAAACTCATATCATTGTTAACAGGGAAATCCAACAAAAGCTGGAGAGTGTTGTCCGTCGAATCCTCCAAATCAGAAGAGCTTGATGAAGAGCCACCCATCGCTTGTAGAGCATGAAGTTTGCAGCTTTTGCACTGAGTTTCATCGTTTTGATTGTTTTCTGTAACAGATGACCCTGCCAAGTGAGGACTAACATCTAAAGTGATGACTGAAAATGATCCACATTTGGTGGTGGATGAAGATGCCTGAGAGATTGGGCTTTGGCAGACAGGTTTCCTATCCTTGTTCAATTTCCTGAATGCTTCTCCAACTTGTGAGTTCCACATGCGTAGGAAATGATCAGAATCAGTTTTCCCAGATGTGTGGACGAATGAGGATTCCCTGGAAAGTCGTGCTTCAGCTTCAAGGCGAGCGCTTTCCCACTGAGCCAAATGGCGAGTGGTGGGAGATGCAGGTCCCTTTATGGCTATTCCACAAGAGGCTGAGGCTAAGGGCTTATGAGTTTGAGGGTCTAGTCCCTTACAAAGAAGGCGCTTCTTCAAGTGGGTGTTCCATAAGTTCTTGATCTCATTATCTGTTCTTCCAGGTAGTTGAGAGGCAATGGTTGCCCACCTGTAAATCAAGGTAGGAAAGATTTCCCGATTCACTTGACAAAAGTTGTTCCAGCTAGAAACAAGATAATGCACAATTTCTCAATAACAACATCAATATATGCGATTTAGCTAAATCTGTAAAAGTCTTTAATCCATGCAAGTCCCTAACTTGTTTTGAGCCTGCTCATCTTTTCTCACACCAGCTCTATCCAAATTTCTTAAGAAGTAAAACAAAAAGGAAATACCTGTTTCCTAGAATACCATGAAGCTGAATTACAAGCTTCTCTTCCTCAAGTGTGAATGGACCTCGTTTGATGTCTGGCCTGAGGTAGTTCGTCCACCTTAGTCTGCAACTCTTTCCACAGCGAAGAAGACCTGTTCAAACAGGTAAAAATCAGTCAACAATTGATACATTGACGTTCCTTCAAGCAAGAATGAAATCTTTAAACAAGAGAGAGCTTTCAATGAAAGCTTGGAAATCCTCATAAAACTAATAACGAAGGCGATTATCATGAAGGAGAAATATAACTAAAGAATAATTTCGATTTCAGGAGTGACTAATAACAGTTCTCAGGTAGGAAATGGAACACACAGTAATTGACAGGGAAGTGGAGAGACAGCTGTGCAGAATGCGAGCTAAAACGATTTAAACAGGAAATTTGTTGTCTAATTCCAACCAATTCTCTTCTGGGTCCCAATCAAAATGTAAAACAAGTTCGCAAAAAATATCACTTTTAAGCTACATTTGCTTCTCAAATGCTTAAACCATCTATCTACATACCTGCAAGCTTGGGAAGAGAGCGCCAGCTTCCATGGCCATGCTTCTTTATGTAACTAACAAGAACTTCATCCTCTTCAGGTGTCCATGGACCTTTCTTCAACCCCTTCTTATCACAACATGGTGTCCTTCCCATTTACTTTTCAACTTCAACGAAATTTCAAAACCTCCAAGCGAAACCCTTTACTGTGAAAGAAAAAAGCTAAGCACTAGAAAAAAAGTGCACACGCATTATTAAACACGGGTGACAGAAGCCGTAAAGAGAGAGGCAGAGTAGACGAGTGTGACATGGATCCAGAGAGAGATAGAGAGCTTTAAATGCGAAGTTTGTTCTTATCTAGGTAAATCGAAAGTGGGCATTTACTAAGGGTGTGGCAGAAAGGACGATCAGCGAGTTTCAAGCTGGTGTAAAGAGCAATAAATTTGCCTATGAATGAGACTAGACTAAAACACACGTCCAATCTATGCATGACAAGTGAGAAGTTGAATCATTATAGAGCCTCAAAGACCTTGTAGAAACAGTAATCATCATATAGCCTCAAAGATCCTTGTAGAAACAGTGAAAAGAGTTAATGAGATGGGGTTTCCTGTTTTGACGGATTTTCGCCGTACAGAACTGGCAAGAGAGTTGACAGAGACAGAGACACAGACGGAGGAAGGAAGAGAGTAATAATGCAATGAAGAATTGAAGATGAAAGTGAAATGCATTAAAGGCGGATTCTTTGTGGACTAGACACAGAAATTTTACAAGATGAAGAGTTAATAATGGCAGGCTAGCCCGACTTTGACAGTGACCATCAAATTACTCACCTTCTTCAACCAGTACTTCCTTGGTTCACTTGCCTGCCTTACAGCAACAGGACAACAGAAACTTCCAAGCTCTGTTCCAACAAAAAATGTAGAGAAACTAGAAAAATGAAAAGGAAAGATAAAAGGGTATTGCCTTTTGCTCTTAGTTTATATGATAAGGAGTTCGAATGTATCGAGTGAGCTTGTCAGTTTGTTTGGTGGGAAAGAAAGCAGTAGAAAAAGATTGAGGGTGGAGGAAACAAGAGAAATGGCTTCGGTACCATAAATGCAGCGGTAAGTGCTCAGAGAGATGGCAGCGGTTTATATTTTGAAATTAATAAAATAAGAAATTTAAAAGTTGAAAATTTTAACCATAATTATGAAATTTAAAAAATTTAAAAAATTTAAAATTAGATTAAAAGAAATTGTTCGAAATTTTAATTTATAAAAAAGGTTTTTATTCAAAATTTTAATTTATAA
>JANIHZ010000004.1:3606905-3617970 GCA_027478365.1 Erythroxylum rufum | reverse complement strand
GTCCGGGTAGATTTTTTAGATTAAATTTTTTTTTTTGAAATTAAGTCCCTGGAGAATTCGGAATTTTCCGAAATGGACCGAAATGGACCGAAAGTATGGGTACCAGCCGGAACCGACCGAAATCGGCCGGTACCCACCGAAATTTTCCACCAATACTTTAACATCGGTACCAGTTCCGTTTTCCGACCGGTACGGTACGTTTCGGCCGGTACCGGCCGGAACGGAACGATACTCAGATCATTGCCCTAACTAACTCGTGGATGTCCTAAAGTACTTAATTTGTAGAAAATCCTTAGCACCCAAATTGATTGTTTATTCATGCTTCTTATGGCATCTGATCAACTGTTCCATAGTCTCTAGTCCAACCATATGCCAAAATTAAACGTCGATGTTTTAATAACACTAAGTTCTTGGGTCACCTCTTGCTTAAGCCAAGCCGCAATCGATGCCCCCTCGTCCTTTTTATTTTGCTTCCTGCCTTCTCATCATGATCAGTTTCAGTCATATTTGCTTAGATGTCTCCCAAGAACTGAAATCCCACATTGGCATTTGTCTCAAGTAACTTCTTATCTTTAAAGCTCATGTTTGTGATCATTTTTTTTGCTTTTTATTTGAATCCCCCTTCTGGGTGGTTGTTTCTCTTATGCCTCTGTGATTTTTATAATGATATTGATCATCGGCAACAGCAGGTAGTGGCCTTCCCTTTCGCATTGTTAAACCACATCTCTCAGTCATCGACAAAAGCTCTTTCCTTTTGCATTCAAGATCTCTCCCTTAACTTTCTGTTTGAAGTTACAGAAATATTGACAAGATTTTGAGGTGAGTTCCCGTCTAAGAAATGATCACTGAAATGTTAGCGAATTTTCGACTTTGAAGAATTCTTTAGTATACTCGTGGAGACAAGAAAAGCCCATGTTTTGCATGATTTGGAAGCGATTCTGATCTAAAAGGAATGATCTGGCAAGCAATTTCGTGACCTAGAAACAGAACCCAGTTGTGTTTGTGTCTCATTAATGAAGTGCTTGACTTTATACTTATTTGTTTATACGTTTCTCTTTGCTTCAAGTTTTAATGTGAAATTGGGGTAAGAATTCTTTGTTCTTCTTTTGTTTGATCAATCGGCAGTATACTTCATCTTGTAAGAATATGAAAGAAAAGAATAATGGTTCCAACAAAGAAAAGAATAATGTATCTAGCAAAGTCTCCATCTTTCACTACAACTCTATTTGGGACTAATTAGATTCCTTCCTTAAAGATTTTATCTTCCTATTCATCTTATTGTACCAACGTCTTTATTTACTTCGTCATTGGAAAAGTACCAAAATTTCGAAATGGGTCTTTGTTCCTTTTAGTGATTGTTGTTGTATAGTTATTGTTCTAGTGAGACCCACGTAGAGTTGAGTGACAGACCCCTCACTCATAGGGGTGCACGATCGTTTGCATGATCGTGTTAGTACCCTTACTCATAAGTTAAATGTTAATGACGGAGATGAATTAATTAGTCACCCCGTGCATATAGTCAAGGGGTGACTTAATTAGTCAACCCCTTGCGTGGCTAGTCACAGGGGTGACTTAATTAGTCATCCCCGTGCGTGGCTAGTCACTTAACTAATCACCCCGTGCAAATTCGTGAACACTAAAATGAAACAAATAATTTGAAGTATGCTTGAAGTAAATGAAGTTTTGTAACTTACATTTTTTCTTTTTACAGTTTAACATAAACATAATTGTCATACTAAAGCATTTTAAGAATTTTTTTTATGACTTGTTTCAATTGCTAATAACACCATTTATTCAATATTCCATTTGAAGTTCACTATAATTAAGTTAAGTTATAATTTGCTATTCTAAAGAAGTTAAGTTATGCAATAGTAGTTTACATCACAACAGTTGTTTATGTGTTCATCTAATATCCCTTTACATATATACTGCTATATATATACCTTTACTTATGCCTGAGACTATGTAATGCTATATATGCCTTACATTTATTTCTTTTCAACTTTAAGCCTTATTCTATGTTTTCATATCTAAAATCCAACAATAATTTATCAGTACTTCAACAAGTTTGTCGATGATGAAATTCTATTAAGAACAGTAATAATCTTCTCTCTAAAGATAATTAACAAATTTTCCTATCTTCCACAACATGAACATAATGCAGGGAATTAGTCTCTCCAACTACATTCATACCATATATAACCTATTGAAAGAAATAAAATTTTTGTCAATGGCTAAATTCATTCATTATTAATTTTAACTACTTGTGGTCTCCTCTTCTAGTTTTTGCTCTAATGCAAATCTATCTAAGAACAAACTCTTCTAGTCAATGTCATAATCCAGATAACGCAGACACTCTAAAATTCACATTAATAGCACACAGATAATGCATCTTCAACATAATTCATACCACCCAGATAACGTCATTTCCAATTTTTTCCATTTGTTTTTTTTGGGTTTTTGCTTTAGGATCAAACCTAATAATTCTATGGCAGGTGTATCTTCGTCTTATCGACAGTTAAATTTTGAAGATAGTAATGAAGTTGGCAGGAGTGAAGGTGAAGATGAGCTTATAGTTGTCATGAGTTTAAACAGTAATTAGGATTTGCAAGCTACCTGCTCATTTGCATCCAAAGAATTAATACCAAAAATTGGAATGGAATTTGAGACAGAAGAAGATGCTTACCAATTCTATTTGGCATATGCTAAAGAAGTCAGATTTGGGATAAGGAGAAGTAGAAATCACAAAGATAAATCTGGAAACTCCATTGACAGATTGTTTTGTTGAAGTGCTGGAGGCAAACGAGAAAAAGACAAACGACATATATATGTTAAAGCATCATGCCCTGAAACAAGGTTTGGTTGTGAAGCTAAAATGAGAGTCAATCGTCAAAGAGGCGGACAACTCCATGTGGTTCAGTTTATTGAGGAGCATAATCACTACCTCTTAAGTCCAAACAAGACGCACTTACGCAGATCTTACCGAAAGATAAGTTTCCCTGCAGCAATGCAAATTGAAATGGCAAATGACGTAGGAATCCCACCAAAGGCATCATATGATGTTATGGTTAGGCAAGTTGGTGGTCGAGAGAATTTAGGTTTCATACCAGATGACTACAGAAATTACTTACAGTCTAAAAGAATGATAGATGCAAAAAGAGGGGATATAGGAGGTGTTCTAGAATATTTGCATAAAATGCAATTAAATGAATCCAAATTTTTTTACACTATCCAAGTTGACGAAGATGATTAAATTACTAACATTTTCTAGTCAGATGCAAAGATGAGAGCAGATTACTCAAAATTTGGTGATGTGGTTTGCTTTGACACAACTTACAGGAAGAACAATGAAGGTCGTTCCCTTGCATTACTTGTAGGTGTCAATCATCACAAGCAAACTACATTCTTTGGTGTTGCATTGTTATATGATGAGACATCTCCTATGTTTGAATGGTTGTTTGATACTTTTGCGAAAGCTATTTGTGATAAAAGACCTAAGAATATTCTTACAGACCAAGATGCAGCAATGGCAAAGGCTCTAGTACTAAGATGGCTTGAAACTCATCATCACTTATATATTTGGAACACATATCAAAATGCGGCTATCCATTTAAGTGGTGTTTTATCTTAATTCAAAGATTTTGCTAGAGATTTTAGCGCATGCATATATGATTTTGAAGAAGAGGAAGATTTTGTAAATGCATGGAATGAGATGTTGTGCAAATATAGACTTGAAGACAATGAATGGTTGAGGCGCATGTTTGGGATAAAAGAAAAATGGGCTTTAGTGTATGGAAGATAAATGTTTTGTACAGACATGACGACAACACAAAGAAGTGAGAGCATAAATAGTGTTATAAAGTAGTATGTTACTTATCAACACAAATTCCTAGAGTCTTTTCATCACTTTGAAAGACTCCTTGAAGATCATAGATATGAAGAGTTAAAAGTTGATTTTAAATCAAGTACAGTATTCCCTCATTATTGTATCCAATTGAAACTTTGAAACATGTAGCTAGTGTTTATAATCTTGAGGTGTTCAAGTGGTTTCATAATGAGTGGTGTAAGTCTCATAATTGTTGTATTGAAAGTTTTGGGGGAGGATAGATCAATCACAAAATATCAAATTACCCCTCATAGGAAGTACTATTACCATACAGTTACTTATGATTTATCAAATGGAAAAGTTGATTGTAGCTGTAGAAAATTCAAGTTTGTTGGAATTTTATAATCTCATGTTTTGAACGTTTTTACTGTGAAAAATATTATGGAGATCCCAAGTCAATACATATTGAAAGGTAGACACATAAAGCAAAACTTGGATTCGTGGGAGATGAAAATTCTAGAATCAACATAAACAATTTGGATCCCAAGATATGTCAAAGTATAAGGTATAAAGAATTGTGTGGGCTATATGTTCAATTAGTTACAAAAGCATCTGAGAGTGAAGAGACTTTCAAAATTGTTAAAGATTGTATTTTGAAGATGTTGGAAATCGTCGATGCTAGACTACAAGGTAATGGATAAACTGTCCAATAGTCGATTGTGAGCGATGTGATGATAAATAACTCCCGACAAAACAGTAATGTTAACTATGATAGTACAAATATAGGTAGTTTCGTTAAGACATATGATTGTCTAGCTCCAGGTGCAGAAGGCATATTTTGTAAATACAAAGTGAAAAGAAAGTAGAGTGTTTAAGTTAATTTGTGCATCTTTATCAACAAGGTGCATATTTTGTTTCTTACTGAGAATTGGCAATTTCTTTCTTATACTCATTATTATGTAATTTTTATATTTTTTGTTGATTATGTATTGTCTATAAATGATGAATCCTTATATTAAAAATATTTTTGTGCCAAAATGCGAAATATTTAATTATCGAGATTGTCATGAAACTTCTTATAATGGTATGGACAAAAAAAACCAACATCGATCTTCTATTTTTTTTCAGGGATGACAATATGGGGGAAATTATTGGCAAAATTGAAAATGTAAATGAAGTCGTAATGTAAATGAAGCTGTGAGAAACTCATGGTAGAATGGGAAAAAAAACAAATTGTATATAAATGTGTATTCATAGGTTACAATCTTGAAAGTAGCATTCTTGAAAACAAATCAACATTAGTCAATTTTGAGAATAAACAGAATCTAAAAATATAATCGCCACAAAAGATCTTTGGATTCATGAGCTAAATAATTCTAATATAAGTATTGAATTTAACTCCAGCTTTCCTTCAATATGCGCCAAAGAGAGCAAAGAGAAGCAAGAAGTTGAAGCAATTGCATCTTTATTGCCAGCTGAAAATGTAGGATTTGGAGCCGAGCAAGTCTAGCATCTAAAGCTGCAAGAAGGTTCAAATTCTCTGAGGAAGAAAATTGGCAGCATCTTTCATCATTATCATGTCAAGTTGATTCTTAAGCTTGTGAACCCGAGAGTGCACTGTCTCAATTTTCCAAAGGACTGCCTCCAAGGAGTTACCACAGCCATCTCCAAACTCAAAAATGAAAGGTCTGTTAGAAGTAAATTCAGGCAGTTACTTTTGTTTTGTTTTGTTTTGTCATGTGGGTATTAAGAGAACAATACATCTTTTTCCTTCTAGCACAGAGAACAATACACCTATATCCTTAATAGATCACAAATCTGCAGATATACGCTTAAGCCTGCCCCTTTAGTATATTAGTCAATAATCACAATCTGAGCCATTTTTACAATTATATAGCAAATGACATGCATAACAAAGTGGATTAGTAATACACTTCCTTTGTTACTTTTACAATAATCTTATCTGAGCCATTTTCGATTGCAGATGCAATCACGAATATATAAATCAAAGAGCTATCACATATATAATAATCACCATACCTCACTTTAAGCTTAATACTCAAATGGATGTATATTTTCCGTCAAGGTTTTCAAGTTCAAACATTCTAATGTATTAGTAGATACAAATATCCACAAACATTCTAATGATGGCAGGGCCTATTTATTGGAAAATTCAGATATCTGTTGATGTACTATCCTTTTTAACTAGAAAGCAGAAAGCCAGTGAGTGATTTTAATTTTGTTAGCTAACCAAGGAGATTAAAAAAGACAAAGGCATTTGGAAGAGAATAAGTTGATGACCCACCAGGGAAAGTCGTTGTTCACAATATAACTTATGGCATTCTGCAAGGATCTAAACATATTCTTTTCTTAATGCTCGACTTTCAATTTCCTCAAGAACGTTTAAGCTGAAAGTGTTTAAAGTTGTTAACTATGTTTATAATTAGCCAAATTACATGTCAACCCATAGTTTTTTCCCATTTAGTATAGAATTATCAAAGTCATCCAATTCCATGTCACTAGCATAAAATCAAAATTTGCACTTTCAATTGATAATCAAAATGAAGTTAAAAAAAAGTTCATCACCTTAATTGCAGCTGCCTTGAATCGCATGTAGATTACAGATGCCTCTACCCCCTCCAACAGAGATACTTTATTGCCATTAGTGCTCTAGATTGCTGCCTAGACCTAATAAAAGAAACAAGTAAAGGCCCAAGTTAAAAATCACATCCATATTCACTGAAGCTTTTCCAACATCCACATGTAAAGCTCACCTAAGAAGAAACTCCCTTTAGAGCTGAATGCATATGAGAACAGATCATACCCAGGGCTCTAGACTGTTATACATGTAAACTTAATAAATGATGGAACTAGATACAAACCTTACAATTTCCAAAATATTCCTAATCAAATGCTACAGTGATGACTCCATGTCTATACTGGAGTTGTCGAAATTTGAGAAAATAAACACTGGATTCTGCATATTGCGGGTTGCTCTCAACATACCTAATGTAATAAAAAAATTAGAATTCAGTGCCATATCCTTAGAACAAGAGAAAACCTACCACTATATGCTGCAGAGATGTAGCCTTAGATATGACTATAAGAAAAATGTTTACTTACGTCATGCACTCATCAAGTCATTTGAGTAGTGGCACGAATTTCTCATTTCCCACACTCATGCTTGGAGAATAAAAATTTGTAGAAACCTACAAGATGCATACATATAATTGAAATCCATCAAAAGAAATAATCCAATATAACAACATAAAATTGAACTCCATCATAAGCAAGATTTTAACAAACAAAGACATCCTCATGATCAGTGAAATGAACTCCTGGAATAGAAATGATTGCTCTAGGATTCATATGAACAACCCCAGATGCAGAAAATTCAGATTATCAAACAACAAGGCCAAAGGATCTTACAACCTAAAATAATCAAAAAACAAAGAAACCAGATGGGAAAAGTGAAAAAGGAAATCAAAAGGAGTACCTGATCTAACTGTGCGCAGCGAAAAGACCCCAAGGTAATCACCCTTGCTTCCAAAGAACAAGGCCCTTCAAGACACCACAAAATAGAGCTTCCAAAAACACCAAATGAGTGCAGGAACCAGTTCCAAGAGACAAGATAGATAGATTCCAGAAGACTCCACTGGAATACGTAAAGTAGCTCTAGAGACATTTTTACCAATCAAAATCCAGTAAACAACTTGCTTAAAATTTTTTAAATTAAAACAAAGTAATTAGCAAAAATACAAAAAGAAAGTAGATCAATAATTGTTTAAAGCCAAACCACATCTGATCAAAGAGGAGACAAGCGAGCGCTGCGCGAAACTTTGAAGAATAGGCGCAAAAGGAGGATTAACCTAACTTTTTGTTCAGCCCAACGCAACTTTCTGTTCAAAACAAATGGTATCGCCGTAAATAGCAGAATCAACGCAAAAGAATGATAGAAAGAGTTAAGAAGATAGGCACAAGATCGAAGAAATGAAGCGGGAAGAATGAATTAAAAGAATGAGGAGCATCGGCTTGGCTTAGGAAAGCCAAGAGGTTTGTTTTTATTAAAACGTCGACGTTTTAATAAGTGAACAACACAGGAACAACAGTTTTGGAATAGGTGATCAGATGCTACTAAGCCAACTCTATAGGGAATGTTTGGCCCTATATAAGTGAGACGTTTCAAAATTCCCACGATTTTCTTGTAGTATATTTAATCAACAAGTTATCATATCCTACCTCTATGAGAGTTCTTACAAGATTTCAATTTAGGATTTGATATTTATTTAAAAATTCAACAATGTATAAAAATTCACCACTTCAATACCAAATAAATATAACATTAGGCTAGATAATTTATTTCATACTCCTACATTATAGATTTCTTGAAAGCTTCAATAATGTTAGAATTAATTGCTTGCAAATATTAAATCATTAACTTGTAGTCACACCATTATAATATTAATGAAATTGTTGATCTTCATATATAATATAGTCTGAGGGACATTTGTTGAAGTTAGTCTCAAGAAAAAAAAGAATCAATATGCTTATGCAACTCTTGGAGTTTGTTTTAAATTATATAAGACCTTCTTTAGTCTGTATACTTTATCTTTATTGTCATGCTCTATGAAACTAGGAGGCTAGCTAACAAACATCTCTTCTTCAAGTGAGTTATTTAGGAAAGATGACTTCATATATAATTGATGGATTTTTTATAATGATTTTGTATAGTTAAAGCAATGATTAGTTTGACAGTTTTAATTAGAGCAACTAGAGAGAAAATCTCTTGATAGTCATACCCCCGGTTGTTGCTCAAATCTCTTTATTACTAATCTTACATTTTGTCTCTTCACCTCTCCATTTTATTTCACTTTTGTTTTGAAAACCCACTTCATATTAATAGCTTTATAACCTTGTGAAAGAAACTCGTATATTATTTCTTTTAATAGCTTTAATCTCCCCATCTATAGCCATCACCCATTTAGGATTTTAGACTTCTTTTTTCGATGTCAATGGTTCAAAATCTTCAAAGGAAATAAAGTGTACCAATTCTCCATCATCATCAACTTGATCATCAGGATTTACTTCATAATCTTATAAACATAACGATTGCTGATGATATTGTCGAGGTAGTTTAGATTTTGTCATAAAATATGGCAAACATGACTATTGGGCAAAATTTGATAAAGTTTCTCCATTTACAGTTGGGTATTATTGCATCTTCTTCAAGAAGAGAAATGACATGTTTCAAAGGATGATTTTCCTTATTCCATTCCCAACATTTTTTTTCAACAAAAGTTACATCTAGACTGTTAATTACTTTCTTTGTGATGGGATTAAACAACTTGTACCCTCCACAAACATAGCCAATAAAGATAGTTTTATCTTCTTGGTCATCTAACTTTTTTTCTTATCTTTACTAGAACATGAGCATAAGTAATAGCGCTAAACACCTTCAGATGCTTCACACTTGGCATGACACTACTCCAAGCTTTTGCGAGGGTAAGATTTGGGACTCTTTTTATTGGAGATCTATTCAGAATACAAACATCATAGGAGACAAATTCACTCCAAAAAAGAATTTAACATTCACATGGCCTTTAGCATTCTTCTCATTATATCAACAATCCTTTTTTTATTTAGCAACTTCTTTGTGTTGTAGAGTGTAAAAAAAGTAATTACATGCTATATGCTATATCCTTCACAAAACTCTTTAAAGATACTGAAGATGTATTCATCTTCACCATCAGTACATAATTCTTTTCTAATATAGTTTTCAAATTGTATCTTGAACTTCTTAAAGTAATAAAAAACTTTAGACTTCTTTGTAGAAGATAGGCCCATGTTTTATAAGTAAAGTCATCAATTAAGGTTAAGAAGTACTTATTATTACTATGTGGCATGATACTCATTACGCCACTTACATCAAAGTGAACAATGATAAATGATAGATACTTATTGTCTTATTGATGTTGTGTTGATATAAAAGACATTTGATGATGCTTCCCTATAATGCATGTTTCATTTAACTATTCAAGATGATGTATATTGAACATTCATTTTATCATATTTTCTTAAGCAAGCATTTTTAAGCTATGGAAGTTCAAATTTCCAAACCATAAATGTCATAGCCAAACTTCATCTTTTATAATTGCATTAAGATATTTATAAATACCATTAGAAATATTAACTTCAAACATCATATTTTTTTTTTCAAAGGAGATGTAAGAATATTTGTACGTTGCTTATGAAAAATGAATATTATCACAAAGAGTCATCACGTTCTCCTTTTCTTGCATTTAACTTATACTCAACAAACTTCTTTCTTTCTTGACACATTAAAAAAAATCTAAAATATACTTATCTCAATTTTTCAAGTTGATAAGACTTTTTACTTTTCCCATAACCAAAATGATGTGGTCATCTGCAAATTTGACTTTAGCATGGAAAGATTCATCTAGATATGCAAATAGCTCCTTTTTACCGCATATGATTGGTACATCCAATATTGAGGAACCATATGTGATAGTTTGTTATTTCATAAGCTACAACGGCCATTACGAGAATATGATTGTCATCATTGTTATTATCATTATCTCATATATAGTAAGCCTTTTGAGCACTTCTTTGCCTTTTTATTCATTTGAATATGGTCACATTTTTATAATTATATCATTCAATATTGAATTTATCATATCTCGCTCTACCACGTTTACATTTACATCCACGACCTCTTATATATTATGGTCGTTAGATTATGTTGTTTATCATTATCTTGGTTACCTCTAATCATATAATTGTTATTATGATTGCCACGACTTCTATTGTTCAAGAAATGGCTTCCTCTTCACTGTCCTCTCCCATAGGAGTTACCATGCTTTTTACTTATTTCTCCACTTTGATCTCCTTTAATGGAGACCTAGGCTTGTAAGTTGTAAAGCTTGTTGTATTGGCTTCTTACCATTTTTCTTGTTCATTTGTTGCTCATAGGCTTAGAAAGTGTTGGATACTTCATCAATATTAATTGAAGATCGATCATGGACTTCTTCTATCATCATCACAATATATTTCAAATTTAAGGGTCAACGATCACAATATTTTCTCTATTATAACTTTTTTTTATAACAACAACAACAATGTAAAAATTTCGCTGAGATGCGGGGTCTAAGGAGATTAAATAGTTTGCAGCCATACTCCTAACTAGTAGAGAGGTTGTTTCCAAATGACCCACATGAATGA
>JANIHZ010000004.1:3515382-3526320 GCA_027478365.1 Erythroxylum rufum | reverse complement strand
TCCATCCTTCCCAAACAACTTTTTGCTATATTACATTCCATTCCATTATAAACCCTTCCCTTCCCTTCCCTTCCCTTACATTCCATTTCATTAATTAACATCCAACCAAACAGGGCCTAAGTGTAAGTTGTCCGAAGACCATCCCTCAAGGAGAAAAAGTCATCGGTGGTAAAAATAGAGGGTCTGAGATGAGAAGTCAAAAAATGGAGCAGCAAGATACAACCTTGTCGAAGTCAGGTGGACACGTTAAGTAGGGAGCTGGCAGCCGAGAGTGGTGATGTTGTGAAGGAGCTTAGAGCTGGCGACGAAGAAGGTTGGAGCACGAGCTGGTGACACCATGACAGATGAACGACTAAGCAAGGCTGTGTGACGATTAGCGACGGGGATGACTAGTGCCCAGTGACGGTGGTACTTTGAAGTGTACAGTAAAGCGGACTAGCAGCAACGATGGATGAAGTGGGTGACTGACGATGACTAAGGTTATTTGTAGATGGACGTAATTTTTTAAATGAAACGAGATAAAATGGAATGGATTACGATATAAATAGATATAACAATAAAAAATTATTGTTCAATAAAAATGGAAGAGTTTATAATATAATATAATGAAACGTTGATCAGACGAAAGATTTATAATATAATATAGTATAAAGTTGTTCATTATTTTATATTTTATCATAAACTCTCAAAATTAGAAGTTTTTATTTTTACTGTTTAGGATAAAATGACATGTAATATAAAAATTCCTTGTTCTATCTCATTTCTATTTCGTTTAATTCTATTATAAAATTTTCTCTTAAACAATAAAATAATATTACGTTATATTTCGTTCCGTTACAAAACTTAATGTTAAACATAACCTAAGAGCTAAAGCCTGAGTGTGACAAAGGTTGAAGAGAGAAGGTGAAATTATGAAAAGGGTTATTGGGACTTGGGCTGTTGCTTCTCCTTGTGTTACAGTTAGTTTGTACAGTGAGATTTTCAAAATAAAAAATTAGAATGTGCTAAATAGAATTTGCTTGCATAATATCAACGAGTTGTTTCTTATATATTTGTAGTATATTGAAAAATTGTTTTCGGATCACGTGGAAGTATATTTAAGCATATAGGTAAGATAAATAGTTAAAAAAGCAGGAGGAAAAAAGCAAATGCAGATCATTAGAGAAAGATACGAAAAAAGCAAATAATAAGTCAATAAGTTATTTAAAAGCTTGTACTTTACCTTATGAGGTAGCAGCGTTAATTAATCGTTAGTAAAAGTTACATGCTTAGGTTGTCTTAGATACAGTGAAAAGTTTACAATAATTTGATCTTTTTGTTGTGGTCATCAACAAGAACATATGAGGTCTGCGTTAATTCTAGTTCAATTTTTTCAAATCTTTTGTTAAGATATTGTCTAACTCCCGAAGAAGAAACAAGAATGTCTTATGAAAATATAAAAAATCAAAGTATATGAGCTGAGGTCAGTTTGGAGAGGAGCAAGCCTTTAATTTGACGTGCAAGGAAAAAATAAAACAATCAAAATATGGAAAAAGCATAATAAATACAATAAATAATAAATAGTTATATAATTTATGCATAGGAATTGATAAGAGATAAAAGTAACCACAAACATAAATATGTATACATTAAAATATAGTTATATAAAATGCCCAGAAGTAAACATTATCAAATAGCTTGAAGGGTGAGATGTAAAATGCTAGTAATAATGAATCTTTACCAAAAGGTATACAGTTAGCTATTGCAAAGTGAGTTTAGAATTCATGATTGTGGTTTTTGGTGCAATCATTACTAAAAATTGAAAGTTATCAGCAGTTTTGGTTCTTTATTAGCACACGGTTCATTTGATATGAGAGGGGTGGAAAAAAAAGGAGAGTTGAAATAGCTTGACGAATATAAATACAAAAAAAGATGTTTGAATAAATAACAACAGGTACCTAAAGTAGTTGTATCATTTCAGCATTGTTATTATCTCCTTTTTCGTTTGAAGTTGGGCCTCCCTCTAATTAAGCATCATCATTCTGGCGGTAATAGATAGCAGTGAAGCGTTGCCTTCCATCCGATGGTTGCATGTGAACAGGTTTGATATAAACGATAAATATTTTTGTTTTCAATTCAGTATGAACCTTATTGAGAGGAAGTTCAATACTCTTTTTACCAAAGAGAAAAGTGTAGATTATTAGTCATATAATAGAGATGTCATAAAAATAATCAAATGTATTTTTATTTGTAATAAGTATACAAATATAACTTGGTTGTAATACTGCATAGCTTCAACTACGTTGAAGTTCAAGAGATTTTCGGCAAATTTATAAAAAATGGATGTTGTGACAATTCCTATGTTGTTAGTTAAATCAACATCATATCGGCATCTACATTTAGAAAGGAAAGTAAATGAGAAAACGTACAGTTGAATAAATAAAGAATATCAGAAAATTGTATTTAAAATTGATATGAATGATTTTAAACTTAACATACAAGTATATAAGGAATGTGTTAAAATAACATTAGGATATGTTTTGAAAGGGACATAAAAAAAACTTGATTGTTCATGGCGTGAGGGGCTTGTTCATCCTTTAATTTTTAAAAAGGGAAACAATTGAAAAGGAAAAGGGGAAGAAATGCCTGGGTTTAGCTAGATGTTTCTCCTTGCAAGAATTACATGTAAACGTAACCCCTTATGTAGTTGCGGTCGAGTGAAAACATTTTTTACAACTCATATGCCAATATTTTTCCAGAATGTGTTGAAAGGAAATATGAGCTTTAATCCATGTTGTTTGGAAAGATACAAATAGATGTTCATTAGGAATATTCAAATTAGATAGATAATATGTAAGAAAGAAAGTTTATAGTAGAATATAAAATGTATGTACCTTGTTGGTGGACTTTAGGAAAATGATCTTTGAAATTGTTTGATTTGATCCAAAAGATACATCAGGATCATATTTGAGGTAAGCTCGTTGAGTAACAAGGTCTTTTAGCTGATTGTTATTTTGTTACTTTTGACTCACTCTATCAACAATAATCAAATTCATAAAATAATTCTAGAATAAATCATAATATGAAATTTAAAACTTCATAAACATGTTTAACATCTTCGAATTTAGATTACACATCAAGAATAATGAAAGAACTAAAGAAAAAGAATAAAAACTTTATTTGCTCCTTGATTTTGAAAGTTGGAATTCCTGGATATTCTTCTTGATCTCCTACTTTTGATTCACTTTTAATCGTGGTTGTTACCTTTTTCATGTGTTTCATGTTCTTAAATACTGTATTAGGGTTTTGCGGTGTAACTAGGGTTTTCCTACTTTTTTCGGTTCCAAAAATGCCCTTAAACCCTAAAACAGATAAAAAAATTAAGCCTAAAAACTCTCTGTCACGATCGTGACCTAGGAGTCACAATTGTGCTCCTGGAATTTTCTTCTGTATCACGATCGTGACGAGCAAGTCATGATTGTGACCTGCTTCTATGCTTCCAGTTCTTCTCTTTTTATTTAATTTCTTGTTTCCATAACTCACAAACACATCAATCACCTCTTGAAACATAAAATTAAGATCAAAATTCTTTGCTCTAAACCAAACAAACACTTAGAATACATACAAACACTAATAATAACATAATTCTAAGCCTATACACATGATAATCATCTAAGAAATACTTAAAATAACATTTAAACATCTAGCAAAACATAGTATAATTTAACTTATCATTTAGGTTTGAGTTTCATGGTCTAACTTGGCTTATAGCTCAAGTTTTTCTTTAGTATAGAAAACGACTTTCTTTCATGAATACAAAGTTGTGTCCTCCCCATCCTCAACTACTCTCGTGTTGCAAAGAATTGAGGAAGGCAATATGAAACACGACAACCTAAGGAATCAGGATATGATGATGTTTAGCTATTACTACCTGATCTATATTGTATGTATGTTCACCCCTGCCATCTTAGTCTTCTTTTATTATATTCTTCTATATAGCTATGCCCTTTCATAGCATCTGGAACACTTGCATCAAGCTTTGAACATCCTATGCAATCACTAGATGTTCTTTAAGGGAGAAAATGCAACTTTTGGTTAAACAGGTGGATTACTTAGGCCATTCCATATCCAGAAGAAGGGTAGCCACGGATGAAAGGAAGATAGAGACCATCCATAACTGGCCCATCCCTCGGACTACACAAAAGATGAGAGGATTTTTGGTCCTCACGGGTTACTATCAGAGGTTCGTGAAGGATTATGTCTAATTAGCGCATCCCTTAACATAATTGCCACGTGGAAATGGATTGGGCCAAAACTCAAGAGAAAGTGTTTAAAGGCCAAAAGAAGGCCCTAATAACTGCTCTAGCCCTGGCTATGTTAAACTTTTCACATCCATTCACTATAGAAGTTAATACTTGCGGAATACAAATTGGAGGGATGCTCCAACAAGCCAAACTTCCAATTGCATATTTAAGTAAAACGCTAGCATCAAAGCTTATAGGGCTGTCTACCAATAAAAAATAATTTCTAGTGATGATCAAAGCGGAAAAACAGTGATACTATTATTTAATAAGGCGTAA
Source organism: Erythroxylum rufum (assembly GCA_027478365.1). NCBI lineage: Eukaryota > Viridiplantae > Streptophyta > Magnoliopsida > Malpighiales > Erythroxylaceae > Erythroxylum > Erythroxylum rufum. The sequence goes on along the minus strand of JANIHZ010000004.1, from coordinate 3,521,761 downwards.
GATTTTAGTTCAAACAAATCATAGGAGCCTTAAATATCTCCTAGAATAAAGGATCGCCACTCCCTTCCAACAATCATTGCCCAAACTATTCAGGCACGACTTTGAAGTGATATAACAAAGCAAGAAAGAGGATGGTACCACTAACGCTCTCTCCAGAATGACCAGTACTAAATTATTGACTATAGCAGTTTCCTAGGTGCAAATGCATCTCTTATAAGAAGCGAAAGATAGATAGGATCAGGACACCACCGTATGGAATATGATCAAAAGACAACTCTTGAGGTGGAAGGGCAAGTTGGCAATAGGCTTAGCTTTAGACCCAGGAAGAAGGTGATTGCTATAAGCCATGAATAGCCGCAAGGGGACACTCGGTGATTACAACCACTATTAAAAGCAATGATATAAAAATCAAACCAAACTTACCGGTTCAACCGTGTTAAGTACGAACTGGGCTGGTTTTCGATTCGGTTTTCACTTTTAACCTCTATGATTGAAAATCAGCCGATTAAATAATAAACTGGTCGGTTTTCTCTAAACCGTAAAGAACCAGTTTCATGTTCTCCTCCAAGCGATAACAACATTAACATCTTTACTTCTCTCTCTAACTCTGGACCTTCCCTTCAAATGTTGTTTGAACGCTAATGGTCTTTCCTATAAATTTTTTAACACTCAAATGTTGAGTTGAATTGTTTTGTGCAGCTTGAAATATTGAAGATGGTGGAGGAATTGGCTATGTCTGTCAAGGTAAGGAAGAAAAGAAGGCTGAAGGGAAGGCTGAAAGATTCCAGGTGCAAATGGAAATTGGAAACAATGATTCTGAGCATAATTCAAGGTTGCATGGATCACAGGAAAGAAGATCAATGTCAGATGAATGTAACTCAAGGTAGAAAGGAAGATGGAAAGGTGAGGGAGGTTGTTGTGAAGACTTCAGGATGTCTAGGACAAGAAACAGAAAATGTAGAGCATGAAGAACAGGAAGCAAAGCAAAAATTCTGAAGCAGAATTAATGTAGTGAAGTTCAGGAAAGATTAAGTTAGTAAAGTTGAAGAAATTTAATCCAATCAAGAGTCATTAGAGTTAATCAAGTATAGTACACCACACATACACCTCTTTTGCTGTCATCAGGATTTGCTATGTCAGGAATTTGTCTCCTGTGGTTCTTGATTTTATTAGCTATTGTCAGGTTCCGTTATGCTAGGGACAAAATGTCTGCTTTTGTGTATTGGCAAATGAAGAAAAACGTGATATATAGTTCTGCTTTTACTGTTCAGGTTATGCTTTTATTTTCCAGTCATTAGAAAGAATTTATTAGGATGTAAGAGTCAATATATAAGACTCTTCATCGTCTTCAAGTTTGAAAAAACAAAAATAGAATTTCAATACAAAGAAGTTCCTATTTTATTCCCTTGTGAATGTATATCTTCATTTTCATCTTATTTATTTTTCTGAAGTTGATGTTATGGAGTTGAGTTACTGAATGTGTTGCATAGAGTAGAAATTCCCCTGAAGTTGATTCCAAAAATTGAAACTTGAGTGACAACTAAATCTTGCAAAACATCAATTTTTACTAAACACCTTAACCCTGTGAGAGAGTGTCTATTACAATCCGTGAGTAGCAATATGGTTAACAAATTCAATGAACTTCAGTAGCAGTATTTCCCACTTTGTTGGAGAGACGTGAATAGTGCAGTAGGTGTTTGATGAAAAGGTTCAACCAGGACATTAGTTTTTCCAGGTGGTGTGGAGAAGGTGATTCTTCAATCTTGCGTGTGGGCACCTTCAAGAGTGGTATCAGAGCTACAAGGTTCACATAATCTGGACTAATCAAAGCCATGGCAGATATGAATCCCTTTGTGATGAGTTTGCAAAATGTTCAAGCTAATGTACCAATATTAATCGGTGAAAACTACATGGCATGGGCTCTTAGAGTTGAGGATTGTCTTAGAATTAGTGATTGTTGGAATGTGGTAAATGAAGGAGTAGCAGAAGATGATGGAACCGCAGATCAGACAGATCAACACTTAACGAGAATAAACCAAGAAAGAGAGAAAGATTTTAGAGCTCTTGTTTTCTTAAGATCTGTGGTTAGTGAATCAATCTTGTTGAGACATGCTAGATGTAGAAGTGCTAAGGAACTATGGGATACACTGAAGTTGGAGCATGTGGGGTCAACTCAATCATTGAGACTAGAGAAACAAGCAATCATGAGAAGCTTTGAGAATTTTTTGATGAAGGATAAAGAAAGTGTGTTAGCAGCAAAAACCAGATTCTTGAGTTTGGTGCAGCAGCTGAAAGAATTTGGTGAAAATACTAGCATAGAGAGGTTGGTAGACAAGTTCCTAAGCAGATTGACATTAAGATTTGAAGTAAGTGCAGCACCAATGGAGTGGCAGTTTAGCAATGACCCAGAATCAGTGACCTTGGAGCAAGTTTTCAATGTTCTGGAAATGCATGAGGAAAGACATGGGAACAAAAGAGAAGGGGAAGAGTATGCATCGAAGGCTGAACGTTTCAAGACACCAAAAAATCCACCAAGTTATGCACAGAACCTGAATCAGAGCTCACTTGAACCAAAACCTGCACAAGTTTAAATGCACCAACATTCACCAAATCAGTTACACAGTAACCAAACCCCTCATTAAATGACTTCCTACCCTCAAACTTAATCCTATCCAAGCCATATGCAGTAACAAATGTATCCTCAAACACAATATCCTCCACAAATGTCTTGTCCAAACTTCCAAAACTCTAGCCAATTCCCTGGAAACAATGCCAATCGAATGCAGGTGGAACAAGACTGACAAGATGGGGCATGTTTCCAAATTGCAGGTTTTGTGGAAAAAATAATTATGCAGCTGAAGAATGCTATTGGAATGATAATGTGGAATGTGTTTATTGCAGAAAGAGGGGACACTCCAGAAGGGTATGTTATGAGAAATGGTTGAAGGAACAACAAAATCCTTAAAGCTCTATCTTTGGCAAGCCACCTCCAATACATCCTCTACAAAGACCAAACACCTTACCAAATTTGATGTCAGCTCAATCACAACATTACCAACACTCTTCTGAATCAAAAATGCACCAAGCTCATTTTGCTAGAAAACCAGAAAACACTCAACCATCTTAACTAGCTCAACATTACATATCTCAATTTCTAGTACTTCAACCACCTATGTCTCAACTTCACTTGCCTCAACACTCCTTGCTGCCTCAACCCCATATATCTTATCCTCAAATGACTCAGCCTAACTCACCTCAGCTAGGTTTAACATACTAGACACATAAGCAAACCACTCATACACCAATGTCTAGCCTATCAAACCAATAACCTCAAGGTACAAACTCGACAAACAATTTCTTGCCATATCCTCAACCAAAAACTCACACAAACCCTCAAAGAAACTTGCCAAACATTTTAAGCACTCAACCTGGACCTTCATAGACCAAAAACCTACTAAAGAAAACCATAACTGAAGAGAGTGTATTTGTAGCAGAAATCTGTCAAGTCTTGGAAACAAACTCTGCTGATAATGTTTGTGTACCTGAAGTAAAAGGTGAGAAGAAGAGTGAGTGGCTAACAGATAGGGGTTGCTTTAACCACATGACAAAGAAGAAGGAGGCATTTGTAGAGAAGGACAACAGAGTCAATGCTGTGGTTAAAATAGGAAATGAAGAGATTTTACCTGTCATATGGAAAGGGGCTGTGAAGTTAGGAACAAAGATTGGAAACACCATACTTGATGAAGTCTACTACATACTCAAATTAGATCAAAACCTGATAAGTGTTGGTCAGCTCTTGGAGAAGAATTATAAAGTGCATTTTGAAGAGGGAATGTGTAGAATTTTCAATGTAGGAGGAGAGCTGATACATAAGATCCCAATGGTGAATAGAGTTTTCAAAACAACAATGGAAGAAGTAGAGGGAGCATTTGTTACAATACTAGTGACTGAATTAACACAATTGTGGCATAAGAGGTATGGACATGCAAGCCTTGATTATATAATTGAAATGCAGAAAAAGGAGTTGGATGTGGGATTACCTCAGCTGAGCAATAAGATGAAGAGTGTATGTGAACCATGTGCCAAAGGGAAGAGTCATGTCTTACCCTTTCCAACAAGTGACTGGAGAGCCACCGAGAGGTTACAATTGGTGCACACTGATGTTTGTGGACCTATGGACACACCATCAGTTGGAGGAAGTAAGTATTATGTTGAATTTATTGATGATGCATCAAGGTATTCATGGATATACTTTATGAAGAACAAAGATCAAGTATTTGGGTTGTTTAAAGTGTGGAGGGCTGAAGCTGAAAGTCAATGTGGAAATAAGGTGAGATGCTTGAGAAGTGATAGAGGAGGAGAGTATGTATCAAATGAGATGAAGAAATACTTTGAAAGGGAAGGCATTTTCCATCAATTTTTAGTAGCATACACACCACAGCAAAATGGGGTTTCATAAAGAAAGAATAGGACCATAGTAGAGATGGCTAGATCAATGATGATTGGGATGAGTGTACCAAGAAATTCTGGCCTGAAGCATGCTTTATAGCAGTGTATTTGAAAAACCAATTGCGGACCAGATCATTGAAGGATAAAACTCCATTTGAGGTCTAGTATAGGGTAAAGTTGAAGGTGCAACACGTGAGGGTATTTGGATGCATAGCTTATATGCATATCCCCGAAGCTAAAAGAACTAAGTTGGATGAGAAAGCAATTAAAGGAGTCATGATGGGATATAGTGTAGAGTCCAAAGGGTACAGAATTTACAATCCAGAAACTGGAAAAATGCTAGTATCTAGAGATGTGAGGTTTGATGAAAATGAGGGATGGAAGTGGGAAGAGCCAATTGGTAGTAAATCAGGAAGAGTAGAAATTGAATTTCCATTAAATGATCTGAATGTTGATGAGACAATGAGAGAGGATGCAAATAATTACAACAATTCTAGAGGTGATGGATCTCAAGAGGAGTCACCTCAGTCGGATCCACAAAGTTCAAATGATTTTGAAAGTGATGGAGGTCAGGAGAAGTTTTTACCAAGTCCTGACAATGATGAGTTGAGCTCGGAATCACTTATGGAAACATTATGCTCAGATAGTGCCTACAAAATAGAGACTTGGCCTCAATTTATAATGAAAGTAACCCTTTGTTTGATTTCAGGTATAATGATGCAGACGAAGAAGAAACTGATGATGCTTTGACAATTGTTGAATGTGCATTGCTTGCAGGATCATAACTGAAATCATACAAGAAAGCTATCAAGCAAGGGGTGTGGCAAAGTTCAATGGATGAAGAAATAAAGGCCATTGAAGAGAATGGAACATGGCTGCTAGTTGATCTACCAAGTCTAGAGACCAAATGTCAGACCCCGGCCCCGAGGCCCCGACTGCCCCGGGAGGCGAACCCTATGGAGGCCCGTTCCCGGGACATTTCTTGACCTTGTCGCTCTTGTAGTAGTTGGAAACCGTTATCGGAATCCCACTCTTAAATCGGATAACCTAACACTTGATCCGTTTGCCTTGTAGGGTTAAACCCAATTAACCCTAATTTCAAATTACTTACCCTTGTATATCCTAGCCTTATAACTCTTGTTTAATTTACGACAAAAATCGCTTGAATCCGAGTTCTATAACTCAAGATATCGACCAAAAGCTAAGATACCTTCATAACCCGATTATAGTCTCTTAACCGACCACTTACTTGCATTTAAGAAAAAGTTTCTCAATTTAACCCCAAATGACTCACATTTTTATGGGTGGGTACCTACATGTCTTATGAAGCTATGGTTCACAAATCACTCCATTTGGAGGTCGGGTGAGTGAGTTATGATCAAAACACTGGGTCATGTTCAATTCAGAATCGGTTTTGACATACTTTGGTAGAATAGCCATAACTTTTGCTACAGGTGTCGGATGGACTCGATCTTTATACCAATCAATATGTACTCATCCTGATCTACAACTTCTATCAGAGGCAAAAATTTGACATTCGGACTCTAACAGCCTCTCGCCCGCGAGCAAAGTTTGCGCGCGCCCGCGAGGAGTAGCTGGACAGAGTGAGGATTCGTGGAAGAAGCAAGCTCACGCCCGCGAAGGTCATTTGGGCAGAACATGAAATTTTTCTCCCAAATCCTCTCAAACCTTCCCCCATGCAATCCCCACTTATCCCTAAGACCATACTAAACTTCCAAACCCCTTAAAACCTACCCGAAACCATGCCGAAACACTTCATAAACATTAAACATCATACTTGATTCATCAAATCACAATTCAAACTCAAACACCAAAGAATCTATCCACATCACCCAAGCCACCATTCAAGCCTCATTCTCATCTTCATTGCTCATACATAACCATCAATCCCAACCTAACAACATTTACC
>JANIHZ010000004.1:2716470-2737103 GCA_027478365.1 Erythroxylum rufum | reverse complement strand
AATAAAAATTAATTATTTTAATTTATAAGAACTTATTAATTTACAAAAATTGATAAATTAATTAATAAATTGATTACCTTGTAACAAAAAAAGTTATTAAAATAAGTAAAACCGAAAAGTTGAAAATTAAATTGATAAATCGATTAATAAATTGATTACCTTATAACAAAAAAAGTTATTAAAATAAGTAAAACCGAAAAGTTGAAAACCTTACCGAGCTCACCCCTTAGTCGGTAGTCGAGTTGGTAGAGTAGAGAGGTATGAGGGCAAATAGTTGTGTGTTTAAATTCCCCTATCTACACTTTCTTGATCGAACCTGTCGTACAGGACTTGTCTAGTACGGAAAATCCAATTAGCATAATTTGTAAATTATTGCATCAATTCAGATATTTATCTAGTGTGCATCTAAATGATAGTGGCTACGATTCCTCCGTTACGGAAAAAAAACGGAAAAAAAAAACCCAAAATTTGTACGTTTGAATGTTTTCATGAAATTAATGATAATAAAATGAGGAATTGTGAAATCTCTAGTATACGTTAGCAAAGATTCGCTTATCGTGCACTGCCTGTCCTTAATGGAAACAAAATATTTATTCCCAACATGAACTGGCCCGAAATCTTCAACACTCGATTCTGCACTGTTGTGTCTCTGTACGACACAACATCGTCTCATGAAGTCATGATTCGCAATATCCTCGTACAAATCCAATTTTGTTGAACCACAAAACAAACCCATCAAGACCCAGAAAACAAAGTTCTCGAGAAAACCAGAAATGGCATCAGACGATCAGGACATACCTGAGGGGACAGTTCAGAACATACTGGACCAAGAGAGCCTCAAGTGGGTGTTCGTCGGAGGCAAAGGCGGCGTTGGCAAAACGACGAGCAGTTCGATTATATCGATTCTGTTGGCAAGTGTCAGATCCTCTGTGTTGATTATTTCCACTGACCCAGCTCACAATCTCAGCGATGCGTTTCAACAACGGTTCACGAAGATTCCCACTTTGGTCAATGGCTTCTCCAATCTCTACGCTATGGTACTCTTCGTATTCTGTCATATAAAGTTCGACTCTTTGGGTTGTGGGCTTGCCGTATTTTTGTTGAACCTGTGTTTTCTGGATTGATTGAGGAACACCCAGTAGATGAATTTAATTTCTTGAATAATGAGTTTATGAGTTTTCTAAAATACACGGTCCATTCTTAAAAGACGTGTTCAAGATTTGATGAGTTTGGATTGTCAATTATTCTGTCGTTAAAAGAACTATATGGAGAGGTGGGGTTCTGACTTTTTGCTGTTGTTCTTGTTGATTATTCCAATTGCATTGATTACTTGACTGTTGTTTTCTGCACTGGACTCGTTGGTTGGGTGTATCTCTTTGCATGAGATTGATCCTAATGTGGAAAATGAAGAGATTCCAGGAAGCGAAGGAATGGATAACTTGTTTTCTGAGCTAGCAAATTCAATTCCGGGCATTGATGAGGCAATGAGTTTTGCAGAAATGTTGAAGTGAGAATAATGTTTTCACTCACTCTAGTCACATACCAACCTGTGCAAGCATTTAACACAGGAGCTTTTCGTTAATTGATTTCATTTCTGGTGAATATGGCAATTTTTTGCTGTTTGGCCACTATATTTGAGAAAAATTAGTTGTTTCCTTCTTGTTAACTTAAAGAATTGGTGATTTTAAGGTTTACTCTTTTTCTAATTTTCAGCAGTAACCGATATTTTAAAGAGTTGAATTTTAATTGCAATTATTGTGAAATGCCGTTGTGTGCATTTTCGGTGGTACTGACTGCTTCAAATGTGCTTCAACTTTCTACATAGGTTACTAAGAAAAAGATGGGTTAATACAAATTTAAGTTCTGAATTATTTTACTTATCTTTTCTGCATTAATTTTTTGTGCAGATTGGTGCAAACAATGGATTATTCTGTTGTTGTATTTGATACAGCTCCAACCGGTCATACACTTCGGTTATTACAATTTCCATCAACTTTGGAGAAGGGACTGCAGAAGATGATGTCTTTGAAAAGCAAATTTGGTGGCTTGTTCAATCAGGTATTCATTTTATTTACTTCAAGGATCTAGGATATCATTTCTTAACTGTCATGTTTTCTCTTGATCCTAGACTCCTGATGTAGCATCAGTGCTTATTGGTTTTGTTGGTTTGACCTGTATTAGATATTGTCATCTCCTATTCAACATGCACCTGAATACCTTTCCATTTTGATCTAGCTCAGTTCTGCTCTATCTTTTGACCAAGCATGTATCTATTCAATTCTCAAGTGCTGGAGTATATTCAATAGACAATGCATATAGTTTCTGAGGAAAATTAAGTTGACTCTCGTGATGGTGGGTTCTATATGCATAGCCATGGTATCTTTTTATTGTCTGCCTGCGGTAGCCTTTTAATAGAGTTCTTGGTCAAAGACTTAAAAGGTCTGAGTCCCAAAGGCTTATTGTGAATACATTTATTGCAGACAGGAGAAGCTGAATTTCAGGCCCTCAGTTTTGTGATGTCTATGCAATTAGAATGATTAGATGGTTGTTCCATCTGAAATAAATATTGTCTTGGGGTGGTTCTGTATTTTATCAATTTTTGCTCATTGTCTACAAGTTTATGGTAGCTGATATTTTGTGTAAATTGGTCATGGCAGATGACCAGACTAATTGGTTTAGATGATGATTTTGGTGAGGATGCAATTTTGGGAAGGCTTGAGGGCATGAAAGATGTGATTGAACAAGTCAACAGGCAATTTAAGGGATCCTTTTTCTTTTTATGTCTATTGTTAAAATATTTTCTTATCCCTTGTTTCTGGTTGCTGTTCCTTTTATCAATGACAATGATCTTTCAAAAGGATTATGTTCTTTCATCTAAAAGTTTTACTTTGGTGTTGAACTTCCAAATGCCAGGCTGATTTTCATTTCTTTTTTGTTTTCTATATTTTTCTGATGCTGTTATCTCTCTTCTGAGCAGAACTTCACAACCTTCATCTGCGTTTGTATTCCGGAGTTCCTTTCTCTTTACGAAACGGAGAGACTGGTACAAGAACTTACAAAGTTTGAGATAGACACGCACAATATAGTCATCAACCAAGTGCTTTTTGATGAAGAAGGTATAGCAACTAATCATGGTTCTTAATCCCTCTTTTATTTTTTTATTATGTGCTTTTATAAATCAAAACTTTGACTCTTATCTGGTCTTTCTTTTGCTGTAGTTGTTAATTCCAAATTGCTGAAAGCAAGAATGCGAATGCAACAGAAGTACCTAGATCAGTTCTACATGTTGTATGATGATTTTCATATTACTAAGTTACCATTATTACCAGAAGAGGTAAACTATTCTTTGCCTCCAATATCTTTGTGATACAACTTAGTGATTATAATTGAATGCGAAATGCTAACACTTTTCATGTGAGTGTTCCAAGTCTCTAGTTAGTTCTTTGGTCCAGTAAAATGAGAATAGGAGATAGTGGTACTCTTCAAATATATACATTTACCTTGTTTACTGGACATTTGATCAGCTGGATCCTGATTCTATAGGTTACTGGTGTTGAAGCTCTTAAACGTTTCTCGAAACATTTTATAAAACCATACAAACCGTCCATTGGTGGAGGCTCAGTGGAAGAGTTGGAGCAGAGAGTATTTGCACTTAGACAACAATTGCAAGACACTGAAGCAGAACTTGAGAAACTTAAAAAATGAAAGCAGAAGGTCCAATTTGTCCACTCATCCTGTTTCTCTGGGTTCACAAGTATATGGCTGCATTTGCTCACATGGAGTCTGCCAATGGAAGTGTGTATGCTTGTCAACGCTCAAGTGGCTTTGGACAGAGTACTCTGTTTTCAAATGCATTTATTCACCTTGTATTCTTTTTTCTTTTCCAATAAGTGGAAATTTTTGGTTCATAACGTGCTTCATAGTAGGCCCAATCAACTATATGAAGTTTCTTTTATGCATCAATCTTAGATCATTTGTTATTCTTTAAATAGAGCAATCAATTTTGACGATATTTCCGTTTCTGTAAAACTTCAGTGATGTGATGTAGTGAGTTGAAAGCTGCAACTGTTATAAGAATTTTCTGTCCCATGCTCTAAGGTAGGCTTGACAAAAGATCCGGGTCGGACTGGAAATCAACGGGAAAGACAGGTTGACCAAACTCCTACTTGGGTTTGAGCTTGAATGTTTGGATCCCATTGGGTTCAGGTTTGTTAACATTTTCAAGTCCAACTAATACTGATAAATTGGGCTGATCAATCCAAAGTTTACGAGCTAAAGTTTGACAAGGTTCGAGCTGAGCATCTAGGCTCAATCGAGCTCAGGTCCGAGCCTTAGATGATTCGGGCCCATTGCTATCACTATTTTAGGGATCTTAGGATTATACACACAGGTAGCGTAATCATTTAGCTATTATTGTTTTGCAGATTTTAAAACAAATGAAACTCTGTAGTGCAGAAATTTGGTCTATTGATTGAGATAATAGTAAAGGATCGTAGTTTGTGCAACATGAGGATTCGACACATCTCTGCTTCTGCAGTCTCATTAACATGCCATTCAATCTGTTCTTATGGAATACCAACAATTGTTTCCAGGGCAAATGAATCTTAAATGCCTCAATACAGGTATCTTAAGCATGAAGTTGATGAACATGGTCTTGGTTGATTATAAACACAAACAGGAACTGAGCTTATCAAAGAGATATATTGATTATAAAGGCACTTATCAAAAAGATATCTGTAACTACTAACCCCCATGCAATGTTGATATAAAGACCACATTATCCTTCTCTTCTAGTGTTGTATCAAGTTGGCCGCTCAGCTCCCAGTCACAATCATTCACCAGGACTAAAATACCAGGTCTCCTGTGTTAAAATTAAAGATTCCAGTCACAAATAGCCCTAACTCCAGATTATCATCCTGGAATCTCTTTTCAGAAATGTTAAAATGGAAACCTTCATCTTCTGATACGTAAAATTTTTCAGGTTCATGATCAAAAGTATGTATGAAAGCAGGAAAGAAGCTTGAACTTACACAGAATCCCCTTTCATGAACATCTCCGGCCTCTCCTTGATAAGGTTTGCTCGAACCCAAGCAAGCAAATCTTTCATGATCAACTGCAGAGTATGAAAGTTCATGAGTGCAATATGCTAACCAAGAGAAAGAAGCTTATGTTCCATGAAACTGCATTAGTAGTTCAGATAATGCTTACCTTCGCAGCCCCATTTTCTGGGTTAACATTTACATTATGAATCTTAACCGAGTCGCATAAAAGCTCAAGTCCACCACTGCATCATAAAATTAATTAAGTCACCAATTCAAAGTGATGAAAAAGAAGATGAGTCATCTGCTCAAATGAGATTTCAACATAACGTAAACAGCCTCGACGAAGGTATTTCAGGAAACTTCGAGTTTTATATACGAGTGATCGAAAGAAAATAAAGTTCTGCTGGTGAAAATTGCTGTTGCTACTCCAACATCTCGAGTTCAAGAACAATAGCAGAAAACTAGTTCATTTTAATAACAAGAACAGGTCTTTGAGTGCTTAGAAAAACCCACACCATTTGGTTAATAAGCTTTTGATAATTGAACCACCAACTACATATCAATCAATTCAACACCAACACAGTTAAGTACATGCAAATTAGAGCACAAACAAATAGGGAAGATTTCAAATTGTTGAAGTGCTGGGATTTTGAGATGTAAGTGCAAAGTTTCCACCTTTATTAGGAGAAAAGAAAAACCCTCGAAAATTAGGAGGTAACAGTCAAAATTCTTACCCGAATTCAAGAGTGAGTTGCATGTTCTCTGTGCCTGCACAAATCCAAAACCCTAGAACTACGATGCTCTAATGGAGCGAACGGCTGTTAAAAACGCGGGTTTAACCTGCATGTAAACGACGTCGTACGCATTGCCATGCCTCTTTCGATATTATCTGCATTTTAGAGTCCTAATTATATATCAATTTCAGAGCACGATGGACGGTAGAGATTAAATTCCGAAAATAACACAAAAAGAACACAAACTATTTATTCTTTCAGCTATTTTTGCCTCTTTCCTTCTATTCGTCGAAGTCTTTTTCAGTATGCCTATTTAAAGTTCGATTTTTGATGCTAGGGCTTTGCGCTTCCTGTAATTTTATCTTCTGGGTTTTGTTTCCCATAAACCATAGATTTGACTCGTGGGTGCTTCATTGCTGTGTTTGAATTCAGTGAACTGTGAAGCTGAGTCTATATTTGATTTGTGTTTTCTGGTTTTTGATTGATATTTGGAAGGTATGGAAGCATATAAGAGATGGGTTAGAATCAATAAGGATTATGTGCACTCTCTCGAATCCCTTGCAAATGTAAGCCCCCCTCGTACTTCTCAATTTTCTTTTTTCTTTCGACCATGTGATTCTTGGTGTGCAATCTGGTACAGATCTCTGCATTTCTGGTAGTTTTGGCTCTTCTGGGTTTGCTTAGAACTACTTGGATAATCCTAGAAAGGACTGGTCTTTGTGTTCTTGTGGATATTTACTTGCTTTTAGTTTTTTTTTAACTGCTTTTGGATAATCCCAAGAAGTGAGTGCACCACTGCTCTGGAGTCTTTGCTTATTCAAACGTAAGCTGGTTCATGTACTAGACAGGAAGACGAACCTTCACTACATATATTTGTTTGAAATATGAAAATTTTTCTGTTGATTTAGGTAGTGGCTGGCTTTAATAGTATGTATAATGTTGGTCTGACATGGAACATATGGACAGGGATTGACATGGCTTCTTCCTGAGCGGTTTTCTTCTTCTGAGATAGGACCAGAAGCAGGTTTTGTGAAACTTTGGTAACATTTACTTACTTGCTTGTCAGCTTATTAACACTGGGCCTTTATTTTCACGGTTAAGTAATCCAGAAAACTGAGTGGAAGAAAGAGAATGAAATGATGTATAAAAAAACTTTTGGTCTCCTTTTGCTTCAATTTTGAATGAATGCTAGCATGCGAAAATGCTGTGAGGTTTATGTCAATGTAGTGTTATTTTGATAGGCTTGGTAAATAAGAAGCTTTCTGATCTTATATCATTTTCGCTTCCTATTTTGGGTTGAAACACCTGGACTTTTTTGGTTTTACTTATCATTTCTGTTTTCATTGTTGTAAATGTTCTGCTTTACTTAGAAATTTGATTATCATCTGCAGTAACTGCAATCTTGGGTATAATCACGGCCATCAATGAACATATAATTGATACAACACCAACTCGGAAGCACAGGGGCTTTGCAGAGCCTCATTCTTTCCCATACTCATTGTGCATATCTGCAATAAAGGACTTGGAGACATTAGTTGAAGTTGTTGCAGAACATTACTGTGGCCATGATAAGAAATGGAATTTTATTGCTGTCACAGAAGCAACCAAGTAAGCTGCATCTATTAGCTTGACATTCAGTTTGGAGGCAAGTCTGATAATGACATTGTTTAACATTTCATATTCCTATAATTCAGGGTATTGGTTAGGTTGGCTTTATTCCGGAACAGTGGATACAAGATGCTTCTGCATGGTGGAGAAACACCAAACACTGAGCAGCATCCAGGTTTTCCAAGTTCTCAGCATAATACCGGGACAAAGCTTAGAACCCATGGTGAACCTGGATTGAGGACTTTTAACGGACAGAACCCATGGAATCTGGAAGGGAGGGCATTGTCTGCATTGAACAGGTTTGGAGAAAATGCAATGATGGTTTCTGACCCAGTATGGTTGCACAGGATTCAGCACCAACATGCAATTATGGAGCCTCCATGTAATTTATTTCCCTCAGTTTTCAATTTATTACAATTAATGGCTGAGCATTAAGATTTTCAATTATGTCTTTACAGCTTCAGTTATTGAGAGGCCCACGCTTGCGAAGTTAGTGTCCGAGAAAGGGGTTCATGGGGTGTTATTCCTTGTTGGAGAGTTGCTCTTTGTTACGAGACCTCTGATTTATGTCCTGTTTATTCAAAAATACGCAATTCGGTCATGGATTCCTTGGTTTCTTTCTCTGGGTGTGGACTTCGTTAGCATGGGACTCTTGTCACTCATTACGAAGTCAAGACTTGGTGGAAAAGAGCAATTGTTTCATCTTACCGATCCTGAACAGGATGAGGTATGAATCTTGCATAGATTTAATTTGCCAGATTCTAAATATCTGTCTTACGAACTCTGAGTGAATAAGGCACTCTTGACTCTACTGAAGAGTAATCGTTGCCGGAGCTAATCAACCGTTGACTGATGGATTTAAGCTTAATGGATTTGATTCATTTTTTTATCAGCTGAAAAGAAGAAAAATGCTATGGGCCCTCTATCTCATGAGAGATCCATTCTTTAGCAAGTACACGAGGTATGAATGCCTTCACCTAGTTGCATCCTTGATATCTATCTTCTTCCAATACTAGGAATCTAGAGAAAATCTAAGCTTGCTGATCGTGACAGGCAAAGACTGGAAGGTGCAGAAAAAGTTCTGGAACCAATTCCTCTAGTTGGTCTTCTAACAGGTTTGTTTTAGTTTCTTTTCCGCTTAATATCCATAGCTTGAGGCAACCTGGATTATTTTGTTCATTCAGACATCTCATGTTTCTGCAGCTAAATTTGTTGAGCTTCTTGTCGGGGCTCAAACTCGGTACACATACATGTCGGGTTCATGACCATGGATACCACAAGAAGTCCTGCTGCCTAATGCCTGTGGTTGCTCAGAAATAAACCCCCACATTGTATGAATAGTTTGGACATCTACCTCGTCACTCTGTACTCCTGAAATCTGGGATCAAATGATTGTCTCAAGTTTTTGATGCCTTGGCAAATTGAATGAAAACAAAAGATCGACGAGAGTTGAGAATGGTCTGGGAGAAAATGACAAATCCCTGCTGTATTAACGAAATTGTTCCTACTGTTACTTTTAGAACAGCAACTCGATAAATCTTTAGTATTATATATTGTGTCTGAATTCGATAATAGTTTCTGCTCCTTAATATGCCTCCAATGAAATTGTCTGTTTTGTTTCTGGGGAAAGAACAAGATATGATTTTGATGTGGTTTGGTTGCTGAATCTGCAAGAGATTTCTCCCTTTTGGAAGCATATAAGCATAAAGAGCGACCTTGGAAACCTCAAGACAATTTTTGAAAATATTAAGCTAATATGAGAACAAGAAAGTCTTTATTAAAATTTTGTTAAATTTAATTTAAACTTTAGAACACACCTGAATCAGATTTAACCCCTTAATTTGGACTTGGATTGGATCAGTTTTGCTGTATACATTTGCTGAAATGCCAGGTTTAAAGTGCTTGAAACAGATAGATAAACGTTTGATACAAAACAATGATAATATAAAATATAAATAAATATGTATAAATAAAGATACAAAATACAATATATATAAAAAATATATAAAACTCTGATTTTTTATTTTTAGAAAATTTTTCTTAAACCTTTATTGAGATGAACAATCTGAAAATTTTTATTTACCTCTCACTTTCTTGGTTACTGACTCTGAAGACTAGAAATTCTTTACTCAAGTTCTCTGCTCACAACTCACAAGACTTCAACTTTCGCAAGTTTGCGAGGGCCTGACGATAAGTTATGGATGATTCATCAGTGATAAAGCTTTTGCCACAAAAAGATTTGTTGGAACCATTGTTTAGGGCTTCAAAATCAACTAACATGAAACAAACCCTAGAAATTCTTATAGCTTTTTCTAGAACTTCTGATGCTCGCTCAGACCTCGCCTCCAGGAATATTCTGCCTGCCGCTCTTGAGCTGACCCGATCTCTTCCATACCCTTTTTGTCACCAGTACATTGAACTCTGTTTTAAGCTTCTAAGAAATCTTTGTGCTGGTGAAATTGTCAATCAAAATTCTTTTCTTTTCTGTAATGGGGTTGGTATACTTTGTGACGTCTTGAGGTCCATAAGGCTTGCTTCTGATTCTGATTCTGATCATGCGATTAGTCGAACTGGACTGCAAGTTTTCGCTAATGTTTCTCTGGCTGGTGAGGAACATCAGAGAGCTATCTGGGGTTGTTTATTTCCTAATGAGTTTATTGAGCTTGGGAAAATCCCAAGACAGGGAACTTGTGATCCTCTCTGTATGATAATCTATACTTGCTGTAATGGAGCACCTGAATTGATTGCAGAGCTTTGTGGAAATCAAGGATTGCCTGTTTTGGCTGCAATTGTTAGAACATCTTCTGCTGGTAAAGCTTTGGTTTTTCTTTTTTTACATTGAATTGGACTTTGGTTCTGTCTAAATTGTACTTATGATTGTTTGTTCGGGTCTTGCTCTTCTACCAGTTGGTTTTAAAGAAGATTGGTTGAAGTTGCTTCTTTCAAGGATTTGTCTGGAGGAAGCGTACTTTCCTCAAATCTTCTCATTGTTTTCCCAGAGTGGTGATTCTGAAAACTGTGGAGATGTTAATCAGAACGCTGATTATTTTTCACCAAAACAAGCTTATCTTTTGAGCGTGGTATCAGAAATCCTGAGTGAGCGAATCAGGGAGATAGAAGTTTCAAAAGATTTGGCCTTGTATGTTTTTGAAGTATTCAAGAGATCTGTTGAAGTTGTCAACTTTGATTGCAGAGTCAAATCCTGCCTTCCGACAGGATTGGCTTCCATTGATGTTCTTGGATATTCACTCAACATTTTAAGAGACATATGTTGTCAGGATGAACACTTGGTAAACTCTGAGAATGTTGCTCTGGCACTTGTCTCAGCTGGACTACTTGAATTGCTTTTAGGTCTTCTTCGTGACCTCGAGCCTCCTGCTATAATCAGAAAAGCTATGACACAAAGTGAGAATCAAGAAGCAGCAGCTAGTTTCAGCTGCTCTAAAGTCTGTCCTTATAAAGGATTCCGAAGAGACATTGTTTCACTCATTGGTAATTGTGCATATCGAATGAAACATGTGCAGGATGAGATCAGAGAGAAGAATGGAATTCTTCTGCTGTTACAGCATTGTGTTATAGACGAAGATAACCCATTTCTAAAGGAGTGGGCTATATGGGCTGTAAGGAATGTTTTGGAAGGTAACGTAGAAAATCACAAGGTGGTCGCAGAATTGGAACTTCAAGGTACTGTTAATGTGCCTGAAATTGCTGGTCTTGGCCTACGGGTGGAAGTAGATGAAACTACCCGAAGAGCAAAGCTGGTGAATTGCCCTTAAAAGGATCCGACTTTCTTAACATTATCACTTGTACTGATCTCTTAGATGAGCTTGAACAATTTGATTTCGCAATTTTGAGTTGGTTGTGACTGGTTGATTTGGCTATACGAGCTTTTCTTTGGCAACTTACATAGTGATGAGCGTTGAAAGAGAGGGGATAGGTAACACTCAATGGCCAGTTCATTTGATATAACAACATTTATTAGAATCAGATTACTCACTGGTACAGGAAACCTGAGTATCAGAAGTGTATGTGGTCATCTTGCAAGTCATTCTATTCTATGGTAAAAACTGTAAATGACAAGTTTAATCAGATTGTTAGATTCTCCTGAATGCCAATAAATGTGCCAAGTATATTTCCTCCCATATCAGGGAAACTTTCACATCCTGGAATAGACCTCACTTTCCCTTTTCGATCAACTTCAACAGGATATTTAAGCAGGTGCCCTGTCATCTCTGTTACTTCAGCAGATAAGAACTGTTTCAAATTCTTCTCCCCCATCAATCTGACTTTATTAACACACTCAAGAGACTCTGGTTCTTCAAAGCATTCATCAAGATGCCCCATATGCTCTGCCCAGAGGGACATACGATATCCATATATCTATAAAACACAGTTTGCACAGAAATAGAAAGTGTCTCAATAGCAGTAGAGATGACTGAAATTCCTTGTTCAAAACAAATCTCTCTACTCAGCTTTACCTGTCCCTGCGGATTAGATTGCTTTTTGGCCCAGGTATTACAAGGTTGATAAGCACCCATTGCAATCTCAGTGTCTCTTGTGCCTTCCATGGAACGCTGATTTATGTTTGCAGACCCTATTATTACGTACTCATCATCAACTATCATCCCTTTGGAGTGGACGTAAACCATGAATCTTCGGCTTTTCTTGCTAAGTGTCTGGACACACCAAAAATAGAGGGACTTAAACGTCTATTGTGTCCAAATGAGTTTCTGACACTAATCTCAGGAAACAACGCAATGTTTGAATCACCAGCCACTGCCATAAAGTTTCCAACTTGACAAAACACAAGGTTATAACATACAGGTATGAAAAGAGTGCCATTTTTCATTGTAAAAACAGAACTCCTTGAAGATGTCTTTACATTTTGCTCTTTTTCATCTCGAACTAGTACTGCAAATAATTGATAGCTCAAAATAATAATTTCCTGGAGGGATAAATATATACCTGTGGAGTGTTTGCAGCAGTGGGGCTTGACACATCTGGAGTTTCATATGGATCAGGGGCCTCACGATTGCCAAGACAGAAAAAGTTCAGAAAATCTTGTGGTGAGAATGCTTCCTCAAGGCCAACTTCTATTAAAGCCTTGTATATTGTCTGGTACATCATTTGCATAGTTTTATGCTGCAGCAGAGCATAATTTTCCAGTTAACTAATTTCTCTTATCATCTTTTGGAACATAGTAGTGAATAGATGTATTCAGATCCACCATCATATTAGTGAAACTTCAAATGAAGAAAGGGTACATGTCCTTCAGGAAGGATTAACCATAGCTTTAAGTTACATTCAGGCTCACCTGCCAATATAGAATCCTTTGAGTAGCTGCACCAGTTGGAGCTCCTTCTGGCCACATTGGGATTATGATGTATGCAGCAAATCTTTCATGTGCTCTGATTTTATCAGCAATCTTTAGTGCAATTTCCATTGGAATCAAGTTATCAGCACCTGCAACGAATGGAAGAGAAAAGCTTTCTTTGGTTCAATACAATGATGGATATTTACATAATGTCTAGTTTAAACAATAACAAAAATCTTTTATTGAATCTTTTCTTTTGGAAAAGAAGCACTCGAACTATGTTCTAGTATAGAAGCGAGTCAGGAAGCATAGATTTACAACCATAGAAGCTAATGGGGAGTAAGCACTAAAGCTTATAGACTATTTCTTATTTAGCCTTTTGTTTCCTAATTGCTGTCATATCTTCTACATGTAAGAACTAAGGGTTAAGACCATTTTGTTAACAGAAGTGGAGAAACCCTCAGATAAGATCTCAACCACAGGTTTTTCCAACTAGAAAGGATCAGAACCAGCTCTAATGCGAAGTTGAAGTAACACCTCTTAACAGGATCGTTGAAGAAACAAAAGGAGTTCATTACCTATATCTCTATGTGAACCCCAATTGTAGGAGGAACCAATGAAGTACTGGTTTTCTATATAAATGAAGTGGTGCGCAGATCGAATGGCCTTCACATATGCTGTATGTATACTCATGTCGATAAGTACATTTTTCCCGCAGGCAAGATGCTGTCGCAACAAAAATTTCATCAGCTTGAGCGAATATGCAGTGCCTGAAATGCACTGATTCTCTTTAACAGAAACAACTTAAGTTACAAACTGTTCACTCACCTTGGCTGTGCCATCCTTTGGATCCTTAGGGAAGCCTTTAACAGAATTTGAATCAATTGATCGAAAAATCTGCAAGTTTGGAACCCCAGAAGGAAATGAATGCATTCCATTTGTAAGCCAGAACAAACAAGCTAACATCAAGGCAAATTCCAGCTTTTCTCTGTTCCCAGCAGAATCAAGTAAAACTAAAACCAAAAACTATCAATATCACCCACACCTGAACATGCCAAGCTTCAGGGTCTTCTTCCTCACTAAGAACAGGAACATCAAGTAGACCTAAAACATCTGGAAGTCTTTCTAACCTGAGCAGAGAATCATCATATAACTTTTTAAACTTTTTAATCCCATAAGGTTTTGCAGCCTTGAGCCAGCGCTCCTCAAAATTGGTTAGAACATCATATGCTGCTGGGCCATCAATTTTGCAATGCAAGTCATGCCAGGGTTCTCTTGGACAACCAGCATTACTGCCCTGCTTAGTCAAGTTTACATGATTACACGATTGATAAGAGGAGCAAGTACTTCAACTAGTTCCTAAAACTCTATCAATAAATATATCACTTTAATTACTGCTAAAATTCTGCAAATTACGTTACCAAAACCTCATCTATATCGAAAAATATCGCTTCTGCTTTCCTTTAAAAAGTGAAAGTTGCAAATAAGAGTTTGTTTCTGATGCATATCTATTTACAATTCCAAAGAACAAGTACGTAAAATTAAAAGCTTACAACGTAATTAGGATTGTGATAGTCATCTTTATGCAATGTTTGAAGGGTCCTAAAAGTGGGATGGTGTGGAGTGTCATATCTTCCATCACATAAATCAAGTCCACCGACAAAAGCAATGATTTTTCTTCTCTTGTTCCCAGCATCAGCATCTACAATAACAGTTTTTTGGTGATGTGTGTAGATAGTTCCAACTTCCTGGTGAATAAGAACAAGGAAACGTGTAGTTCATACTCAACAACATTGGAAGGAAAGCTTTTGGTGGATAATAAGCTGCATTGTTTTCATTAATAGTTTCAAAGAATTTTCTGCTTTTTATCAGCACAGGAAACAGCAAGTTGGAGAGAAAGAACTATCTTCCTGACATGTGTGGTAGTAAATATTGATAATACAGGTCATACAGAAACTATTAACTGAAACATGATTTACAAGAACAGGATAGTGCTTCCAAAGAAATGTCACTTTCTGTAAGAAGTAGAGAAAATAGTTACCCTTACACAAACTACATCTATTGTTCTTTTTAACATGACAGGAAACAGAAAGTAGGAAACAGAAGTATCTTGATCACCCAAGAGATAGCAACTGGTAAGCATTTGCTGATAAAGTTCAAGCGGAAACCAATGATGCTGGAGTTTTGGCAGAAAGGAAAGAACAATAGTAGTCAAAGCAGTAATAAGCCCATCCCACACACTTGTGTTTCTACTAAAAAAGAATATAGTGTAAGGTGAATAATGTGTAGCTTTTAGCACTTAATTGATAACCTGAGTGAAAAAACATAGATAATTCAGCCATGGATCTTTATATCTTATAACATTACTGCTTTCGTTACATCTTGTGAGGTCTTATTCATGAAATTGGTTTATGGAGGAAAAAATTTGAACACATAGAACAAATTTTCTTTTCTGAACAGATTACCACACCGTTTGCTTGGCCCAGCTATGTCTTTTTCCAGCAATGCGAGGACAAAGAAGCACTTTCACGGATGAACCCTTAAAGAACCGGCGTGTTTCTTCGTCGTGTGTTGCCATGAATCCATCCTGCATTTGTGATTGCAAAGAGGCCTCTGAGTGATATGTCTGAATCAGTAAACCGAAGCTCGTTTTCTAGATACAAGACATCAAAGTAACCCACTTTCAATCCACAATAATTAATATGGAAACAAGTATGCTTCTTACTGTTTTATATCCCAAAATGCTCCTAGAAGTAGGATCATCCCAAACAAGAAGCAGCACTCTTACTCCCTCCTGGGACTTGGACCTTAGAAGATCACCAAGGGTGACACCTGATGGATTACCAGCATCCCTGACCAGTCTAACCTGGTGCCACACTGACCAACCAGTAATGTAAACCAGACGTTTAGCATGACGTATGGTGTCAAAGATGTCGTACCAGCATTTTTCATGAACATAAGACATCCCATTGTCAAGTTTCAAAGTTGGAAGGCACCCATCTGGAACATGTGCATCTTGATAAAGAGTCACTTTTCCACCCTTCCTAAGGGGAAAATATGTGTTTGGCACACCAGTAGAGTCAGGATCACCATCTACCCCTAGATGGTAACTTCTCAAGCTCTCCATTGCAATGTACTGAATTGAAATTCTCAAGAGAGCTCCAGGCTTACATGGTTTTCCACTGGTGTTTAAGATAGGGTAGAATCCTTCTACTCTGGCACCCGAGTATATCTGTTCGACAGGAATTGCCACAAAGCCTATCAATTGTGATCCCACAACATCGCTGTCCTTGACATCAAAGCGCACTTCAGCAGCATGATGAGCAACAAGAATATTAAAATGTTGCATCCAAATAGGATTTTCACTATTGCTGATCACAAATGTTCTCCCAGTTACAGAACCCCCAACAGAAATTGTAACATAAGGATCACTAGTGATCTTATGGATTATTTTCCCATCAACTTTTGCAGGGAAACTGATAAACATATCACCCAAGGTCTTGTGGAACATGTCCATGTTGGGAAGGTTCATGGCATCATAGACCCAGATATCCAAGACCCCATGTAAGAGCAAAACCTTCAAAGACACTTTATTATTCTGAAACAGTACAAGCTGCCTATTCTGATAATTCTGATACCCATCAAACGAAACCGAATGGGAATGAGCAGAAGAAATATAATGTCCAGACGAATCAATGCGGTCCAAACATGGCTCTTTCCAATTGCTTGGAAAGGAGTTATTAGGACAACCATAAAACACTGAACTTTCATTCTGATAGCTGGAAGGAGAATCAGGCATTGACAGAACCGAAGGAGCTGTTGGAGATGCAGGCGCAGAATGTTTGTCATGATCATCTGATTGCACATTACTTGAGTGATCATCTAAAGATGAGTGCAAATACGTTTCTGAATCGGAGTCAACATAAGGAATATCTTGTCTATGATGACTGGCAAAACCATTACACCTGGAGGGCAATTGTGCCATGTTACTGCCATTAGATGGGTATTCTCGTGGTTGATGCTCATAAGGGTACTGGGATGTGGAATGTGAAGGTGAAGGATTGCCTTGAGAGTGTAAAGGGTCTGGGCGGTTTGTCATCGGAGTCAATGGCGCTGGCACCGCCGTATATCCACCTGGCGGGTATATATAGGGAGAAGGGTACATTTGGGGATAAACATATGCTTGTGGATACGTATAAGGTGAAGGGTACGTTTGGGGATAACCATACGCATAATTTGGATTTGAATAGGAAGGTGGATATGAATGATTCTGTGAAGGAGGAGGATTATAATAGTAAGGGTATGGATATGGATTGTTGTAAGGGAATGAAGATGATGAACCACGATTATCCATCTAACGATCAAACAGTAAATCCTTTTGATAGTTCTTATAATGGTAATGGAATGAAAGATTTGTACTCATCAATGAGATAGAACATGCAGCAAAGACAACAAAGACTGGTTCTTGCTATCAAAAGTTCCCATCTTTCAAGGAATGGAAGAACAGTAAACCAAAAAGCACCGGACTTTCTGGGAAACAACAAGACATCTTAGTGATTAGAACAAGATATGAAACAAATTTCACGAAGGCTTTGCAGAGGAACAATCAAAAAGCTGTTACCTTTAGCAATTTCCTGAATGTGGAATGGGTTCTGTTAAAACTTATCAATGAAGATCAAGAGAGAGAAATTTTCAGGACTTCATCACCTTCCTTGTACCCGGATATAACGGTTTAATCCTTAATTTTTCCAAAAAAAACATGTGCGGCAACGCATTTGAATCACCTGAGAACGAATTTCAATCCAATTTAATTCGCATTTCTGATATTAAATATGAAATTAGGAATTACGTTGCATGAGCCAGATGGCAAGTTGATGGAGACGTACCCCTTTAGTTCTAACAATGAAAGTTTAAGCTTCAAGCGGTTTTAAATCATTACACGTAGAACTTAACACTGAGGAAACATCTAAAGCAATCATTACACGCAGAACTTAACACTGAGGAAACATCTAAAGCAAAATGTTCTCTCCTCTGGTTTGTGCCTGGAACAATCAATAAGTTGGTTTTGGTTTTTTTTTTCCCCCATCAAAGTTCAAACTTTCCAGCTGAAATTGCTCTTATCGCAAAATTATTCCCAAGTTACAGCTATTGGACTTCTCACTTTATACTTTCCTGACACCCAAACAATGGACCCAAAAGAGGAGACCCCTCTTGTATCTTTTTGCACCAATCCGACAAAGTTCACACTGTAACTCAGTTTCTGTCCCAGTTTACTAAACCTCAAAGTCTTAGGCTCTGGAGTGACAGATACGCCATCAGGCTCATCAACTTGTACCACGTAAGTACTTTTAGGCATCCCAACGTTTGTCACGGTTCTCTTGTACTTGATGGTTGGTTTTTTAGCATTACCTGGAAGAATCACAGCAAAAGAAGGGTAATTCAAGTCACCAGGTTGGTGACGTTTTGGACAGTTGAAACTCTTTCTGGACACCAGAGCTACTTGGGAAGATGTATAGTTCAGGCTACACAAATAGCTGAGGTAGTCCTCTGTGGTAATGTCGTATATTAGACCAGGATCTGAAGCACTCTCTGGATCAACATGGCCTGAACCAACACCGAAAGGTGTTGCAGAAGCAGAACTGTTAGATCCAACATCTGAAATTGGAACATTTCTGTTGTCTAGGGTGTAACTTGTGGTCATCAATGCTGATTTTATTGCTGCTGGTGACCAATCTCTGTGTGCAGACTTGAGTAGTGAAGCTAAACCACTAACATGAGGGCAAGCCATGGAAGTTCCTGAAGCTATATTGAAGAGCACACTTCTTCTGTCACTCTTGAGCCTTGATGGGCCAGTAGCAGGTGGCCAAGCGGCTAGGATGTTGACCCCTGGTGCAGTAACATCTGGTTTGATCACTTCAGGACCTGGCAAACTGGGTCCTCTGGAAGAGAAAGCTGCCAACTTTGGTGCAGGATCACCATAAACTGTCCCCCTGAAGGCAATTGAAACTGTTGCATTTCTGGTTGAGTTGAGATACAATTTGATAGCTTTTCCTGCTGAATATCCTACAGTGGTAGCTGCCAAAACATGGGGGTCTGCAATAAGTTCTTCACCTTCACGTTCAGAGTTAACCAGAATCATTCCTGCTCCTTTTGCCAATTTGACAACTTCTCCTTTCTGTGTTCGGCTGTTCAATCCTCTGTCACAGACAACAATTTTACCTTTGACAAGCTTTCTGTCAAGCGAACCAGTAACACAATACTCTGCTCTTTGAATGCCAGCAGTTTCTGCGTACACGAGAGGCAATTGCTTGGTTGTCTTGCCGTAATTTAGAGATGATCCTGTAAACTTTACTCCATTGCCAAGCTTGACAGTTGTTGGAAAGCTTCGATCAGTATAGCTCGCTGCCACCGTCATGATCCACGGTGCAGTGTTGCCAACGGTGGAGCTAAATGGACCTGAATTCCCAGCGGAGCAAGATACAAACACTCCTCTGCTGATTGCCCCAAATGAAGCTATAGCGATACCGTCACTATAGTATGGCTTAGGAGTACCTCCCAGAGACAGGGACAACACATCGACCCCATCAGAAACAGCTTTGTCTATTGCAGCCAATAGATCAGTGTTGATGCAACCAGAGGACCAGCAAACTTTGTAAGCTGCAATTCTAGCTGTGTACCTCATTCCTGAAGCTGAGCCATTTGCCACTCTGAAAAAGTTTGCTTTCCGTATAAGGTTGCCTCCTGCTGTTGAAGCTGTGTGTGTTCCATGGCCTTGTGCGTCTCTAGGAGATTTATAATCAGCAGTTTCATTGATCTTCCCAAAAATGGCTTCATACCCTTTATAGAATGTTCTTGCACCAATGAGCTTCCTGTTACAATTTGCTGGAGTAAAACCTGTGCCATTTTCGCAGGTTCCTTTCCATCTGGAGGGCACTGGTCCGATACCTGAATCATCGAAACTGACATGTTCCGGCCAGATTCCGGTGTCGAGAACGCCAATTATCACATCCGAATGCATGTTTTGAGAGGTCCAAAGTCCCTTTCCATTTTGTAGGCCAAGAAATTGCGGGGAGTGGGTGGTGTGGAGAGTTAGAATCTCATCAGGAATTGCAGCAAGAAAGCCAACAACTTTGCTCAAGGCGTTAACTTGTTTATCTGATAGTTTTGCAGCAAAGCCTGAAATAACAGTTTTGTAAACATAGAGAAGCTGAGGAGGGTTTGTTTCTGTTTCTGTTTCTTCATCATCTTCATGGGACGACAATCCTGAGATAGAAGAGGCAATGACTGATTCATACCATTGCTTGAAGCCTCCTGCAGATTGAATGGTATCAGGAATCCTGGACTTATCCATATGAATTACATACGTCTTTTCGTTCTTTGCGGCAGTTAAATCCATAGCCATGAACATCATCAACAACATCAAGAACAAGCTTAACCTCATTGCAGCTGTCATAATCAGAAACAAAAAGTAGTTAAAACACCAGAAAGAAAAAATTCCTTTCGGTTCTGAAACCTATAATGTGATGCTATCACCAAACCAAAACATGAAAATGGCCAGGCAACGTGATCAGTACAGTGCGTGGAGACAAAGAAAGAGCAAAAAGCTTCTCATAGAACTATCTTTGGATCTAAATAAGTAAGATATATATAGGCCAAAAGACATGAAAGGCTGACCTGGAGTGAACTCATTGTGCCCCATTCATCATCATGAAAAAGATCATCCACTTTTCTTATTTTTTAAGATCAAAGTGCACGCCTTTGATCATAACAAAGTTATGTACAGAACTCCACGAGTAAAGATGGCATTTGGACCCTAAGTGGGCCTGGTCCAAGCCCAAAATCAACGAGACCAAATTTTTTCAAAAAATTGGACATGGAGGTAGCGACGGAGTGAGGAATTTAAAATACGAAGGTTCAAATATTTAATTTTTTTTA
>JANIHZ010000004.1:2483781-2495081 GCA_027478365.1 Erythroxylum rufum | reverse complement strand
TTTGAACACCGGGGGTTTTCGGATGAGCAGGACTTCGGGGAGTCGTTGCATGGACTGAGATGTCTCAGATTTGGCCATTTTTGTGATGAGATTGAAGCGCAGTTTGGCTCTCTCCGAACATTTCTCGCGAAGGTATAAGGAGCATTGTTGTAAAGTTGTGAACCGCATCTTCAAAGCAAATGTGTGCTCCATTTTTTATTTTACAACAAAGGAACTAAAGGGATCTCACAGGTTGAAGAGAAGCTTCCAGGAGTGACTGTGAACCTTGGAGAGGGTATCCCCCGCCGTCCAGGTATTGTCCTCTTTGGTCTCAGGGTGATTTGCAGGAGTCGAACCCAGGACCTCAAGGATTTGCTGACCTCAGGGACACGCCTCACACCACTTAGGAAGATTGGTCGAACGGACACTACAACCAACGCTCGACGCATGGAGGAAATCCGAGCCGAACTCAGACACATGGCAAGATCCGAGCTGAGGTGAATTAGGGTTGTCAAAAAACCGGAGCGGCGCAACAATTGAAAGGATGCGATTGACGATTGCACAGTAACTGAAAGGACGCACCTGACAGCTACACAGCAGTGAAAAAGACGTGCGTGACAGCTCGTCAGAGAACGCGAACCGTCAGTAATGATCACACCTGGTGCTCTATCTAAGTCTTGCCATCCTGTCGAACGGTCCCACCATTACACTCACCCAATCGACCTTATCGTTGTACCCGATCGACCTGCCATACTATTACAACCGATCGATCGGTTCAGTCATTACCCTCGATTGGTTCGTCGAGTCATTGCACCTGCTCGATCGATTGCATCACAACATAATCGACCGATCGGGCCTAAAGCGAGCTGCCTTGGGCCTAAAGCGATCGCATCACAACATATCGTAATTCCTTTGAACTGTACGTGTTGAAGGATTATTGTGTTGTGAAACTTGGGTTAATTTCTACCAATAATAACAAATTCACCTTGAGCGCTATCGTTTT
Organism: Erythroxylum rufum; assembly: GCA_027478365.1. Lineage (NCBI taxonomy): Eukaryota > Viridiplantae > Streptophyta > Magnoliopsida > Malpighiales > Erythroxylaceae > Erythroxylum > Erythroxylum rufum. The sequence goes on along the minus strand of JANIHZ010000004.1, from coordinate 2,494,099 downwards.
GATGAATAGAGTCTGAACGATTGTACTAAAAAATCACACCAGGTAAATTTTCATAAAAGACTGGAAGGGTCAAAAATGATCCCACTTAAAACTTAACCTCTTAGACAAGATTTTCCTAGACATGTAAATTAATAACACAATAATTCATTATAGCTATACCTGACAATAACTATTAAAGAGATAAATAAAGAACACCAGAATTTAATGAGGTTCAGCCAATTATACCTACTTTCTCGAACACTACTAAATTAATATTTTACTATTTTTAGAAAATAATACAGGTGAAATATTACAAAAAGAGAGGAAATTTTGCCTTAAGGAAATATAAACAATTTTGGGATGATTTAACTAAAGAGGGGAGGTTGATTTTATGGCTTTAAGAATCTCCACTATTCCCACAAATTTTCAATGCGGAACAAATCTCCACCTTGGCGAATTCTATTTTTTCAAATCTCTTACAAAACTTATCTTTAATAGTGTCTTCAATTGCGTTTCAAAGTGCCCATCTTCAATTTTTAGCAATATTGATCAAGTCCAAACAATGTTGGAACTTGACTGCAGTTACCACCTTTGTCAACATATCAGCAGGATTCTCAGTGATCTTAATCTTTTAGATTCTACCCACCTTTTTCTAGAGCCGCTTGTACAAAGTGATAACGGACACTGATATGTTTCGTCCTTACATGGTAAACCTGGTTTTTTGCCAAAAAGATAGCAGTCTTACTATCACAATGCACTTTGATGTGCTTCTGTCGAACTCCTAATTCACCAAGCAAACCTTGAAGCCAAATTGTCTCCTTCACAGCCTCTGTGGTTGTCATATATTCTGCCTCCGTAGTCGAAAAAGCAATTGTTGACTGTAAGGTTGACCTCCAACAGACTGGTGCTTTTGCAAGAATAAACACGTAGTCAGTAGTTGATCAATGCCTATACAAATCACCAGCATAGTTGGAATCACAATATCTGACTACACATTGACCGTCTTGATTATCCCATTGAAATACCAAATCAACATCTACAGTGTTCAGAATATACCGTAGAATCCATTTCATAGCTTGCCAATGTTCCTTTCTAGGATCATGCATATTCCTGCTCATAACCCAACTGTTTATGAAATGTTGGGTTTTGTACACACCATAGCATACATCAAGCTACCAACAACATTTACATATAGTACTTTTGACATGTATTCTCGTTCTGCATTATTCTTTGGAGACAAAGATGCACTGAGCTTGAAATGAGGAGCGAGTGGAGTACTAACAGGTTTTAACTTTTCATTTAAGCCAAAACATTTTAGTATCTTTTTTAGATACTGTTTTTTATTCAAACAAAGTCTCCCTAATTCCTTATTTGTGTTTATCTCCATGCTAAGAATCTTCTTGGCTACACCTAAATCCTTCATTTTAAACACCTGATTCAACTAAATCTTCAATCTCTCAATTTCTCTTAAATTCTTTGAAACTATCAGCATATCGTCAACATACAGGAGAAGATAGATGTAGAATCCATCTTGTAGCTTGCAAAAATATACACAGTAATCGTATCTACTTCTTATGGACTTTTGCCCCATCATAAACCTGTCAAATCGCTTGTACCACTGCCTTGGAGATTACTTCAATCTGTACAACAATTTTTTATTATTGCACACCATATTCTCTTTTCCAGCAACTTTAAAACCTTTAGGTTGAGTTATATACATTTCCTTTTCTAAGTCTCCATGTAAAAATGTAGTTTTTACATCCAATTGAACTAGTTTTATATTAAAATATACTACTAAGGCTAATAAAATTCAAATAGAGGAATGTTTTACAACTGGAGAAAAAACTTAATTATAATCAATTCCTTTGGTCTAAGCATAACTTTTGACTACTAACCTTGCTTTGTAGAAAACATTATTCTTGTAAGGAAAGCCATCTTTCTTTGCATATACCAATTTGCATTCAATTTCCTTCTTTCCTTTTGAGAGACTAGCTAGCTTTCACGTCTGATTCTTATGAGGTGAATGTAATTCTTCATTCATGGCTATTCTCCACTTATCTTCTTTTAAATTTTATACTACTTCCTTATAAGTGGTAGGAATGTCATCAATTTCAATTGGAGATGTATAAGCCACCATATCAACATAATGAGTAGGTATTTAAATGTTCCTTTTTGGCTTTTTCAATGCAGTTAGTAATTGTTGTTGTGGAGGTTCTTGAGTTGGAACCTCTTCTTCATCTTACCGCTCTTTTACCACAGGAGTTTTTGCATCTGCTTCATCATTTGCCAGGGTAACAATTCTTCCTTCAAACTCCACCTGTTTTAGAGTACCATCTGTCTGCTCAATATTTTTAGTTGTCACCTTTCTTAACATGGTAGATTTATCAAAGATAACATCCATACTAAAGATTATTTTCTTTGAGCCAAGGCATCAAAGATAATATCTTTTCACACCAGAGGTGATTCCCTTAAAAATTGTTTTCTTTGCACGTAGATCCAACTTTGACTCCTTAACATGATAGTATGTATTGGAACCAAACACTTGTAAAGAATTATAATCTATAACAAGTTTTTCAAATCATTTTTTCAAAGATGTTTTACCACTAATAGCAGTGTGTGAAAGGCAATTGATGAGATGACAAACATATGTAATAGCCTCAGCCCAAAATTCTCTGCCCAACAGCATTGGACAACATACACCAAAGTTTCTCCAGTAATGTCCGATTCATATGTTCTACCACCCCATTTTGTTGTGGTGTATCCTAACTGTGAAGTGTCTGACAATACCTTTATCTTCGCAGACTTTTAAAAATGGATCACTCTTGTACTCCACACCATTATTTGTACGGAGACGTTTGATCCTTATGTCTGTTTGAGTTTCCACTATCTTTTTCCATTTGACGAAAACTCCCAACACTTCATCCTTAGTCTTCATAGTATACAACCATATTCTCTGAGAAAAATCATCAACAAAGGTCACGTAATAGTGTTTTCCTCCCAAAAAATTTGTTTTGGAAGGTCCCCAAATATTAAAGTGAATATAATCCAAAATACCCTTCGTATCATAGATTGTAGTGCTGAATTTCACTCTTGGTTGTTTCCCTTTGACACAATGCTAATAAAAGTCTAATTTGCAGGTCCGAACTCCTTTCAACAATCCTTGATTTACTAATATCTTCAAAGATTTTTCACCTGCATGTACCAAGCTCACATGCCACAACCTGGTTGCTTCTCGCTCTTGATCATCATTAGAAGCTATTGATGTTGTTCCAATAACTGCATTACCTTGGTAATAATACAGGTTAATATTTCTTCAAATTCCTTTCATTACCACAACTGCACTGAAGGTGACTTTCACTACTCTATTTATTGTGTTTATAGTGTAGTCTTCTGATTTTAGGACTCCCATATAAATGAGATTTTTCGTCAAACTTGACACGTATCTGATATCTGTCAGAGTCCTGGCTGTTCCGTTGTGATTCCTTAAGAAAACTGAATCAATCACATTTGTGGTGCAGGGATTGTCATTTGTTGTGTATACAACTCTACCTTCTAGCTCTCTAAAATCAGATAATCAATCCCGATTGGAACACATATGATGACTACATCCTGAACTGAGCAATCATGGATTAGAAGGGCTTATTGAGGATGTAACAACCAATGAAAGATCTGAGTCTGAATCTTCACATTCAACAACTTTCAAATTTGCAACAACCTTTCCCTATTAGGTTTGTTTTAATTCTTCTTTTTTGGACAATCCTTTTTTCAGTGCCCTTTTTCACGACAAAAGACACATTCATCTTTGTTCAATTTGAGCTTTGACTTCGATCTCCCTTTCTTTCCTTAGTCTGGCTCTACGAATAGTCTTTGACTACCAAAGCTTCTATTTCTCCACTTGTACGTTCTTCTTTTGTCTTCCTTCTTAATTCATGACTGTGCAAAGCAGTTGTAACTTCACTAAAAGACACAACAACCTTCCCACAAAGTAGAGTAGTTTTAAGAAACTCAAACTCCTTAGGATAGGATCCCAGCAACATCAAAGATAGATCTTCATCTTCAAATGTCGCATTCTAATTCATTAAATCAATAACTAACTGACTAAAACTAGTGATGTGATCATTTATAGTTGTGCCCGAAACATAAGAGAAGCTATTAGTGTAGTCGTATCTTTAATTTTTGTCATCTCTATTATAATTTTTATTCAATAGTTGTCAATGGGGAATATCAATAATGAAAGGAGAATTCTTTTTTTTAATGTGAAAAATCAGATCACGTTGCAATTACAGAGCATACTAAGAAAACACCTTAGCTCTGATACCAATTGTTGTGAACTTGGGTTAATTTCCACCAATTATAACAAATTCACCTTGAGCACTATTTCTTATATGAATAAAGTGTGAACAATTGTACTGAAAAATCACACCAGGTAAATTATCAGGAAAGACTGGAGGGGTCATAAACGATCCCACTTAAAACACAACCTCCTAAACATGTAATTTAATAGCACGACAATTCACTACAACTATACCCGATTATAGCTATTAAACAGACAAATAAAGAACGACAGAATTTAAAAAGATTAAGTCAATTATACCTACTTACTCAAAAACTGCTAAATTAATTTTTCACTATTTTCAGAAAATAATACAAGTGAAATATTACAAAAAGAGAGAAAATTTTACCTTAAGGATAGATAAACAATTTTATAATGATTTAACTAAGGAGGGAGGTTCCTTTTATAACTTTATAAACCTCTACCATTTTTACATTTTTTCGATGTGAAATTGTGAATGAGCCACAATTTTTGACTACTCAACATATTACCAATTTGCAAAATCTAGCAACTGCTCTAAAGCAATAGAATCAAACATTTGCGTAGTGTGACTATTACAAGTTCATACGATTAAGCTGCACTTCAATCACCAAGAAACTCAGAAATCAAAGGCTTGCTTGGAAAGAACGCTTCAAGATTTCCAACCACAAGCTTACCTAAATCATTGATTGATTCTTGAGTGAAAACAGCACGATGTGGAGACAGAACAACATTATCCAATGCAAAGAGTTCCTGAGGAACATCAGGCTCATCCTCAAACACATCAAGCGCAGCACCTGCAATCTCTCCTTTCATCAAACACCCTACCATCTCCTTCTCATCGATAATCTGACCACGTCCAACGTTAACGATGAACCCTTCCTTTCCCAGAGCAGACAACACTTGCTTGTCGATTAAGTGATGTGTTTGGTCATTCAATGCACAGCAGATGATCAAAACATCAGAATCAGCAGCAAGTTCACGCACTTCCTGATAAAAAGGATATGACACAGATGGTTTTTGGTTCCGAGAGTTGTATGAGATATAGCATCCGAATGCCTCTAGCTTTTTAGCAATTTCACTTCCTATACTCCCCAATCCCACAATTTCTACCCTCTTCCCTCTCAACTGTAATAAGACAAAAACACTATCATACAAATTTCAACTTTGTAACAAGTTTCTCAATTCTAACATGACGCGCGTTTTATTCCACTTGTTTAACTAATGTGTAAAGTTGTAATTCATATCTCAACGTTTCCCAAAAAGTGTAATTTTATATGATCATTGTCCCTAGTACCAGGTCATAATCTAACGATATTAAAATAATTAATTACTCTAAAAAGGACAATAGAGATACAACAATAATAATAACAATAACAAAAGTCATTTAACATTGGTCATTTAGTAGAAATAAAAGTAAAATTAAAAAACATTTAATAATTTGCAATCTTATTTTTATTTAATAAAAAACTTATTTTCAAATAATCAATATAAAAAAAAGTAGTAAAGATAACAATAAAATTTATTCAGACTTTGAAAAAATTATATTTTCAATGAGTGTTTATATAAATTATTTTTAAAATCACATAAGTATCTATGAGATCTAATTTTATGCTCACATCCTAAAAGTTTCCAAAAATTTATGGTGTTATGGTATTATTTTGAAAACATTAAGAAGTAACAAATTAAATTAAAATTTTTAAAAAATATTAGAGGAAAATTTCCACCGGTTGTATTAACTTGTATAACTTTTGAATCAATAGAAAACCATAATTGATATTACATTCCAATTTATTCTTGATACGGCCTCTTAAAGAAAATCGATCTCAAATTAATGGGTTAGTGTGAGCTTATCATTTAAATAAGAATATATTTTTTGAAAGATTTTATAACAACAAAAGCAATCCAATAAAAATTTCGGTGAAACATTGGATCCAAAGAAATTCAATAGCATGCAATCTTATCTTTAATTAGTGAAGAGATTGTTTTCAATTTTTTGAAATATTCTAGCTTTCATATTTGCTATAATTGCAATTACTATTTGTAGTTGCGTTATTTCTTTCCACAATTTAAGATATTATGTTATTGATGTATGAAGCGACAAGCCTAAACCAATTTAATGAAATTCAATTTATGATAATAAGGTTAAGAATACAACCTTAGAACCAAGAGGGTAATCTTCATTAGTAGACCAAAGTCCTTGCTTCACGTATCGATTACTCACCGAAATCTTCCGCATCACATCAATCAACAACGCAATGGCCAGATCTGCGACATTAGCAAAGCACACAGTTCCCGAATTAGCGACCTTTATGTTTTGCTACATGGGAAAGAAAATGAAAATTACAAAACAAGCCTAATTATGGCATTGTCTACGGTACACAAATCCTTGCTAGTCACGGTACATATGGGCCTGGACTGACGCCGGAGGCTCTTAGAAAAAGTGTATGCCCAGTCTGACAAAGGCTGCAAGGGAGGCCAGGCTATCAGCTCTTTGGTTGCCTTTTCGATATATACGCTGGAGCTGCACTTCCCCAGGTTGACGCGGTAAATCCCGGATACCTGCCACCAAAAAGTACTGGTCAGTCATTGGGAAATTAGAGGAAGAGAGAATATTTATCATCTCAAGGAAATCGACTTCAACGATGAGACGTCGAACCCGAGACCCCAAGCCAGTTGGAGCCCCGATTGAACACCCCAAAGTTTTGCTTCAAGAGGTGAGCCTCTCTCAAATTGGTGGATAAATCCACCGCACTACTGTCCCTGGCAGTCCCTTATCAGCCCCCTTGTCGTAGCCTTCCGATAGCCATTCTTAACAGCTCCATCAATATTGAGCTTGACCCAGGCCCCCGGCGGTTTGGTCCACCAAATGGATTGTCCAGCTGTAGAAGCGGGTTCTCCAAACACACTCTATTCCGTTGATCGGGCCCTATGGATCCAGGTAACAAATTTCGTAACAGCTCGGTGACCATTGTCAGGCCACTTAAAATCGTAGTAAAAAATGCTACGTTTCTGCTATTTCTACAGGAACCAACAAGCAACCTCGAAGATAGTAGACCATGGGGACTGGTGCACTTGACTATGTGACCTAAGATTGGTATTCACCCCTGTCTCGACATCCTGCTGGTAGAAAGTTGGGTTAATAACTTCGGGGGAAAAGATACTCTAGAAGCGTTTGACTTGCAAATAGTCGTGAAGGGCATGTAATATGGTCTCGGCCTGACTACAAAAAGGGCAGTTACTGTCCAGGGTGAGATGACGAGCTACTCGTTGGTAATTGGTCAAAAGCTTTTGCTTAAGTAGTAACCAAATGAAAGCCTGAATTCTTTGGGGTCCAGCCCATTTTCAGATTAAGTTCCAAGGCCGTTGAGTCTTAGAAGAGAAATTGCCCACAATAAAGTCATATGTGGATGTCGACGTAAAGCGCCCGTGATTAGTAGGCCCCCAGTTGGGGAGATCCTCCTCTAGAGTTGCCATCGTAGGTTGAATCTCGATAAAAGCCAGACAGACAGCTGAGGGAAGACAATGCTAGAATAGGTGCCACTTCCAGCTGCCGTCTGTCGTCATGTATTCCAACACTGTGACGTAAAGAGCATGGTCAAGGAGGGGAGAGCTCACTATATCGACGAGGCCCCCCCAGTCTGGTAGCCAGTTGTCCAGCTAGAAAAGGATTTTCCTCCCGTTTCCCAATTTCCGCTGTAACCCTTGGCGCACAATAAGCCAAGTAGTAGCTAGACCTCGCAAGGTTGCGGAAGCCCTTGGCCTATCGATTGTGAGGGGTATATGGTCTAGCTCCAGCCTATACTTGGCTTTTAACAATCGGACCCATAAAGCGGAGGGTTGGTTAATTAAAGCCCATCCAAGTTTGGCCAAAAAGGCATCGTTAGAGGCACGGATACATTTGAGGCCTAATCCTATGGGTGAGCATTTGGGTAATTCGGGCCCAATTTTCACTGTTCGGGCCTGGCCCGAATTACCCGAAATTTTTCCATCTTACCTGGCCCGAACCCGAAATTTCATTACCCAAATTTACCCAGCCTGAATTACCCGAAATTTTGTTCGGGTAAAGCCCGAATTACCCGAAATTTTGTTTGGTTCTCTTTCAAAAATTACACAAAATAACTAAATACTTGAATTACATTCTCATATCTCATTTAAGAGACATAAAACAAAACAAATAGTTGAATTCACTAATAATATAACCAAATATTTCAATTAACTAGCATAATTAATTTGTTAATTGAGGATCTTATATAGTAGAAGGGCAAGCTTGTATTTTCATAATTCTTTTAAACCTAATTTGGGTAATCGGGTAACCCAAATTTTTGTTGGAGTTACCCGTCCCAAACGGAAAACAATTCAGGTAATACCCAGCCCGACCTGATTTACCCGTATTTTAGCATTTTATTACCCGAATTAATTTCGGGCCGGCCCGAATAATGCTCACCCCTACCAAGAATGACCTTAATCCGATATTTATGGAGAAAGTTATGCCCTTTTTACTATTTCGTCTTAGTTTGGCCAGCTTCGTCTTAGTATGACGTCATCTTCTTCTTAGAATGACGTCAGCTTCATCTTAGTTTGACCAACTTCGTCTTAGTATGACGTCATTTTCTTCTTAGTATGACATCAGCTTTGTCTTAACTTTTCGTCTTAGTTTTTTGTGTTAGTATGACGTCAGATTCGTCTTAGTTTTTTGTCTCAGTATGACTTCATCTTCGTCTTAGTATGACGTCAGCTTCGTCTTAGTATGGCATCATCTTCGTCTTAGTTTGACTTTTTCTTCATCTTAGTTTGACCTTTTTGCTTTCTTCTTCTGTTTTACTTTTGACCCTTTTAGAGGCCTAATCTGTTGGCCCCCGAATTTTTCTTATTGAATTAAGCATGATTTAAATGAATTATTAGGTTTGATGGATAAAGTTTTGGAGCTACTTGTTATGTAAATGTTAGTAGAATTTATTATATGGTTTGGTTGTATTAAAAGTGGTAAGAATGCATAAGGGATTATTTTGTGGAGGTAATTATTATGTTAATATTGGTAAGATTTTATGACGTAGATTAAGTGAATTGAAGCATTAATGTTATAAGAATGAATGAAGGACATAGTTGGAAGTTCACTTAAGAGTATAAGACATAAGGCTTAAAGGATGGGGCAAAATGGACATTGCACACTCATTAACTGTATAAAAAGAAGAAATGGTTGTTTTGTTTGAAATTGAAGAAGAAATTGTGGAAGAGAGAAGAAGAAGAGAAAAATTAAGGTTTTGGAAATCTTAAAGATTTTGAAGACTTTGAGGCTAAAGCAAATAAGTATAAGCCTTATTCCTTATTCCATCTTGTTTGGTTAAATGAAACTTAAGTGAAGTGAATATGTGTAGGAAGTTGTTGAGGAATGGCTTATGTAATAGGTTTTGATGTTTTGTTATTGATATTAGGTTGAAATGAGCTTAGAAATGAAGTAAGAATAATGTTTTAGGGTTAAGATAAGTTATATTTGAAAGATGGGAAGTATGTCAATGAAGAATGTTGGAAAACAGGTCTTCGGGAGGTTTCTGGGCTCGTTCGCCGCAGCGAACTTTTGTCCTCGCCACGGCAAGCTTCTGATTTCGCCACGGCGAAACCCATTTTCCTGCATAGACATCTTTTGGTATTTTAGGCATAACTTTTGCTATAGATGTTCAAATGAGGTGATTTTTAATTCGTTGTAAACTAGAGACATAGGTCTACAATTTTTATGAAGGAATAAAGTTCCAATTAAGTTTTAAAGATCTCAATTTTTGAAGGGAATTTGAATATAGAATTCTGTGTTAGTATTGGAACAAACCAAAAATGATTGGGGAATAACTTTTAGAGTACTAAACCAAATTGAATGATTTTGGAGTCATTAGAAACTTACGACAATGGAGAAAATGGTTATATAAGAAATTATTATCAAATTTCTTCATTTACTTGATCATAAATTGGAATTCCTATTGAATGGAATTTTTGGCTATTGTTAAAGGAAATCAAGGAAGGCAAGAGGAGCAA
>JANIHZ010000004.1:2374007-2386362 GCA_027478365.1 Erythroxylum rufum | reverse complement strand
AATTTATTATAATTAATTATATTAAAAAGGTCTCAAACTTAAATGCATAAACTCAAATTCGGTGAAATCAAGCTTAACCATTAATTTTGAAATCAGAGAAAGATAATAAACTTGGTATAAAAATAAAACATAAAGCAGAAAAAGGGCCGGGGACGTCGACGTAGGTGGTATTCATATTGGATTGGCTTCCTTTGGTTGGGTCCTTGACAAGAGTTGGTAATAACATAACTGCTCATCCTTTATGATGGTACATAACCGGTTCAGAGACCAATCCAAGTCGAACGAAATTCACGGATTTGGGCTCGACCGTTTAATTACGGTCTAACTTCTAACTTTGAATTATAAGAAAATCATGAACTTTTATTTTAAAAATCTGCAACTACTATTTTTTAAATGTACATTAGATAAATCTTTATATTAACGTAATAGTTTACAAATCAGGTGTTCCACATTAGACAAGTCTTGTACGATAGACTTAATCGAAGAAGCCTAAGTAGAAGGAATCAAACACAGAATCTTTTTAATTAAACCACCCTACACAAATTAGATCAGTTCAAACCTTTGGTTATTTTCAGCGTTTGGCTCTTATTTGAAAGGACATATTAATAGCTTTTCACATTTAAAATTTTTTATTACCTTTATTGGGTGTATATTAAATAAATGGTTATATATATATATATATCATATTTTATAAATCACATGTTTTAAAGAATTAATAACTTAAAATTAAATGATCAATACTCGTACACAACAAGATTTTTCTGAAAAAGGTCATAATATATTCACCTTTCTTTTGTATTTTTATAAAAGGTTATTCCTGTGACTTATCTGGAACCTCAATTTAGTAGCTGTAAATTATGAATTATTGCAATTATTAAGTCAGTTATAAAAGAGCATTTATCGCAAATTGGCGCTTATAATTACATTCATAATTGTGACCACCAATTTAAAACCCTAAAATTTACTTTTCTTTGTTAATCCTCTTCAAAAACACGTTAGACTTCAGCTCACAATTTGGAAAGAGGAGAACAGAAGGTAAAACACAAGGAGACTGAAAGAGGTAAAGAAAATGTATGATTAGAGAGCGCGTGGGTAAGAAAATATCTTGGATGGATAGAAAGTAGATAGAAAATTGAACTTAGTGCATGCAATAATTGATTATTCAGTCACCACCAACTACAAAGGAAACAACAAAAGTTAAGAGATGGGAAGCGTGAGGATAATGATGACTCGTGCTTGTTTGTATCTGAAGCGTGGTCCTGTGGCCTAGCAGTCTCGGTAGACTTTTTAGTACGTGTCTGAGCAATCAGGAAGGCTTATACATTTTGGGTTGGCATGAACTAAGACCCTGAAATTGACATGCATAATGTGACAAGAGAAGAGAACCCATTTGCCCATTTCCTATCATGGAGGAGAAGAAAAAGAGAGAGATATAGATGCCAGAGTCGAAGGTGTTCGGTACAAATAAATGGTAAGTAGAGCTTTTTACAGTCTGGAAAAGTCCTTTTATCAGCACAAGAGAAGAGAGTGTTTGCATGAAATGGGTTTTTAAAGGTGATATTTCCTTGTAACTGGGCTAAGAATAAGATAAACCTTGCCTTGTAAGAAGGAACTTATGTACAAAAATTCTCCCGGAAGCTAAAGTGTCTGCTAGAACAGAAGAAACAAGAGGGTGGATAAGACTTTACTTTACCCAATTATTCTGTGTCACACCGTAGTTTGAAAGGTTCATCTTCTAGATTGCTCTTGATGAATTCATCATCGATCGGAATTCTTTAAAATCAACGAACCCATCACCATCTTTATCAACTCCTTTAATCATAAGTCTGCAATCTCGTAGGCTACAGTTGTCTGATGCTAGGCTACTGAGAACTTTCTGCAATTCCCTAGCAGAGATGAGACCATTCTTGTCAAGATCAAAGGTTAGAAATGCATCCATAAGATACTCTTCTTCACCGCCGTTGACGGCGTCGATGAACTCGTTCAAGTCTACGAACCCATCACCGTCGCAGTCCATTTCTCTCAGCATACCTTCAGCTACCTTCGTAGCTTCTGATTTGTTGTACCCGAACACAGAAAGCAGTTGGCTCAGCTCATGAGACGATATCTTACCATCCCCATTTGCGTCGATGACTTTGAACACTTGGCTGAGTTGATTGGGGACATCCATAGCTGCCAAAGACGATGTTAAGGAATCAAAGCTAAAACACAGCTTCTTCCCTTTTCTCCTCTTGCATTTCACTTGGACCCTTTCACACAAATTGGTCAAGCAAGTTCTAAGATGGCTTAGCATATCTTCTGGTTAATAATATTGGAAGAGAACAGATAGTAATAGAACATGGAGTGAAGTGATTATTTGTATATATAGGTGAACATGAATGAAATGACATTCCTAATAATTCCTGTGGGCACACACAGAGTCAAGGGACAAGACACCGCATATAAAAAGACCGGACAATCTTCTGTTTTGGACCTCGGGATTCACATCATATATTCAACCATTAAAATCTAGCTAAAGGTCTTAGGACGCGTAAGACGACTCACTCACAACTTGGACGAGGATAAACAGACAATGACAGAGGGACGTGGTCAGGCTATTTCGTTGATTAGGTCAGCAGGTCCTTGGGTGGTGGTGAAGAGCGCCGGCAGTGCCAACGCCGCATATTTCATTTTAACTCAAAAATATTGCAGTCTCCGCAACTACAGGAGCTCTCCGATTCTTTTGCGTCTTTACTTCCATTCTAGTAATCAAGTAGTGATATTCCACTTGGCTGCCTAAGGACCAAGTCAATCTTGCGGCAGATTTCTTTTATGTTTAGATAAGCTATACACATCAAATAAATTATTAATTGAAACTAATTCCAAAAGTCAAAACTTGGGACGGCCCACTGTTTAGTCCTTCCATATCTGGAAGTTCTACATGTCAGCAGCTGTTGTGTGCGGCTGATTTCCAGATAACTATGATTACAGTCATCTTGCTCAAGGCGTCATAATCAGGTTAGGAACCAACAAATAACGTTCTTGCCAACAGATATCAGTCCCCGAGTCCAACGCTTAATCCACGACGATCAACCTAATGGTAATATGAAAGAAGAGAATCCATCCAAAGATGATCTTTAAATCAATTTTCAAATCACCGTTCACACCATTAACAACTGACGGCGAAAAAAGGAATATAGAGGCAGAAGGTAATGGTCGAGAACAGAAACCATCAGATATAATTAAAAAGACTTTTTAACGAGGAGTTATTGTTCTGATAATCAGACCGTTGAAAGAGATAGGGAGAAAGTGAACTAGCATACAACATGAAAACTTCGGAGAAGTGACAAAGAGGTGCAATGCTGCTGAATGAGTAACATGAAAGATTCTGAAGAATTGGCTAATCCAAAATCATTGCTAACTCTTCATTACTGCAGATCTACTTTTCAGTAACAATTACAATAAATCAAAAACATATAAATCAGAAGCTAGAAGCAGTAATAAGGTATGAGAACCAAAAAATTCAGTACAATCTTACCAAAATCAACATGATCTGAGCAAAATAGGGCCAACGGATGAGCTAAGCATATCACTGAGAGCCACCTGGACTTCATTTGAACCATGCTCACAACTTATCAAGCTAGATAGAAGAGGGAAGAAACGAGCCAAGTTCTTTTCAAACGCATTATCTCCCAAACTACATATTGCCTGGAGAGTTCCAACAATAAGAGGTGCCCGTGCAGCTAATTCCCTACGTTTTCCAGAGCCCAAGGGTATCAGCCAATGATGTTGCCCATCGGATGGAGATTCAGAAGTCTGTCCAGAACAGGAAGTTTCAATGTAAAATTGCAAAACCTCCCGGCAGAGGCTGACAAGACAAGATTCAACTTCAGCCTCATCATAACTTGGAGGTCTATCAACTATTAGATTTTGTAAAAATGTGAGGCAAATCTGAAAAGACTCATTTTCTAGGCGCAGTAGTGGAGGGTCTTGCATTTGAGTCATTGAGCCGAACTCTTGTAGCTTTGATCGTAAAATGGAATTTGTATTGATCTTGTGAGCATGGGATGCCACATCATGCAATGAATCAAAGAGGACCAAGACATTTTTTGCAGAAAGATGAGGTCGATACATGCTGTAAATCTCCATGATTGCCTGCCATACAGAACAGGTAAATGCTTAAACACTTGTAGATGCAGAGACTTTGACTACAGTGAAGAGAATGACAACAGGTCGGTAACAACTAACCCACATGTAATATAAATAGCAAAGTGTATAACAATGTCCCAACATCAAACCAAATATTACCTGAATCAATAGAAGTTGAACAGCTGCTCGACATTTTGCATCAGATATAGAAGTATAAAGACGACGTGTCATCAGTCTCTCTGGATCATCATCAGCTGTACCAGTTTCACCAGACTCACCATTAACTTGCGCATAACGTCCATGGCTTGCTCGCATGGAATCTCCAGCAATATAGGAGAAATCAGGAAGGGTTGCGTTGGCTGCCTCTTTTAATGACAAAACCACTTCTTGCCACTTTTCTTCTGAAAATAGTTCCCCAGCATTACTCATCAATCGGACAAAGGCAGCTATACCAATTCCAGCAAGGCTTTGATGAGGACGTCGAATGAAGCTAACCAGAAGTATCAACACCTTCCTCAAAAGAGGATTGACAGTATTATAGAACTTCACAAAAAGATCAACAACCAGTTGGAGGGCCAACGTGCATGTCTCATATAGCCATGCATCCTGATCAAGCTCACCTGAATCACTATCAATGCCCTGTCCAGGAGACTCGCCCCCAGTGGGATCAATAGCATGCCGCACATAGTCAAATATTGGGAAAAGGACTGACTCAAAAACTCGCTCCCATAAAGGTAGAGAAAAATGATGACCGTGATTCCGTAAAGTTTCAAACAACACTTGTAAGGCACTCTTCCTAATTTCAGGCCTAGTATCAAAGCTAAGTTCTGATAAACCTGCACAACAAACAACAATCATTTCAATATTATAGAAATATGTTATTTTACATTAAGAGAAAAAAATTGCAGGGAGAAGAACAAAGAGCAAAGCTCTACAGCCTGAGGAACAAATTCTTCGATAATATGATATATACAACTCATGTTGAACCATACCTGCCAGTAAAGGGAACCAGAAATAAAGATGATCTTCCTTATCTGTACTCTCTCCACTATCTTGTTTTCCATCTTTTCCAGCTTCAAGGGAAGATGGAGAAACTTTTGCAAAGGAGTCCTTTTCCTTGTTCCTTGATGAAGATCCAAGATCTCCTTCTGCAAGTTTTGTAGCACAGAATCGAAGAAAAGCAATTGCATTCAGGCTGATATCTTTGTTGAATCTACTATTGGTGAATGCAATTAAACAATTAACACAATCTGTGAAAGTAGTTGTTTCAGTCTCGGTAATGTAGGGAAAGTAGTCTCGAATAATCTTCTCCATTATTTCGAAGGCCAAGAGTACAATGTTCTTGTGATCATCATATGCTGCAGTTGTGAAAACCTGAAGAACCAAGTGTAAGTTCTTTACGGCATAACAGACAAAACAAGCCATGTAGAAAAAAATAAAAAGAAAAATCATAACCAAACCAACATAATAAGAAGATGGGAGTTTGATGGGAAGGGTGCCAATACCATAAACATGCTTTTCCATCCAGATTTGACATTGTTGACACGAGATAAAACCATTTGAGAAACGCATCTGATGATCAGCTCTCTGATTTCAACAGCACTACTTTTACGCATGACAATGACAAAAGGCTTCATAAATTCGTTCTGGAAATTGTAGTTTGCCAACTCCTCTCTCTCTAAGAATTTCATTGATAACTGTCGCAATGAATCCATGGCAAATATTGCAATTGAAAGATTTTCAGAACAGCCAATGTTTACGAAGAAATCAGAAAGCACGTGCCAGATGCTTGACCATACAAGCCTGATGCGATTCATGTTATAATGCCTGAAATAATATATCAAGTCAAATGATTAGAGCAAAAAGTGAAATCAATCCACGAATCATTCGAGAGATTAAAAAAATGATGAAAAAAAAGCTAAGAAGCAAGGTGATACATACGCAATCTCAACCATTTTTGTGAGGCTGAATACCCGCGGATCAGATGCAGATCGAAGTTCCTCCATAGACACCTTACAAAGAGCTTTAACAAAGTCAATTATTGCCTCACTGTTCAATTTCTGACTCCGTGTAAATATGCGATTCATTTCAGAGCTTCCAACTTGTTCTAACATGTTTAAATTGGATACTAAATTATTCATCTGTTCAGAAGTGACTGCTCCAGAAGCATTACCACCGATGCCAGCACTATCATATGAACCCCTCCTCACAGCGGTAGCTGCGTACTGCATCCTCCCAGGTCCCTTCTTTTTCAAAACAGGTAGGACAGTTGACTTAGCTTGCTTTGATTTTTCAGACTCATTCTGGGGAAAGGCAAAAAAGGTTGCATCTGGGGGAGCACCCTCTCCTAAGAGATGCAGATGTTCAAAGCGTGACACGCATGTCAATATATGCTCCCAAGCTTCTTGCAAATAGTTACCATCCTCATCTGCAATGGTAACTATCGCCTGATAACACAATAAATGCAATGTTAGATACATGAAGCAAATGCCTAATGGTACAAAGTTCAGCAAATTATGACCCGTGTAATATAGTTTCCAAGTTAGTAGTTAATAAGCTGCATAAAGTTATCAATATCAAGACATTTTACTGGCTTCCAAATGGGCACATCCAAATAGCAAAGAGTCACGCACACAGATATCCTTGTAATTGTCATTTGAACTTTTACCTCCATTGAGACCAAATTTTTCTCAGAAAATCAAATAACATTCAATCCTAATCTATTTGCTATGTCACTACCTTTTAGAGTTGCGGTCCCAGAAGGGTAACTTCAGAGAGGGAAGTTCCAGCATTTTTTTGTCTATACATGGACAAGAAACTAATATAATCCTCACAATATCATGTGCTCAGCTAAATGATCACTACCTTGGCAAAAAACATCTGTCCAAGCTAAAGAAGCCCTCATATGTTTAAACACGGAATATTTTCCCACCAAAAATCTCCTAGGCAGAATAAGAAGGATCCAGATATTGAGGTAATTTATTGGTGAGGAGAATATGATAAGCATGTGGAAACTTTATTTGGCTCCAGCTGAATAAACAAGTCATATATGTATATATATATATACATATATATACACACACATAATCTTTCATATCAAGATGACAGAACATCTCAAAGCAGAGCTGCCATCAAAAGACACTTATTCTCATAATAGCAAGTACCCAAAGAAAAATGTTAAGGTATTGATTAACATAGATAACTTGTCATCAAGCACAACCGAACAGGCAATCTACTTTAACAGAATTTCAGACATATAAACTCAAAACAATTTGGAGCACAGATTTAACCCATCTTTCCTGGCATGTATAAGAAATTCAGAAACGTCAAGTACCAACCTTGATAGCATCTATATTTTTCTGCTTTATATCAGCAGGAGAATGTAAGGAAGTAAACTTTGCTAAGGAAGTCACAAACGCATCTCTATGAGTCTTCATGGACATCACCGATGTAACATGAATAGCATAACGGAAACCTTCAAGACACAGTGCTATAATTACTTCATCATCACTTTGATCAAGAGGAACACTGAAGGCAGCCAGCATGGGCGCCCAGCATACCTCAATCATGAATCTAAGGATCACAACATCTGTTGCTGCATAATAGACTGACCTACAAATAACAAGACCAGTGCAGATCAATGAGAACCACATACAGATTACACAAATTCAATAAATAGGAAATTCACAATAAGAGGATATTTTCAAGTGATGAAATAATCAAATAAGAAACAATGTCTGTCTGAGCTCTCGCAAACTTCAACCATGCAACTCTAGCAGCTAAATGCTAAGTAAATGCATTTGGGATCAGAACCTTTAAGAAATGGTCATATTCTATGGGTAAATACAAGACAATACAGAAGTAGAAACAATATGCTCATCAGTGCACAAGGGGACCTATGGAAAAGTAGTAAATTTTTGCAACATAGGAAAACCAGTAATTCCTACTCAGATTTGCGAGCTTTTTCTTTGAATTGTTCCTGCATGCGCCTAATAAGATCATCACTTGTCTCCATATGCATATCTTCACCCCGCTTGCGGATAACAATATTCAGTATGCCATCCAACCCTAAAATTTTGTTGGAGTTCATAGACTGCCGTTGTTGGAGTGCCAAATCATCTTCTTTCATTTTAATCTCATTTCGTGTAATCCGTTCAAACAATGATCTCATGAACTCCTCAGGTAAATCTTTTCCATCATCAATGCCACGATTGTTTCTGATGAAATCATCAGCTGACATCTGCGTTTATTCACGGGAAGAGACAGTTCAACATTACAGAAAATTATAAACCACTCTGTCAAACAAATACAACTGCATAAAAGCAAAATATCTATATCAGACCTTGTTCTTCACCATGGGATTATGGGCATCAGTGTTAAGCATTATCACAGAGTAGGCAAGGACATAAGCCGTATCAGCACTAGTAAAAACTTTTGGGTTACATTTGCAGTATCGCTCAGCAAACTTTTCCATTATACGGTCAATTTTCTGTGCCTCCCCAGGCAATCGAAAGCCCTGGAGAAAGACCCTGATAGCCTCATCAAACTCCATGCCTTGAAACTCAAAAGAATCCACATAGGCATGCATTACTTTAAGCGGTAACTCTTCCCTTTCTCCTAGATAATCACCAATCAGCGTCTTATTCAAACCAGAAGCATTTTTAAGAAAAGTTGCTATCTCATCCGGCGAGTTGCCCACTTTATTTGCATTGATCAGAAATTCAATTCCTCTCTTGGGTTTCCGATTAAAAAGAGAAATACCTTCCTGCCACAACTTCTCCATTAGATTCCCAGGGAAAACCCCAGAACAAAAACAGAAAGACAACTTATTTGCAAGCATCCAAACATTCAATCATACATACCTGAAGTTCCAACTTATATGCACGGCGCTGTTCAATAGTGGAAACATCAGAAGCATCAGCAGACGCTTCTGAATGAGAATCAGATCCTTCAACAGGCTCATCACCACTCCCATTTGCAATGGTAACATTGCTAGAATCAGGACTGTTTTCAACTGCATCAAATTTTCTAGAATGAGGATCAGGAATGCGGAACTGTTTGTTCATCCAGTCTCCCATTGATTTCAAAATAGCCACCAAGCACTTCATAGCTTCAAGTTTCATATTGACCTCCTGAGGTGGCAACAGCGTAGTGACCGTACCAGGGGGGACACCCTGGGCAGTTTTGAGAAGTCCATTGACCATTCTGAAAAATAAGAACAATCAAACCAAGTTACAAATTAGAAGTACTAGGATTTTAATCATGTAGTCTCGACTAGATATCTAAAAGAAATCAAAGAACATACCTCTCAAATATATTTGATGAATTGACATCACAATCATAGTTAATAAAGATATCTACCAGGATCTGCGAATCAACACAGAGCTTGTCCAGAAATCGAAGTACTATCATTTTCTGTTGAAAATTAGGTTGAGAAACATTTTCTAAAACTCTGAGAACAATCATAGGGAAAAACACTCCAATCTCTGCTTTCAATCCAGCTCTAAACCTCGAAACCAAACTGATGAAAATGGAGCAAGAAAGCTGGAAAACAATCATGAGATTTGAAGCGCTGTTCTTCAACAAAGACAGACACAAGTATTGCTTAATTGCACCCAAAAACCTGTTCCAAGATGAGCATAAACGGCATATCAAGGAATTTGTTACTTGTTATGCTTTGAAAGAATTGAAGAAGACATAAGAAAAGCGGTATAGCTTCTCAAACCACCCAAAAGAGAGTATTCATAAATGTAAACCAGACCCTGCTCACCTATACAAGAAACCAAATATCATCCTGGCTGACAAACAACACACAAAAAGAACATAAACTTTAAAACCAGTCACATGGACGCAATTTTGTTATGGTAGCTACATGGCCAAGAGAGGAGAGATTACCCAATTGATTGGAAATAGTTGACTTTGCCCTGATTCAAAAAACTAAGGAAACGAGGTCACTGCATTCATGATAAACATATTTAGCTCTCTGATTTCATGGCTTCCATCCATCAAAAGGACTACCATGCGTTGCCAGGAAACCCAACCAGACCACAATTCATATGCACACACAGGAAAAACTTTCCAAATACCTTGCAATGTGAGGATATTTCCTATTCAAATTCCTTAAATTAAGGATAAATATGATTGTTAAAGCTATTAATATTTAATTAAAGCTAAGACAAATTTCCCTACAGACATTTTATTACCTCATGGAAACTTAATTACAACTGCACAACTACACTTCAAAGGAAGTCAAAGCGCAGTCTTCTCTCAAAATGAAACTAGAAACACAGACTGACAAATTCTACTAGCTGAAAAAGTAAACTTTCTTTCGCCAGGCATCACCAGTTGCTATATACAAGTGTAAATTAGGCAACCATTAAAAGTAAAAAGTTAAACACGGACAACTCTCCTCCCTCCTTATACATCCTTATTAAAATCTCACAATTGTGTATTTCTCTACATCATCATTTTGCAAGAATCTACAAATAAATCTATTACTTAGCACAAAATCATTAACTAAGCAACGAACTTCCAAAAATCAAATCAATAAAAAAGTGCATGCACGGTTACCTGTCACTAGTTCTAAACACTGCTCCAGCATTCTCCAATAAAATCTTCAACAACTCCAAAGCCACAATCTTCCCTTTCATCAATTGGGGATCAACTGACGCCTCCTTAGGAGGTGTTTTCATCGACAACTTGCACAGTGCTCTAAACACCAAAAACGCATCCCTCCTCAACTTATTCCCAATCTGAACCTCCAAATCATCATCTCTCTCCACTTCCCCATCAGCCAACTCCCCTTTTCTCCCCTCCAAAGCCGTCTTATACATACTAATCTCCCAATATTTCGCATCCAACATATCCTTATCCGTCGAATCCAGCAAATCAGTCGGGTTCGTGGTCTCAACAGCCGTAGTTTCAAACGCCCCATCATGTGCTCCAAGTGAAGCCTTGCTCGGCAAGCCCAAATTCAAAACGCCGTCAATATCTTGCATCACTCTAGTTATAAACCCTTGCACAAACACCGTCATTGACCCGTCAGCATCCGATTTCTCAACCGGCTCCATCAATTCAGCCACTACAATCGGTTGAATAGGGACCGTTGATGAGTCCGCCTCCATTCTCCTAAACACAATCACCAACATTTGAATCAATGACGCTTTTGCCGTTGTCTGATTGACCACATTTTTGCCTCCTAAGTAAATATCATAACAAGTCCTCACTATCTGCAGCAGACAATCTCCGTGTATCCTCAGTGAAATTGAGGTAACCGCCGATAAAAGCGTTTTCAAAACCGAAAGCTCCATTGCATCGTCGCCAACATCGTGACACTTACAAACCGATTCGATTAACTTCGCCAAGAGCTTCGCTTCTGTGCCTCCGGTGGGGTCAGCTTCGCCGCGCAAGTAACCATGAGCTATGAGTTTCTGGATGCAATCAACGGCTGGATCAACAATCTTGACAAAGGAAGTCGAACAGGCATTAATCAAAGGGCTGAGAATAGACTCCGATTCGGCAAGGGAGTACTCAATAGGGCCGCCGTCGTGGAGTGGTCCCGGGATCGAAGCTTCGGGGTCGGAATCTGACGGTGAGGAAGGTGTCTCCTTCTCTTGCGGCGGAGAAGTGATTCGCTCTAAAATGGCTTTGCATTCGTGACCGAGCTTAGAGTGTTTACGCCACGAAGCGTTCTTGATGATCTTCTCTAGAGCTGGTGCTAGAACTAAGCTTAGGCGGGAATCGGCTTCCGAAGAAGCCATTCCCGAGTTAGGACGAGCTCGTGATTCAACCGCTGGGCTCAGATCTGAAATCGGAGATGTAACGGCTCTTCTGTTAGGGCTTGTTTGGATTCGATCGCATTAAAGAAAGACAGTCAAGCAGAAACAAAGAAGGAGATAGACAGAGCGAGTGAGTTAGCTTCAGCTTTACAGTTAGCTCTGCGATTGTGGAAAGAAGGGATGAGATTTAGATCGGGATTTGCTCTTCATCGTTGAAATGAATACTGTGTTGGCATAAATGCCCCTCAACTTGTCGATCTACGGTCTGCAATAGTGGCGGTTATGATTTAATAATAGGCCAATTTGCACATCAATATTTAAAAGGAAATAAGTATATTTTTATTTTTTAGTTTTATTTTGTACTTAACATTATTAAAATAATACTCATTGTTAAAAACAGTATTCAAATTTATTTAATTTTTTAAAAATATAATAGTGTAAATAAAACT
>JANIHZ010000004.1:2359094-2372882 GCA_027478365.1 Erythroxylum rufum | reverse complement strand
TCCAACTAAAACATTGAAACTTATGTATATATATTGTTGTGCTAATTTGGTGATGAATGATTTAATAAGCTAAAAACAAATACTTTTATTAAGTAATTTCCAAGTTTTTAGTTATATATATAATCTGCATAACATCTGCATATATTGAATCCACGTAAGATTATTAGTTGAAATTAATATAAGTAGCAAACCAAATAACTGGGATGAGATGAATTAAAACCAGTAGATGAAGCAAAAAGGTAGTGCAGTGGGAAAAAAAGAAGACCACTCCAACAGTTAAATGGGAAGCAGACCAACAACGCTAGTAGTTGGACAAGAGAGCATTAAAATGACATTGAAGACAAAAGACAACCAAAATGAAAGAAGTAAAGCAGAAGAAGAGAACAAAACGAAAGGGTACAGTCTAAGAGATAAAAAGCACAGCAGTCAACGCCAACACCGTATAACAATCTCACCGGCATTTGGGGAGTGGCGTAGTCACCTGTACAGTGGCGCTGGCGAGTGGATGGTGGCAGATTGGCAGCAGCGGCGGGTTGGAGGGCTGTATGAAGGTGAGAATTGAGTGAGAAGGGTTTTACTTTTGAAATACTTTTGAAAAAAAAAAGAAAAAACTCATCAATGTTTTAGAAAGAAAAAAAGTAAAAAAGTAAAAAAAAAATCATTTAACCAGTAGCCAACCGGGCCGACCAGTCCCGGTTTAACCTGTCAATTGACCGGTTCGCACTGGTTCAATTGAGCACTGATTTTGAGGGGTCATCCGGATCGGATAGCCTACCGGTCACTGGTCAAACCAGCCGGTCCGATCTGGGTTTCAAAACCATGGTCCCAGTAAAAGCAATCGGCCTAGGCTCAAGTTTAACTTACTCATTGTAATCTCTACTCTTCGCCGTTCACTCGGAACAAATTGGGTAAAGATTCAGGACTGACCTAAGTTGGACTTAATTTAACAAACTAATTTAAGGCATTTTGAATAAAGCTAAATTGTCCGTAATCAATCACCCGGGAACAAAATTGTATTGGGTGGGAGCTATCAGATCCTCAAAATAAGGTTTAAGTCGATTAACAATGATTTTGGTAATGGCTTTATAAATGACTGAGCATAAAACAATGGGTTGGAATTGCTGGATCGAAGTAGGAGAAGGGATTTTCGGTATGAGGACCAGAATGGTGTGGTTTAGCCCAGTTTTCCAGACCTCATGCCGAAAAACTCGTCGGAAGAAAACAGTTAGGGAAGGGCCCACAATATCCCATTGAGATTGGAAGAATAAAACAGGTAATCTATTAAAGTCGGGGGCCTTGTTGGGGAGCCATATCAAAGAACGTCGTTTTGATCTCGTCAAGATGGAGGGGTTGGTCCAAATCATCTCTAGCTTGGAGCGTGAGGCGGGGGCTCTGCCCATGGGGCTATTGGGCCATCGAACGGGGCCTATCTGCCGTGTAAAGTTGCGTAAGGGATCTGTCAGCACATTGTCTGATTCATCTTTCAAAGAAGTAATCCTTGCTTGTTGTTGTTTGGCCATGGTGAGGGCATGATAGTACCTGGTGTTTCGATCACCCTGGCCTAGCCATTAGCACCTAGATCGTTGGTGCCAGTAGAGGTCTTCTTGGTATAAAACCTGCTCCAATTCTACCCGGAGATGTTCCTTGAGTTCTTTGAGGGAGATCGAGTCTACGTCTTCTAGGTGCTTTTTAATACCGGCGAGTCTGGCCAGTAGGCGCTTTTTCCGGTAAAAGATGTTTCCAAACGTGGTATAGTTCCACTGTTGTAATTTTTCCGAAAATTTTCTAAGCTCATTGCTGAGATCAGGACTGGGAGGGGCCCAATTCTCGGATACAAATTGCCTAAAGTCAGTATGCGTCAACCAAGCATATTGGAATTGAAAGAAACGAGTGGTTGGCGAAGAATGAACATCGTTGTTAAAAGACACCAAGAGAAGCCTATGATCAGATTTCAGAAAAGGTAGGTGAGTGACTGTAGTGTTCTGGAAGGTTGAAAGCCAATCACTTGAGCAGAAGGCTCGGTTTAATGTAGCGAGAATTTGACCCCGTCTCCATGTGAACCGCGATCCTACAAATCCTAAATCATGAATCTGGCAGTTGTGCACATAATTCCGAAAATGGGAGTTGATGGTAGTGTGAAGGTGAGCGCCGCCTTGCTTATCAGTACTTTCTAACTTGGCATTAAAGTCCCCACCCAATAGCCAAGGTTTGTCAGTAATCCTAGAGATTAGCCGCAGGTATTGCAAAAGATAATGTTGAAGCGAGTAATTAGGGCTTGCATAAATAGCCGTGAAAGCGAACAACATCTGGTCCCATTCAATACTGGTATGCACAAATTGGCGATGAACCAGCTGAATGTGGACCTCAATATTGACTATATTATTACCCAAAAAGTCATTCACACTATGAAAAGAAAAACCGGACAAAAAGGCATGATGGCTCTTAAAGTAGACTTGGAGAAAACTTATGACCGCCTCTCATGGGATTTCATCCAAGACACCTTATTTAAGGTAGACATTCCCGAGTCACTGATTCATCTCATTATGAAGTGCATTTCCTCGACTTCCCTACAAGTAAGGTGGAATGGTGAACTTAGTGAGGCCTTTAGGCCCTCTCGAGGCATTAGGCAAGGAGATCCCATATTGCCCTATCTCTTCGTCCTGTGTATGGAACGACTGGGATAATCAATCACTCACCCGGTTCAATAAGGCAAATGGCGCCCTATTAAATTAAGCAAAAACGGACCGCCACTCTCCCACTTGTTCTTTGCTGACCTCATCCTTTTTTCCGGAGCCTCTATGGTTCAAATGGCCATTATTCAGGATATTGTAGGTGCCTTTTGCGATGCTTCGGGCCAACGCGTTAGCCACGCTAAATCTAGATGCTTCTATTCAAAGAATATTCCTCAATCGATAACCCACTCCTTAAGTAGTGCACCGGGCTTCACCCAGGCGCAAGACCTAGGACGCTACCTAGGTGCTCCTATGCTTCATGATCGGGTGAACAGGAAAACCTATCAATATATCCTAGACAAGGTTCACCACCATTTATCAAGATGGGCTTCCAAAATGTTATCCTTTGTCGGACGCATTACTTTAACTTAATCGGTCTTAGCGGCCCTTCCCAGCTATACCATACAGACAGTCCGGCTACCCCGCAGTCTATACGATGAACTGGAGAAGTTAATGTGGCAATTTTTGTGCGGATCATCAAATGGTCACTAGCGGATTCAGTTAGTTAACTGATAGGATGTTTGGAAACCAAAAGCGATGGGTGGTCTTGGCATACGAAAAATCCGTGCCACCAATGACGCCTTCTTAGCCAAATTAGGATGGATCCTGATTGCCAAGCCGAAAGCGCTATGGGTTCAAGTCCTCACGGCTAAATATAAATTTGATGTTAACCATCCCCCCACCACTATCGACACAGCTGGCGGATCCATGATCTGAAGGAGCATCAAATCCACTTAGCACTTAGTGCTTCAAGGCATGCAATGCGTGCTTGGCGATGGCACGCGTGCCCGATTTTGGTTGAACCCTTGGGTCAAGGGCGTGGGGCCTCTCATTTACCAGACCACCACCCCTGTTCCTACTTTTTCTAGCAAACTCGAGGTGCAACATTTTGTCGACGATGATGGGCACTGGGATTGGGATGCCTTTCAAACTTACCTTCCAATGTCGGTCTGCAGATCAATTGCGGGAACTTTCCCCCCAAGCCTTACCTAGGGCAGGATAAATCAAGTTGGGGCATTTCGAATACCGGACAATTCACTGTCGCTTCTACTTATTCCATGCTAATGGACCACGAGGATGCTGAACCTTCTGGACATTGGAAGGTAATCTGGCTTTGGAATGGCCCTCAACGTATTCGCACTTTCCTCTGGCTACTTGCTCAGGATCGGTTACTTACCAACCAACACTGGGTCAGAAGGCACCTCACTACGAATGGATCATGCTATCAACATGCACTTGATGAATCCTCACTACATAGGGTGCGAGAGTGCAGCAAAGCTCGCCACGTGTGGAACAATTTCCCTCCTCACCTAGTGAATAGCGATTTTTTCACTATGCCACTTCCGCAATGGCTCAGCACCAACCTCAAACCCCACCGACGGGTCTTTGGGCAGGATTGGTCAATTCTATTTAGAGTCACTTACTGGCTCTTATGGACTTGGAAGAATATGACTCTTTTTTATGAGCAGTTTATTTGGCCGGCCTCACCTATTTATGTTATTTTGTCTTATGCAGATCAAATTCGCAAGTCAACGGATTGGCAGAGGACTACTATTCCAAGCCCTCGCCCTCGACATGAGTAGTTACTCGGCTG
Organism: Erythroxylum rufum; assembly: GCA_027478365.1. Classification (NCBI taxonomy): domain Eukaryota; kingdom Viridiplantae; phylum Streptophyta; class Magnoliopsida; order Malpighiales; family Erythroxylaceae; genus Erythroxylum; species Erythroxylum rufum. The sequence continues at coordinate 2,368,556 of JANIHZ010000004.1, read as the reverse complement.
GTGCAAACCTCCCAGTAAGTGGGTCAAGCATAACACGGATGGTGCGAGTAAATGCTCCGCATTATCAGCTACAGCCAAAGGCGTCCTCCATGATAGTACAGTTACTTGGCTTGGTGGTTTCATTTAGAATCTCGGGTGGTGCTCATCGGTGTCTGCTGAACTTTGGGGAGTGTATACAGGGCTCACGCTCACGTGAAACCTCAGATATCGTCGAATCGAACTCGAAGTTAACTCGATTGCAACAATTAATCTCATTTTTTCCTCAGCGAGCCAATCATAGGCTCTCAACCCCATCGTTTAAGGTATTAATGAACTGTTCACTCGCAACTGGACGGTAGCACATTAGCATATATACCGCAAGAGTAACCGATGTGCCGACTGGCTTGCGAACTATGCAGAGCATTTTGATATAGGAACTATTTATTTTGATACTCCACCCATTGGGTGCCATGTACTCCTTTTAGAGGATATGTCGAGACTCTGCTTTCCGCGACTTGTTGTGTAATCTTTTTTATTCCCTCTTATACAAAAAAATAAAGCTAAATTTAATTGTGAGTTTAAAGTTCAAAGTTGAATCAAATTTGAACATAAATTTTCTTTTTTAAATATTTGATTAGATTTGAATCAAACTTAAACTCGATTAATCAAACTAAACTTAGACCTATCAAAATTTTAGGTCTAGACTCTGTGAAATCCAACTGGTTATATTTAAAGATGATAATTTGAATTCGACTTAATTTGAAATTATTGAATTAAGTTTGAATTGATCAAATTTTAGGTTGAATTTAAATTTGAAAGATTTATAAGATCAATTCAATTTAAATAGACCTAACTTAGTTTAAATAGATCCAAATTAATTAAAAATTAATTGATGAAAACAACATTATTATTATTTTTTGGTTAAACCACCTGATATTCAACGCCACATAAATAACCGACTAATTCTAATTCGAGCCAAATAGAACCCTTTTGGACGACAAAGCTCACCCTCACAAGTTTTGAAACGACTCAATTATCAAGATTCGAACTTGAGATGTTAGTTAAAGATGGAGGAGTCCATGCCACTCCTCGACGACACTCATGAGTGACATTATTATTTTCACTTACATATTAATCAAGTTCAGTCAAAATAATTACTAAGACCCACCCTGCAAATATGGACATATTGTCATTCCTTAATATAGCAAGTTGTCTTGTTAGAACTAGCAATAGGATAACTATTTTTAAAGTTTCAAATTTTTTAGATTTTTTTAAATCTAAACTTTTAAAAATTTCAATTGAGTGACAAGTTTTTTAAAACATTAATAGTTAAATTTAAAATGTTTATTCTGTTAATAAATTACTTATTTGACTAACGAAATTTTTATTGTTTATGATATATTAGTGTTCATTGAAAAAATTCTTTCATACTTTAGTCAACCATAACCACTATTTTTCACGTAGACATTTACATGTATGAAAAAATTATCCCGGCTTCAATAATCTTTAATTTTTTAGATAGATAATTACATGTCATAAAGAACAAAGATTTCATTAATTAAGCCAACAAATTATTAATAGAAATAACATTTTGGACAGAATTGTTAAGGTTATAAAAAGTTCGTCATTCAATAAAAAAATTATAAAAATTTAAGAGAATTGAAAATTTTTAAAAAGATTGACCAATTATCTCTAGACAACTGATTTCTTTTTATAAATAATTGGAATCAATTACCTCTTTTGCCTTTTCAGTCCATAACGTACAAGATAAAATAAATGTAAAAACAAGTATGACTTCCGTTGCCGGGACTTGAACCCGGGTCTTTCGGGTGAGAGCCGAATATCCTAACCAACTAGACTACAACGGATTGTTGATAACATGCCCTAGCATTTTTACAATTATCGTAATTATTGTTATTTTTTTTATCACGAACCCCCTCATCTACATTGGCGTAGCATTTGGGTCAGTCTCTGTTTTGTTTTAATGGCGACTTACGCCATTAAAATTTTCCTGTCTCCTTCTCTTTGTTACTCTCTTAAATATGAACCCCCTAATCCCAATTACTCCCGATTTCGGGGTTACTCATTACCCTCAAAACCAGCAAATTTCATGCCTTTCAAATCCCATTATCACCCCATAGTTGCAACTTCAGAGCATGAAGAGATAGAAGTGAAAGTGAAAGAAGCAGAAGAAGAAGAAGAGAAGCCAAGGTTTAGATGGACAGAGGTTGGGCCTTATCTCACAGAAGCACAAAAGAAGGCGGTGTCTGACCTACCACGAAGGATGACCAAACGATGCAAGGCAGTCATGAGACAGATAATTTACTTCTCTGATCAAAAGGCTATGCTATCTGATGTATTGAGTGCTTGGGTTAGCATAATGCAGCCCAGAAGAAGCGATTGGCTTTCTGTTCTTAGGGAGCTTAAGAGTATGCAACATCCATTTTATGTTCAGGTACACTTCCTTATCTAGTTAGAGTTAAAGTTCGAAGCTTTATCTGAATTGGGGTTTGCTTTTATTGTCAGCAATAATTTCAAACAAAGTTTCTGCTTAAGCCTGCTTATCAATCTCTAAAGACGGTGAACTCTATGTAGCAACAGTCCCATGATGTTGGTGAATGTCCTAGGTCGTCTTTGAGTGCTTTAGTTCACATCGACTTAAGATTTTCTTCTAAAAGAAACTGGCAGCTTGAAGTTTTCTGTTCATAGCACTTTCGATAACTGCTCTGAATTTGTAAGAAACATATTTTTTGATTTGTGTGTTCTCTTTTATTAAGGTTTTCAAGTTTCTTGTCAATATGGTTTGTGTTTGTTATCCTTTTAAACCATTTTGTTGTGGATAAAAAGTGTAAAGGTTGAGTTTTCTTGTTATTGATTGCAAAATCTTGATCTGAGTCTGTTGTTTCATCATCTTCATTAGGTGGCTGAATTTGCATTGCTAGAAGAATCATATGAGGCCAATGTTCGTGACTATACGAAATTAATACATTATTATGGGAAACAAAATCATCTTCAAGAAGCTGAAAGCACTCTGTTAGCCATGAAGAGAGCTGGCTTCGAGTGTGACCAGGTTACTCTAACTGCCATGATTGTCATGTACGGCAAGGCTGGGAATCTTAGATTAGCTGAAGAAACTTTTCAAGAGCTAAAGCTATTAGGCGAACCTTTGGATAAGAGATCATATGGTTCAATGATCATGGCCTACATCAGAGCTGGAAAGCTTAAGGAAGGGGAGATCATACTTAGAGAAATGGATTCCCAAGAAACTAGCGCCGGAACTGAAGTTTATAAGGCGTTGTTAAGAGCATATTCACTGGCTGGAGATACTGAAGGAGCGCAAAGGGTTTTTGATGCAATTCAATTTGCAGGTATTCCTCCTGATGTTAGATTGTGTGGTCTCCTTATAAACGCTTATCGAATGGCAGGTCAAAGTAAGAAGGCTCGCATTGCATTTGGAAACATGTGTAGGGCAGGTCTTCAACCAAGTGATAAATGTGTGGCTCTTGTTTTAGCTGCATATGAGCAGGAAAACAAGCTGGACGCTGCATTGGAATTTCTCGTCGTATTGGAGAGTGAGGGAGTAATGATTGGTAAAGAAGCTTCTGAAGTATTGGTAGGCTGGCTTAGAAGATTGGGAGTGGTAAAAGATGTGGAACTTATCTTGAGGGAATTCGCTGCATGGGAAGCAAACAACAAACTTCCCGCAGCCTAAGTTAGTTTGAATCTTCCACTGAACATAGAATCTTTCAAAACCATTATCCCATTTGAGCCATGTGAAATATCGTACTTTCATCATCATTACATCTAGTCCGAAGTCCCGCAATAAAGCAAGATCTTGAAAGATCTGATAATATGTAACCTTACCCCTACATAATAGAGAGGCTTTGTAATGTGTGCAATCCTTTACATAGAGCAAAGAAATTAGCTGATGGGATAGGGTATGTTTGAGCAAGTTTTACTCTCTGATAACATCTCAACTGATGCACTCCATTTACTGTATCATTTCACATTATTCACATGTTCATTTCTGTTGTAATCTTTATATTGTCATTTAGTTTAGATTGAATCAATTTCAAATTGATCCATCTTATCTTTCTTACTGCTATAAATACAGCCTACGTTGTACAACAAAATACACAGAAATTCATTACAGTTTTCTCCATATTATTTTACTCTTTTATGGTATCATAGCTCACTTCCATGTTTTTTAGCCACCTTCCTTTTCGTGCTTGAAATCCTTTCTAATCCTCACCCAGTTTCAGCAATGCACAGAAGCAAACCATAAACTTCAATTCGGAAACAACCCACAACCAGGTACTTGCATTACAAAGTTCACATATTCAACAACCAACACAGTCACAGAAACTACACTGTTAATATGTCTACGGACAGACTTTTCACTCCAAAATACACTCAAATACCAGCAACTTCAACACAACTATGTCCGACAACAACTTACCCACATTACCCTTCAGCCACATTACCAACTTTTTGACAACACCACTCGACTCTACCAATTACCCAGTTTGGAGAAACCAAATTTGAGCAATTCTGATTTCCCCCGACCTCCTTGGATACGTTGATGGCACAATTTTACCTCCAGAAGACAATGACGAACCTCACTCCACCGACTACCTCGAATGGAAGAAGATTATGTAGTGAGATAGGGGTAGGATGAAGCTATTTACATCCGAAAGCATCAGCTCCCTTTTTTCCTGCACTCTGAAGCCTTGATATTGTGAAAGGGATCACCTTTCACGGGCAAGATGTACCGATTTTAACTCTATGTTGAAGCCGCAATTGAGAAGACTTGAGGACAGTCTAATATGCTATCCATAACGAAGGGAAAGCTTCCCTGACCTTTGGTAATTTCTAATGCTGCCTTCCATTGTATATGATCCTTAGCTTAGGTCCCGATCCTTCTGCATCTACATTCAGTCATTGAGCTTCACTTCAAGTACCCTTGTAGCTAAAGGAAATGGTACAAGAGTTTCTTTCTTCTGTAACTTTATGAAGAAAGTTGTGTTCGGACTGTTTATGTCATAGGAAAACATCTTATACGAACCATTTGAAAGTTGTCAAGAAGCATAAAATCACTTGCCTATTAAAAAGGAATATAAAATGCCCTTCCACTACATCTTTTTAATCAGATTTGAATTGGACTAGCATCTAAAAAAGGAATAAACATACAAAATATAGAAGAGAAAAAGGAAAGGAAGTAAGTGACTGTTAGAGAGTAAATGGCGAAGGCGGTTTTATTATAACTAGAAGCAAGGATTACAGGACAATGGACAAAGGATTGCAAGTACTGATCGTAACTTGCCCAGCTATTCAAGCTTTTACAAAATAATTCTCAAGACATGCCTGTACTAGTGCCTAAATCTTATTATATAATATTCGCCTTCATTATTACATTGTAATCAGATCCAAAGTTAAGCAATTGATTTCCCCTTATTACTCCTTGAATACATAAGCAGACTGATTTTGTTTCCATATCAGTAGTTTTCGTAACATTACCGCCCTCCGGAAGAACGGGGGAAACTGATCCCGTACATCGGCGGTATCAAGCCAAACAGCGTTTTCGGATGGTTTGTCTACCCATTTCAGAAGCACTTGAGATACTGGAGTGTTGTTGCGAAGAATCTCTCTGCGAGACAACACCAGCTCGGGGTCAAAAGGAGAAGCGTCTGATATCGCCAAACCCTCTGGTAGATCAGTCACGACAGGATGATTTCCAATCGCACGCTTGAGTTGTGAGACATGGAAAACCGGGTGAATCTTACTAGATGGAGGTAATTCTAACTTATAAGCAACTAGTCCAATGCGTTGGATAATACGAAACGGCCCAAAATACCTGGGAGAAAGTTTCGGATGAACTCTTGTGGCCACAGAATTTTGTCGATGAGGGCGCAGTTTAAGGAACACAGCATCCCCCACGTTAAACTGAATATCGCACCGTTTGGTGTTTGCAAATTTGATCATTCGTTGTTGGGCTCGTAGGAGGTTAAAACGTAATTGGCGAAGGAGTTCATCACAATCCAGGAGGTTTTCTTCTACAGCTGCTACACGGGTCTCACCCGGCAAAAACCGGTGTAGTGTTGGCGGTGCTCGCCCATAAACCACGTGAAATGGTGTAGTGTTTGTAGATGTTTGATACGAAGTGTTGTACCAATATTCTGCCCAAGCTAACCAACGAGACCAGCTGCGAGGTTGTTCAGAAGCAAAGCAACGTAAGTAGGATTCAAGGGTACGATTTAAGACCTCAGTTTGACCATCTGTCTCTGGATGATAAGCAGAACTCATTTTCAATTGCGTTCCTTGAGAGCGAAAAATTTCCTGCCAAAAATTGCTCATAAACATCGGATCGCGATCACTAATAATGGAGTGTGGTATGCCATGGAGATGAACAATATCTTGCACAAATGATTCAGCCACAGAACGAGCTGTATAAGGATGTTTTAGCGCCACAAAATGTCCGTATTTAGAGAGGCGATCGACCACCACAAAAATACAATCAAAACCACGAGACTTCGGCAGACTAGTGATAAAATCCATTGATATGTCTTCCCAAATTTGGGATGGAATAGGCAAGGGACTGAGTAAACCTGCTGGTTTTTGGGCCTCATATTTCACCATTTGACAGACCTTGTAAGCAGCAACAAAATCTTTCACTGACTTCATCATACCCGTCCAGTATAGATTTGCAGCTAGCCGCCGGTACATTCGATAAACACCAGAATGTCCAGCAGTGGGAGTAGAATGAAATTTTGCAAGCAGTCGAGGAATCCAAGAGGACGTTAAAGAGATCACCAATCTGCCCTTAAAAAATAAGTGGCCCTGCACGAGTGAAAAATTGGGATGAGACACAGCATTATGTTGCAATTCGGTGACAATTTTGTGGAGGTGAGGGTCTGTGCTATTTTCAGTATCAATCGTAGACCAATCAAGCCAAAAGGGACTAATTAAGGCATGGAACTCTGCTTCCTCAAATTGACGCGAAAGGGCATCAGCTGCTTTGTTCGATCTTCCTGGTTTGTAGCAAATGTCAAAATCATAACCCAAAAGTTTTGCGACCCAATTTTGTTGCGATGGAGTGACAATTTTCTGATGGAGGATATGTTTAAGGCTGTGATGGTCAGTGCGGATCAAAAACTTATTTCTAATCAGGTATGGTCGCCAATGTTGCACAGCTAGCACGAGAGCCATCAATTCTTTCTCATAAGCAGATTTTGACAATGTCCAAGGAGACAGAGCTTTGCTGAAATAAGCAATAGGCCAATCCTCTTGCATTATAACTGCACCAAGTCCATTACCTGAAGCATTACACTCAATGAAAAATGGTTTAGTAAAATCGGGTAATTTTAATACAGGTGCATTAGTTAAAGCAGATTTGAGAGTTTCAAAGGCTGTATTAGCATTTGTGGTCCAAGTGAATTGCTCTGGAGCCTCTTTCTTAAGTAATGCTGTCAAAGGTTGAACGATCTTCCCATAATTGCGAATGAAGCGACGATAGTAGCCAGTGAGGCCCAAGAAACCTCTAACAGCTCGAAGAGAACGAGGAAGTGGCCAACGAAGGATGGCTGAAATCTTGTCAGGATCCATAGACACTCCTTGTGATGAAATGACATGGCCCAAATAGTCAATTGAGCTGCACCCAAAATTGCATTTTTTTCAGTTGGCTTTAAATTGATGAGCCTCCAACACCTGAAAAATTGTTAATAAATGTTGCAAATGTTCCTCCCATGAAGAGCTATACACCAAGATGTCATCGAAAAAAACAATGACAAACTTCCGAAGATATGGCCGAAATATGTCATTCATTGTCACTTGGAAAGTGGCGGGAGCATTGGTGAGCCTAAACGGCATGACAAGAAATTTGTAGTGACCGGTGTGAGTACGAAAAGTCTTTTTAGGAACATCTGTGCTTGCGACTCTAATCTGATGATAACCGGAACGTAAATCAATCTTTGAGAAGTACCGAGCTCCTGTCAATTCGTCTAACATTTTGTGAATAACAAGAATCGGATATTTATCCAGGACAGTTGATCTGTCTAATTCTCTATAATCAACACAGAATCGCCAGCTACCGTCTTTCTTACGAACAAGCAAAACCAAACTGGAGAAGGGACTAGAACTGTGTTGAATTATACCTGCAGCAAGCATATAAGCCACTAGTTTTTCCATCTCATTCTTTTGAAGATGACCATACCTGTAAGGACGAATGGAAATCGGTTTTATCCCTGGTAGCAGATTAATGTTGTGATTTGAAGTCCTACAAGGAGGAAGCCCTTTGGGTTCAGCAAATAAATCCTCAAAGCGGGACAGCAATTGCTGCATGGAAGGTTGATCGTGACTAGGCAGAAAGGGGTCTTATGATTCCAAGGCTGGTGTTGCATTTAACGACCAAAGAAGGGCATAAAATTCAACATCTGAAGTCTTGAAAATGGAACTCAGACTGACAGCTTGGCGATGCAACGAAGGGTCACCCTGTAATTGTATGCACGAGCCTTGGTACTGAAAACACATAGTAAGCTTGGCCCAGTTGTGCGTAACGTCACCAAGTGATGCTAACCAACGAAGACCCAGAATTATGTCAACCCCTACGAGGTCAAACAAGAACATATCCGCAACAAAAGGAATAGACTCTATAGAAAAAGGTAACCCACTGCAAGAACCAGAGGACAAAATCCGGGTACCATTGCCCAATGACACACCAAAGTGCGGAAGCGGAGAATGAGGTAACTCAATTGTGGATTAATTTAGGGGACACAAAATTATGGCTGGCTCCGTAATCCACCAAAGTTAAAACATCGGTGCCCTTGATTCTCCCCCGGAGCTTCATAGTGCGAGGACCCGAAAAGCCAGTGGCCGAGTATAAGAACAGGTCCAAGGTTTGAAGATGTGTCTCCACCGTTGGGTTCTCCAATTCCAATTCTTCCAATCTGGTGTCAAGATCACCAAATTCCGCTTCATCACCGATTAACATGGTTTTTAGAGTTTTCATGGGACACTCATGTAATGGATGGAATGGCTCCTTGCAACGAAAACATAAGCCTTGACGTCGCAAGTCCGTGTACTCTTGAGGAGAAAGACGTTGAGTACGTTTCAGGGAACCAATTGGGTTTGTGGCATAATTTGCTTTGGGTGCCGTGGGAAAGGTTGGCTGGGGGGTAGGAGATTTAGGATAAGGAGAGTAGTTTTCAAGTAACCCTTTGAGCCCAACATTGACAGAAAGAGATTTGTAGGGGGTGTGAAGTGAGAAGGGCTTTGGGCCAGAATGGGTTTTCAGGGGTAAATCTGTCGGAATACTGCCCTTAGTAAGGAGCTCAGCTTCAATGTATTTTGCAGCTTCCATGGCGTCAACCAGAGAAATCGGCCAAAGGGTGCGGACGCGACACTTCATTTCTGGTCTAAGACCATTCATAAAATATCCCAAGTAGTGTGCATCACTGAGATCGTCCACCTGAGCTGCCATTTGTATGA
>JANIHZ010000004.1:2328412-2338871 GCA_027478365.1 Erythroxylum rufum | reverse complement strand
TGTGAAATAATTTAAATTTACTAGATATTAACGTAATTTTAAAAATAATTTGTTAGATATTAGACAAAATTTCATTTTTCACTTTATTATTTTATATAAATTTTCATTGTCAATGTAATAAATATCAATTTAATAATATATTAAGGTGCAAATTAATATAAGAGATGATAAAAACACAATCACATTTTTAATGGAACTAAATCAGATAATAAGGCAAACACTTTATGAATAGGTAAAACGATCAAATTGGCATGAAAAAGAAAAACACTTGCAAACGACACATCTCGTTGATCATTAGTTAGCATTTCGAAATTGTAGACCAAAACTGAAGTTCAAAGTCCCATGCACACCACCTTCTGAACGTATTCGTATACATTTAATGTGTTGATTAAGTGAACAAAAAAACAAAACTGTGCAAAAAGTTGCGCCTATGTCTCTCAGACTCTATTGGAATCCTATCTCTGAAAGGGAAAGCAAAGAACCAGTGGACATGACAAGAGGAAAAAGATAGATGATAAGGTTAGGAATTGTGAATAAGGATGTTTGTCCCACGTGGGTTTCGCACGTGGCCACAACTGCGGCGGTTGGAAGTTGGATACTGTCACTCACTCACCGTCACCGGATGTTATGTAATATATATGTTTGCTTCACGCAATCTCTTCTTCTTCGTCCCACTCGCTCACTCGCTCACTCACTTGCCGTGACTTTAAAGTTTGAGCCTAAAAGTGCACACACACACACATACATATAGACGTATACTACTCTAATCCACAGGAAGAGGCCAACCACCGAAGTTAGCTTCTTGGATATTGTCGTATAAACCAACCTAAACCTGTGTTTTCTTCTTTTTTGTCTCTCTTTTTCTCTTGCCAAAACACCCCACAAGCAACAAACTCGTATACCCTTTTCAGGGGTGTGTGTTAGTGTTGTATTGATTCTGTGTGTAGAGAGGGTTATGAGTAATATGGGTGGAAGTAGTGGACCGTGCGGTGCTTGCAAGTTTCTTCGTAGGAAGTGTGTGAGAGGTTGCATATTTGCACCTTATTTTGACTCCGATCAAGGGACGGCTCACTTTGCGGCGGTGCACAAGGTTTTTGGAGCTAGTAACGCTTCAAAGCTTCTCTTACGGATTCCCGCCGACAAGCGGCTTGATGCGGTGGTTACTCTTTGTTATGAGGCTTTGGCTAGGGTTAGAGACCCTGTTTATGGCTGTGTTGGTCACATCTTTACTCTACAACAACAGGTACCCTTTTCGTGGTCTCCAATCGTATGATCTGAACATGTTCATGACAAATTAACTTCATAACGTTTAGCTGTATCAGCATAAGGATCAACCTTTGAAGTTCATATATTAAATTTTCTCTCATTATGTTACTGATCTGGTAACATGCAAGCCCTTTTTAGATTTCTCACATCTTATCAATTCCAGTTTCTCTGAACTTCTTAAAAGAAAAACTAAGTTTATACATAAATACCCGTCACTTGTCTTATCACTTGGCGTAAAGCCACTCTTTGTGGAGGTAAAGTTTCATGGTAAGTGTCTAAAATTTGTCTGAGTTTCTCAAACTATACATTGTTAGTACCAGTTACAAGCATTACCATAATCGTGCTAAAATCTGTTCAAGTATTGCTATGGAACAAAATCCAACATGGGTAAGCTCATTTTCAGCTTAAATTTAACTAGACAGCATTTCTCTACTGTTTACTGTTCATGCATTGAGAACTGGAGTCAGATGAAGAGTAGAAGTAGTAGAGATGAGGAAGTAAATAGGTCAAAGTTTTCACACACTCATCTGACGTTGTTTTTCGTTGACAAAAGAAGAAAGTTTGCTAGTCTCTTTAGGGTTTCTTCTTGTAGATCTCCAAGAACGTGTGGTCAAGTCTCCATGTGGACTTTTGTTAATAGGCTTTTTTTAAAAAAATCTTTTCACCCTTTTAGGGTGCAATTTACCTTCCTGTATATGTCCTTATATGGTTTAAAATTAATAATTACAAATTTTCCGTAACCATAATTTATCTGATAATCATAATTTATAATGGTCAGATTCTCTATTAATTAGGGATAAGATTGTGTATTATTAAGCTTTCTAATTTCTATATTTTAGTGAAATTTTTACTTATTAGGGTTGGTTTTTCAACAAAATCTGCTTGAAGACCTCATGCTTAGGCTATTGTGTGGACAATTGATGTGTTTGTGTTGCTTGCCGGAGCTACCAAGCAAGCTTGAGAGAAGCTCGAGAAATATTGAAAACTTAGTGTTTTTTTTGACTTTTACAGTCGTTTCTTGTAATGTGGTGAAAGAAAGACTTTATTATAATACATATCTTAAAGACCATTTAATAAGAATCTATTAACATATTTTTTCTTTGTATAAGAAACTGGGGGTCCTACCCACGTGTTGATGCTAACCTGCTGATAAAATAAAGTGCACAAAAGTCTTAAATCAGCACATGGGCACGTAGATTTGCTTGTAGGGATCATCTTCTTCAAACATAGGATAAGACTCCATTGATGGTTAATATAATAATCACGTAGAGCAGAAACTTGTTAACAGTTTTGGATTCCTAGATTAGTAGATTACGCTTTGTTGGGCAGATTAGCACCAATTAGTAATGATCAAGCATGTTGCTTTAGTTAGGCAAATTGAGACTAAATCTTATTGGTCTCGATTACTTTATATGTAGATTATATTTATGGACTGGATAAGGAGGTTGATATACTTTGATTGTAGATAAGATTTGTGACACCATTGATTGTTAATGCATAAACTTGTTCATGATGGAGATATGCAGACAAGATCATGGAAAAGTTTGTTAATTTTGTTGGTTTAATGATTGGCCAAATCGTTACCCCTCAAATGGTCATGCTTCTCAATAAAATGATATTATTTGATCAATTATATCAAAAGAACTTTACTCTCGAGAAGGGATAAGATTAATCTGCAATTCAGGTTTGACCCGATCTATTATAACACTTATTTTTTTATATTATATTTTCTTATACTCCTATGATATTTAATTTTATAGCGGTATCACCAACATTTAGGAAGTGTTTGAATAGTTGGTATGAGAAAAAAAGAAAAGTAATAAGTAAAAAATGATACTTGATAATATATCATGATTTGATAAATTGTGTTTCTGTATCTTCTTTTGGAGCAATACTATATACCCTTACTATATATACCCCTACTACGGTAAGAAATAGAAGTTATATTTATTTCCATTATTCACTATATTTATTATAAATTATATTACCATTTTTTCAAATGAATCAAGCACATCCTTAAAATCTTTAAGATAACTCCATTTAGGAGCTCCTAAAAGAGTAGTATATTTGAAGGTGAGGCTTAGAGCAATCCGTAAGGTTCCTTCCGATCATGAGTTTGAAAACAACCTTTTTGTCAAATGTAAAGAGAAAGTTACGTATGATTGATAACCCTCTTCTGACTCACGCTAAGCAAAGAGCCTTGTGCAGTGGGGTTTTAAATATCTAATTAAATAATCACAATTTCTAGAAATTATAGCTTGATGTTCCTTGATTTTGAGTTCTTGGGTACCTGTTTCTAATGGCGATCAATTTTATCTTGAGGCACAGGTAGTGAATTTGCAGGCAGAACTAGCGTATGTGCAAGCTCGCCTGTCTACATTACAGAGGCTCCCTCTACTTCTTCCAGTGCCACAATTTCAACCGGCTGAGAGTCCATCTTCTGAAATAGCTTCCACTTCAGAACTGGCATCAAATTCGGTTGTTTCAATGCATTTTGATCAGCTAGAATTATCCACAGACCAGATATCAACTGAATTAGCCAATTACTACAACTCACTGCATCAAGAACTTCAAGAAGGGGAGCTCCAAGCTCTGGCTTGTCAGTTCGTGTCTAGATACTTGCCAGGAGTGAAATTCAAGCCTCCAAGCTCGTAGTAATTGGCTGACAAATTTTCTAGTCTGCATCTGGTCACCTCTGGTAGTTGTTGTTTCAAAGTCCTAACGACATGGATCGTATTTTCTTGATCTGATCGAGTCTTTTTCTCTTGCGTTTAAGCAGTTTCCTACATTTGGAAGCTTCCTTTACTTCTAGAACTTTTTGTTGTCGGTACTGGATCAGCAGTCCTGTAATGAAAACCATGGCAAGGGTACCAATGCATTCCAAAACCTGTTCTCTTCGTAGCAATGTGTGCCAAGAAAAACTTGCATACCTGAATCAGCACAAAACAGACGGGTGAAAAAGTGACAACCAAAGCATTATCAAGTGCACTTAGGCAATGAAAAGTTGTACAATAATGTTGAAACCATGAAACAATACCCAAAAGCACATAATACATGACCTCTGCAGTCCATTTTCAAGAAGGTCTAAGCCTCATAGATACACTTACAAGTCCTGCGAACTACTAAGTCCAGGTGGTGGGGTTGGTTTAAGGGAACTATGTACTGGCCATATTTGATGAAACTACTTCACAATCCTGAGATTTCCTATTAATATTAATGGTTCACATAGATCGTTTCCCTTCACAAACATCCACAAACTATATCATCCTAAACTGTATTCAAACAGAAAAAATTATGAATCCTCATTAATGAGCCCACATGATCTGCTGAGACAACCATTATAAGTTATTGTTACGAGCAAAGTTGTTTATAGTTTCAGTCTTTCTCTGAGATTATCCTAGTAAAGGACGAAGTTGAAAATAACAGCATCATTTTACACAGTAACAGCTCAAACACATGTCAACCCTCAAGCCATGAGAGTCCTTACGTCCAATCTTTTGAATGCAAGGAGACATATGGCTATAATATTCTTAATTCACAACAAGAGAACGTGTAAAACAGGACGCTGAGAGCCAAATATATCTGTTAAAAAGGGAGAAATCTACATCAAAATTCAGAACAACTTGAAAAATAAAGACCTCAAAGAAGCCTATAGAGAGTACAAATTAGTATGTGGATATAATGTATTTAACTATGGAGTTTAAAGTTCCCAAAGTATACTGCCTTCATCTTAGCTGACATAGCTCCACTCCAAAACATACTTTGTTTCACTTTCAAATCGAAGCAACTCAGGTACCTTTGAGACATAGCAACACCTCAAGCACTTATAGGATGCAAATGCCACTATAAGAGAAACTATTACAAATATGTACAGAGTTATGAATCAATAAGCTTAGATTCAAATATGAATTTGTTAATAACTGGATAATCACTCATATAATGTATAGCAGTAACAGGAGCTTCAATCAGTACCGAACCAGATGGATGCAGGAGAGGCAACAATGCACTTATCCATCGATCTCAAATAGGAACCACAGAATCAAAAACCCACAAAACTTTATTGATCCAATTTCAATGGCTCGAACATGAAAGTGTTACAGTGAACTAGTATTAACTTACTACCATGAAAGACCAAGTTTTCTCACAAAAAGACCCAACTCCTCCATCTGGAGAACTCCATCTTTTTCCAGCTGTGCATAAAATAGGATTCACTAGTCATGAACTCTTAACAAGAACCAATCTGTCCTTCTGCATAAATCGTCCCAAAATTCCCTATTTTCATCTCCTTTAGACAATTCATACACCCCCATCAACCCTCTATACCACCATTAGCCTTCCATCTCTTTCGGACCCCATCTAAATACCTTTCTCCGGTGAACGTCTGAACAATAGCTTTTTTATGCAAGCATACCAGGTTTAAACAAATTGCTTAGCATCCTCCCACAAACACGCACCATTTTTAATCAATCCTACCAGCTTTGCGAGCCTTGAATTACCGTAGAAAAAGCGCCCAAATCGAGAAGTTCAGATTGATCTAACCCAACCGCAACCCGATTTGAAACGAATAATCCGACTCGATCCGACCACTGTGATTCGACCCGAGAAACAATGGACCCTGATAAATTTGAGGAAAGGCCCAACCCAATTTATCCCTGTCTCCTCCGTCCTTCCCACAAACAGCCTCGAACAAACTCAAAATAATGGAACTGACCTTACCCAGACTTAACCCGCCTTGTCCCCTGGTCCACCGCCGAACTAGGTACAGAGGCCCCCAAAAAACAGAAAAAGAAGTCTCGATACATCCAAGGGCCAATCCCTTAGAGATCATCGATATCGTCTTCTGGCTTGAGATCCTCTGGTCCCTTTCCTTTGGTCCCTCGTCGTCTTGGTTTCAAAGCAGGAAGACTGCTAACTGAAAGCACTCCACGAGGCTTTTGTTTTGTACTGGCAACGAAACTGCCGTACATGAAACTGTTGTGACCTGTGTTTGACAGGTACAGGTTACTGACTTGCGACTGTGAGATTCTGGCATAATCTTCAGTACTTAACACAGTGTTGACTGAGTACTGTTGTAAAGTACAAGTTCTGTGATATTGGGATTGGACTCCAACCAACTTTTATTGCGATGCATACACAGAACAGTCACACACACCGACTTGCTGCTTCCAAATAGGGGTGGCATTTGGTGAGGGCAGGCTTGGGCTCAGTTGGGCCCAAGCCCGGCCCAACAATTTCTGTCGAAATCCAGATCTTAGCAGCTGAACCGGAGCCAGACTTAACCCTGCCGAACCTATTTTCATATTTCTAAATTTAAATTAAAAAAATCATTTGATTAAAAATAATGTCAATTTTTAATATTAAGAATAAGATCAGGATGGACCTAAACAACACAAGCCTAAGACTCGAATTTTTTGAACTTGACCGGATTTAAGCTCAAATGCCAACTCTAACCAAGATTGAAAACAACAATAATTCAATAAAAATTTTACTGAAACGCAAAATCTAGAGAGCTCCAACAATATATAACTTTACTGCAAACTAGCATTAACTTATCACCAAGAAGACCAAGTTTTCTCCGGAACGACAAATGCTTAGAAGGCTTATCATGTACAACATTTTGCATTGAAATGACAAAATTACAGAGGCATGCAAGCACCACGTTCTATTTCTTGCGGCAATCAACTAATCCACATGTAGGGAATAAGTCTTTTCACGTGAATTCCATTATCAAGAAGTTCTTCCTAAGGCTGCGCTAGGTCTTTTCAAGAAAGCAGGCTTAAGACCAGGAACTAGAATAAGTAAAACCATAAAATCTCCAGTCTTCCTCCGTAGTAAGTCGTATATTATTACATTGAAACTCTACAGTCTACAAAGATATATGAAACATAACATTACCAGGAAAAACAGTCCATCAATGTCTCATGATTTTGGTTCCATATTCCAGAAAACATAGTATGCAGCACCCAGCACCGAGGAACTCAAACATCACTTTTCACTAAGAATTCATGTTGATGATCCAGCCAACAGCAATAAAGATGTGAAACACTTTGTTGAATATATATGTTCAGAATAATTCGTTAAATTCATGAAGTTTTGAGTTTTCAGTTCAAAAAGCAAATGTCTACTAATTGTGAAAACATTTAGAGAATATAAAGAAGTATAATTGCTGAACATATAAAACTTATTGGAACCATGTTCGTCAAGTACATCACAATCTTACTGCTATGAATCAAAAACCCACAAGAAAATGCCAGCAACAGCGTGATATCAAAATGTAAGTGAGCTCTGTGCAGAGTGGACAGATATAAAGCCTCCAAAAAATCAATAAGAAAACAACAAAGGACAGATGAAGGCCAACAAATCATCAAACAGTACTTGAAGAAGAGGAGTAGAAAACAAAAGGTACATTGAAGAATAATGATATTCGTTATCAAAGGAATCAGTTACAGACAATGGCAATCTAGAAAAAGAAACTGTTAAATAGTTAGAAACAAGTTATGTGCAGAGAAGCCCAATTGAACAATACTTTACAGACAACACACACTAAAGATAAGTAAAAGCATTTGACAAGCTCGGATCGCCAGTATACACAAGGTACAGCCTACCTCCATAAGTCAAAATGGATAAGCAGGCATAATATAAACTCAGTAATTATGTCAGAGTGGGTTTGCTTTAACTTGCAGGGCTCTAAACAATTTCCCCATGTCTGAATCCACCGTCTACACAATCTGCACTAGAGTCCAACCCACAAGGAGAATCATACCATTTAGAATTATCATGGTAGAAACTATCAACCTGTATAAGACCTACATCTGTCACTATAGCCTCATCATGTCTAATGGGCTTGATTAGTTTAGTATCTTCACAATCAAGAATACTCTTCTGGTCAAAATCACTGCACCTCAACCACTTTTCTGGCTTACAGGTATCACTTATCAAACCCTTCTCACTCCTACAATCTGTACTCATCTGGTCCCAAGGAACAACATCCCCAAGTGTCTGCCCAAAGCTATCTTCATCGTCTTCAATCAATTCGGTCTCCTTGCCCCTACCATATATCCGTTCATGAGGATGATCACTCCAGTGTGCCAAATCATTCTCCACCACCAGTACATCATCTGGATGCGGCTTGAGAGAAAGCAATCCCGTCATCTTTGAACAATCTTCCCCTATACTCCTAACCTTATTAACAATATCAAAAAGATCCTGAGACACAGTGGCCAACAATTCATTAGGAAATTTCCTCAACCGCCCTTCAAGCAAACCAACCTCAGCTCTCAACTCTTGAACCTGCTGCAGAACTGAAAGCTGCAATTCCCCTTCCTCCTTCCCTGTCAACCCAAACCCCTCGGTCTCCACATCCTCACGGACACCGTAGTCCATATCTTGATCAATTACTATCCCACCTTTATGGCCAACAACTCGATGCATAATCCTGGCATTCCCATCCAGAGGACCAGGTTCATGCCCAGAATGCACAGCATACAGTTTAAACACAGCCATCCCCTCTTCTTGATACACAAATGTTTTATCCTTCTCATTATAATTCATAATCGGCACAATAGCCCGAATCCTGAACCCACACCCGCACCTCTTTGACACGTAAGGCTCCCTCTTCAACATCCTTGACTTCTTTGCTGCAGGCTCACCAGCCCTATGACATGCATAATCTTTCACCTCTGCCATGAAAGGCTTATACCTAATATACTTCTGCCTAATACAAAGCACAACCTTATGTTTCGCAGCCAATTGCTGCAACCTATTAGGCACTTCTTTAGCAGGCACATCAAAAGACTCAGTGTACTCGAAACGACGTCGTTTGTTCCTAAAACCAGAACCCTCCGAGGAGGAACATACCGGGCACGCGGCCACACAAACCCTAATGAAACTCTCTGGAATTCCGTAAAATTTAGCTCCTACAGTCCAAACCTGTTTAATTCTCTCTATTGTCTCTCTAAGCCCTAAATGTTTCAAATCGGCGTCACCGTGAAAACTCATAACAATATCTTGCCACTGATTAATGTGAGAAACGAACTGCTGAGAGTTGTTTTTGAAGCAAAGAAATTCGTTACCGGAGGTGGGATCCACGTGAACCGTGAGCTTCTCTTGTATTCGCTTCCATCCCGTGACGTACGCGGTGTCCTCGTTGCGGTCCTTCCAGACGGCGCGCCACGACTTCAGTACTCCGCACGGCGTAGCGGCACGGATCTCACTGGCCGTCGCTAGGCGTTGCTCCAAGATGCATCGGATCATGAGGGAGTGAGACTCGGCGTTGAACGTGTAGAATTGAGACGAGATGTGCGGCTCCGGGCTCACGTAAGCCGGCGGACGGTGAATCTGCGCGGAGTTGGCGTAGTTAGGGATGCTTCCGTTTTGTGAGTTACGGCAACTCGGGTTGATCAGTAATTCATCGTTTTCGGAAGAGGATTGACTCGGAGACTCGGGTGATGAGGCGCGAAACAGGTCCATTTCGGGGGCGGGAAGGTCGTCGTGAATGGACGGTTGTGATTGAGTAGTGATCTGGAGTGGTGGGCCTAGATCATGGTGATGATCGTTGAAGAGATCGTCTTCAATTTTGTGTATATTCATCAGAAGAACCAGAGAGAGCTAGTACTTGAAGAAGAAGAAGAAGAAGAAGAAGAAGAAATATGACAGTGTGCTCTTACTAGTCTGTATCTAAAGTACTTTTCAGATTATTTTAGTTTGTTGGTATTATGTATTTTAACTCAACTTCTCTGTACAGTACTACACTGCTCAGTTTCCAACTGACTGACACCTTGGAACTCAAGGAGTTCATGATTTGTCTATGAGAAAATATAATAGATAAGCATCTTTTCTTATACGATCAATGTTAAGAATATCGTACCGAGTTTAGTACCGGATTGAGCTCTAGAACGGAACTGTATCGGTACCTATTGGTACCGGGTACCGTTTTGAAAAAATTTTTAAATTTATAAAATAGTCCCTAAAATTTTTAAAAATTACAAAATAGTCCATATTAGTATATTATGCAGTTGTACTGTGTATTTTACTAGTTTGCTGTTTATATCAACCATGCTTTTAAAAATTTTAGTAATAAATAATAATGACAATTAATATGAAATAACAATATTTTTTAATATTCTATATATAAATAATAACTACAATTAAATACAAGTTAAATTTTAGCATTTCACTATATTGAAATTAAATT
>JANIHZ010000004.1:2121548-2137946 GCA_027478365.1 Erythroxylum rufum | reverse complement strand
GCCTTACAACATCCATTTCAATAAGGGAGTGAACAAGGGACATCCAATCACCATTAACAATGTGCACTATAGATGCCTACATAGCAAACTGATGCTTCCTAGATACAATTTTAGTAAATAAGCAATGCATGTTCACCTTAAACACAGAAAGGTTAGCCATAATTTGGCAAAAAGCTTGAGCATTCTGCTCCAGAAGATGCTCAGCTGTAGCACTTATTCCTGAGACCACGGAAGTAAGCAAAAACACCAATAAGCATAACCTACTTTTCAGTCAAAATTTAGAAATTTAAAGAACTTAAGGTAGTATCCAGTCTAGAAAAGTCCAAATGAATATCGAATAGCAGAAATAGAGAAAAAAATGAAGTTTTCTTTTATGAGATAATCAAACAAAGATGATGAATTTATTGGACAATAAACAATACTAAAGACACTCAAACACGAAATCGCCATTTGACTCATCATGCCAGGCGTGTCTCTCATGCTGCAAAGATGGTAGTAAAATTTTCAACAACATAAACAACAAATAAGTAAAAAATGTAGAGGCAATTGGCAGGACTGGATGAACTTGAAGTTAGAACATTTACGTACTCATTGAGGATGGTAGCAATATTGTTTCCTAGCACAACAAAAAAAGTTGATGTTATCATGCAACTCTAGGCAAATTGGAACATATTAACATCACACTCAACAATCATGAGTTGTATTGCATAATAACGGTTCATGTAAGAACAAATGTTCATTGAGAAGTAAAAGGATTTAATTCTATCAAAACTACAACTGAACCACAATTTGAACTGTAAGTTCTATAGTAAGCATGCAAGTACGCCAGATTTATATATGTACAAGATTAAGACAGAGCAGAAGTGTAGCTCTGAAAGTTGAAATAGTAAGATGAAGTGAAGTATTCATTCCAAAATCCACGTCTCTGGCCACCTTTTGAAGATTCAAACTCTACAAGCATATTGTATAGCCGCTAAAGCTCCAGTAACAGTCTCTTTTCTTTTATCTTTTCTACCTTAGCTTACAAAGTAAAACCATGAGTTTTATGAAACTCATAGAGATTAACCTAAGTGGTTTTAGTTTCATTTAAAATATCATATTAAGTTCAACTCTTTGATATTGCTCCCTCATATCCGTTGTTAGTGAATAACACGAACATGTCATGATATTGCTCCCTCAAGTTCAACCTGCACTTGATGTCAACAAACATGTCGTGAATAACACGAACGCAACACATTTCAGACAACAAACATTGGCAGAATGGAATAATAGCCAACTACAATTTAAAATCACTAAAATATTGCCACACTACCAAAATTATGAATGTTTTTTCAAACACACGCTCTTAAACAGAAGCCAGAAAATAGGGAATCGAAACTGACCTTTGAGCTGCTAGTTGACCACAGAGGTTTCAACTCCAAATCTGAACTGGCTTGTATAATACCACGAGGTAAATAACGCAGCATTCCAGAAGCCAAAGCTGATTCCTAAAGTTGCATCAAAAGCCAAATAAGTGAATGAAAAAACCACCCCACTTGTAGTAAAAAAAATAGTAGTATTCCAGAATTAGAGCAGACTGAAGCTTTAGCTTTGCAAGCTCTTCATCTCAGAGCCAAAGAATAAGTTTCTGATAAAATTACAGTTCTAAAATTACCTTCAATATGTCAAATGGGTGCAACTTTTCTTCCATCTAATAACAGCAAAAGAGAAAATTAAGAAGAAAAATAAACAAACTCAGTGACCAAGATGAGAATGAAAAAGAACAAAATATTAAAAGCATACGCAGCATTAACTACAAAAGTTGAAATCATATTGTCCTGTAGAAGCACAAGTCAAGCAGAAAAAGGAAAAATATTTGCATTTCAACAAACATAACAACCTGGATCCATTCGCATTCTCTTGCCACTAGGTAAATAACGCAACATTCCAGAAGCCAAAGCTGATTCCTACAGTTGCATCAACCACCCCACTTGTAGTAAAAAAAATAGTAGTATTCCAGAATTAGAGCAGGCTGAAGCTATAACTTTGCAAGCTCTTCATCTCAGAGCCAAAGAATAAGTTTCTGATAAAATTATAGTTCTAAAATTACCTTCAATATGTCAAATGGGTGTAACTTTTCTTCCATCTAATAAAGTTGAAATCATATTGTCCTGTAGAAGCACAAGCCATGCAGAAAAAAGGAAAAATATTTGCATTTCAACAAACATAACAACCTAGAGCCATTCGCATTCTCTTGATTTGATCTTGAGTTTTAATCTGGAATAAAAATATAACTTCAGCAAAGGAATTTCAGAACAAATTAAAAGAAAAACTATGAAAAAGCTGACATTGTTACACATCAATTCAGATGTACAATATTGCTGGAGGAACATTTGCCCCCACAACATGCTGCAAGTCACCATGTGGTTCAAATTTTGGTATGCCCTGCAATCCTTGTTTAAGCAAGGAAAAAGGTGTATGAGTAACAAAAGGATGAAGAAAAGGAGAAATACAAGAAACTTTCTTGTCTTGGCAGCATAGACAGAGAATATGGAGTATAAAATATAAACACTCACACTTATCATGGTTGTCAAACACATCATTCTATTAACAAATCAAATTACTTTCTTCTCAAATACTGCTAGGATAACAGCGTGAATTTAAAATGTTGTCAAGCATTACATCAAACTTATTAAAAAAAACTCACATCTACAACCCGGTCAGGTTTATCAATGCTGTCATAAACAGTCCGTTTGGTAGATATGGGATATAGCCTCAGTGTCAAAGTTTACAGGGATACACTTGGACACCACAACGATGAAGATAGGGTTGAATTTGTCAGAATAAAGTCTTGAATTTAGGTTATTTTTACTTACTATGTACACATTGATCCTACTTATTTTGTTCTCATTTTGTTTAATTATCGAACTTCAATTGCTAGAATATTAAGTCTAGTTATTTTAAGATAGATTGAAGTGGGAAAGCATACATTATTGTTTTGTTGATCTAATTATTTACATATCTTAGTTGTTTGCAGGAAAATGTATATGCAGATTGTAGTGATGGCAAATGTTAATTTTTCGTGATGGCTTGTAGTACATCTTCTTTATGTTGTTGTCTTGAAATGAGTTTTCCTCAACTTTTACAACTTGATTAGATTGATTATGAACCTATATTTTCATTATGTACTTTTAATTTGATGTGTCATATTAAAATTTCTACTTTATTATATGTTTGTTTCTTTTCACTTGTGTGCATGAAATGTGCATGAAATTACCTAATGACATTGACAATAAATCAATTAACAAGATGGGTCTATGCGGATGAACTTTATTATGTGTAACTCGTTTATCGGGAGTTTCAACGTCGGGCATTGATGCGGCTGCCATACCTCCACTGGCGTTGGCGTGGTTGCGGTAAAAGACCAAGTTTATATAACTAGAACACACGCAGCCTCGAGAGTCGAGAGCCTCGGGACACAAGACTTAAATAGTCTTCTTTTAACTCCAAATGGGCCGGGCCTTTTAATAATTTCCCAAGACTTGGCCCGGATCAATCCACTCAACTACCACCTCAGGCTCAATCTTACCAGCCCAACCCATATCTCCAAAGGACCAGCCCCTATGGTCCAACCCAATTAAACAATTCCAATGAATATACTTTCCGACTCAAATCCAATCCTCGACTTCCAACGCCTATGACCCCTATTTGTCGCTTTCCCTACATATTCTTCCTTTGACGTAACACTAATTCAACCAACCTTCGTTACACTAAATCTTTACCTTCCCACAACATTCCTCTACCTGCTCCCCCCAGTGAAATCACCGAATGGCTTCCAAAGATTAGTGCTTCTTCTCACATTACACTTAACACTAATGTTGTCGAGTTCATTCATCTGTATCATAGTACTGATCAAGTAGTTATCAGCAATAACATTACTTTACCCATAAATTCCAAAGGTTTTTTGTCTTTTCATACAAATCTTCGACCATTCCATTGTCATTGTATCTAATCTTATTACCAACTTATTTTCTGTTGCTTAATTTGTTAAATATAATTCATATTTAATTGAATTTAATTCCTTAGGTTATGTTGTGAAGCCAATATTTCACTTCACACGGAAATCATCCACAATAATTTATATCTCTTAAGATTGCTGACAATTTTACAAAACTCATATTTTTTGCTATTAATCGTTCTTCTTCATATCTCTGGCATCAACGTCTTGGTCATTTATGTCCTCAATATTTTTTTCCAAATTATTTATGTCTAATCCGTACTAGTCTTAATTGTAATTTATGTCTTCCAAGCAAAAGTTGTCATCTTCTTTTCTACATCTGCTAGAGTATGTACAACACCTCTTCAACTTATTGATTGTGACATTTTGGGACCTACACTTGTTTTTATCACTTTTTGGTTTATGATATTTTATTATTTTTATCCATGATTGTAGTAAATACACTTAGATTTTTTCCTTTAGATCATAAGTTTCAAGCATTACAAAAATTTCAATTTTTCAAAACCACTATTGAGAACCTGTTCTCCGCAAAACTCAAAATGTTTCAATGTGATGAAGCTTTTAAACTTATAAATGAACGTTTTCTACTTTTCTCACAACTCAAAGTATTTCTTTTTGTATTTCTTGTCCTCATATCCCACAACAAATAGTGTTTGTTGAAAAAATATTCGCCACATAATTGAAACGGAAATCATTCTTCTTGTTCACGATTCCCTTTCAAAGTGTTTCTGGTTTGAAGCCTTTTCAACTCCCATTTATCTTATAATCCTTTTCCCCTCTTTTGTCTTACATTTCAATTCTTCTCATGAAATGTTGTTTCATTCTTTCCACCCACCGTTTCATTCAATAATAATAATAAGAAAAAGAATCATCCAAAATTATTAAAGAGACAAAGAAAATTAATTAATTTGTATTTAATCGTCTCTTTTTTAATTAAATTTTATTTTTTTAATAAGTAATCACAAACATTTTCAATCATTTTTTAAATTCTTCAATTTTATTCGATTTTTAATTAATTTATGATGGTCTAATACAAGTTGAATATTTTAAACCTTAAATTATTACATTTCAAATCTTCTCATGAAATGTTGATCCGTTCTTTCCCAGGAGATCCAATGAAATTTTTGCATAAGCTATTGTAGTGAAATGATCACTTAAGATCTAATTCTAAGCTTAAGCTCTCTTTCAAGGTTCCATCATCTACGAGGCCTAATGATCATACTCCTACTACAATCTTGCGTTGTGTTCCTGATGTGAACTTGGTGCAGACTGTAGCTTCCAATTTTTGGTAAGCTTTTCAATACTCCTCTCTCCCTCCTGGATTTTCTAACTCTACTGCTATTGTCCATGGGGAGGGGAGTCAGCAGCAGATCCAAATTGTGCATGATTCAGAACCACCCGATCCAGGATTGGGATGTACTAATCTTGACATTATGATAACTGAGCGAATCCATTTACAGGATATGAACAGTGACAATGGAGCAGTGACTTCCAGCAGTGGTGCAGATATGGATATGGTTCCAAGCAGTATTGCATAAGTTGATATGGATAGAATTGTCGAGGTACGGCTAGAGCAGACTTTACACGTGCTGTCAAAGACCTTATTTGAGTAAATAAACCAGATATTCTAATTATTGTGGAACCACAGAATTCGGGGGACAAGGCTGACAAGGTTTCTCAATCTCTTGGCTTTGATAGCATTGTACGGGTGGATTCGGTTGGATTCTCTGGAGGAATTTGGTGTCTTTGGAAACCCTCCTCTATTAATCTTCAAGTCTTGGTGTCCCATAAGCAATTTATCCACTTGCTTGCCTCGGATCATTTTGGTAATTTATGGTATTTAACTGCCGTGTATGCCAGCCCCCAAGCAACAACTAGGAGTATTTTTTGGCAGGAGATGATGAGGATTCATAGGATCATCGATAGACCCTGGCTCCTTATTGATGTCAATGACTATGCTTACTCTAGTGAAAAGAGAGGAGGTGTTTTTTGCCTAAATAGAGTTGAGAAATTCAGAGCCAATTGGAATTCCTGTGCATAGATTGATGTTCGATTTAAAGGAGCTCCTTTTACCTTTCGTAATAAATACCATGGAGCTCTCTCTACACTAGTTCGGTTGGATCGGGCATTGTGTTCTTCTGATTGGCGCTTACTATTCCCTGAGGCCACTCTTCATCATCTTCCTCGCACCTCCTCAGATCACAATCCAATTCTTCTTAGACTCTATGGTTACATTCCGCCTATCTCCACTCGTGCTTTTCACTTTCAGGATGCATGGACCATATATAAAGAGTTTCATTCTATTATGGAAGGTGCTTGGAACTTGAATAACCGTTCATTACCAGAGGCACTCACGTATGTTAAAGAGGCTGCGTTGAAATTTAATAAGGAGATATTTGGTAATATCTTCCACAGGAAAAATCAGGTCCTAGCCAGACTAGAGGGTATTCAAAGGTACCTTCCTAATAGAGATTCAGGATTTCTCAATGAACTGGAGCAAGATTTGATTGCATAATATAATACTATTCTTAAGCAGGAGGAATTATTCTGGTACCAAAATTCTAAGGTGCAATGGCTACAGCACGGTGATAGAAATACTCGCTTTTTCATGCTATGACTATTTGCCAGCATAAGAGGAATATAATTGAACGCCTTCAAAGTGCTGATGGTTCTTGGTTCACGGACGAACAAGACCTCTAAAGTCAGGCGATCCATTTCTTTCAAAATTTATTTTGTTATGTTGAAAATACTACCTTGCCTTTTCCTCAGACTTCAGACCATCCATGTCTATCTAGTGAGGATTTGCAGGCTCTACTTACTCCTATCTCTAAGGAGGAGGTCTTCACTGCGGTTAAATCCATGGTTGCTTATAAAGCTCCAGGCCTGGATGATTTTTAACCAATATTTTATAAAAAGTGTGGGTCTATTGTGGGAGATACTTTCGTTGAGATGGTGACGCAAGCTTTTGCTAAAGGATACTACCCTCCTGATATTACTGAAACTTTGGTGGTTTTAATTCCTAAAGAGAACCCAGTCTTTATGAATCAATTTCATCCTATAAGCCTATGTAATATGTGCTATAAGATTCTAACAATGGTAATTGTTCAACGTATTAGACCCATGTTAGATGCAATTATTAATCCACTGCGGGGTGCGTTCATTCCTGGTCGGACAGCCTCTGTGCATATTGTTCTTGCAAAGGAAGTGATGAATACAATCCGTAGATCTAAGAGGAAAGACAGTTTTCTTGCTCTAAAGATTGACCTTGCTAAGGCTTATGACAAAGTAGACTAGTGTTTCCTACGGCAAACTTTATCGGACTTCGGATTTTCGCCATTGATTATTTCTCTCATTATGACGTATGTTACGCTCTCCCAGCTTTCTATAGTATGGAATGGATCCAGACTTCCTCCATTTTCTCCTCAGCGTGGTTTGTGACAGGGGGTCCGCTATCTCCGTATTTATTTGTCCTTTGTATGGAAAAGCTCTCGTTGCTTATCATGAATAGTGTTGTCCGAAACCAATGGCGCCTTGTAAGGATTGCTCCTAATACGTCAGCTATCTCTCACTTGCTATTTGCTGATGATGCCCTCCTTTTCTCCAATGGCTCGATCCATGATTACCGAATTGTGTTAAGTGTCATGCAGACTTTTTGTACTTGTTCAGGAATGTCTATTAATGAGAAAAAATCAAAAGCTTTCCTTTCTCCAAATGTTCCTCGAAGTCATCATGAAGCTTTGAGACGCCAGCTCCATTTACATCTTACCAAAGAACTCGGTTCGTATCTTGGAGTCCCTTGACATGGTAACAATAGGAAGAAAGATTTCAAGCAAGTTATTGAGAAATTTCATAATCGGCTGCAAGGATGGAAAGCCAGGACTTCAAACAAGGCGGGCAACACACCTTAGTGCAATCTACATTATCTACTATCCCATTGTATTATATGCAGACTTGTTGGTTGCCTAATAGAGTGTACAATGTGATCGATAAAGCTTGAAGGGATTTTTTATGGAACTCGTCGAGGAGCAATTAAGGTATTCATCTCATACCTTGGGAGGCTGTTTGTAGTCCGAAAAAGTATGGTGGTCTAGGCATTCTTATGGCTCAGGAAAATAATATTACCATGCTTGGTAAGCTAGTTTGGGCATTGTTATCTTATATGGATAAGCTATATGCTAACATTCTTCAAGGGAAATATTTGCGTGGCAGGCATAGCTTTGACAGGGTTCCTCACCCCCAGGCATCTCCCATTTGGCAGGCTATCCAATGAATTATTCCCTTCTTGAATGATGGTTTTGTCTGGCACGCGGATTGGAGATGGTGAGCATGTTTCAGTTTGGAAAGATGGATGGGCGGGGGATCGGCCTCTTGGCAATCTTGTCTCTAGTGTTCATGCAGAGGATATACATCTCAGGGTGTGTGATTTATTATCCGTATCTAGGGGCGTCAATTTGTCCTTGATTCGTACTAATCTCAATGATGAGGTTTAGAAGTTAATCTTTGTCGTGCTTATTTCTCTTTCATGCTGGACTATCGGATATTCTTATTTGGGGGGAGAGTAACTCAGGAGTTTACTTGGTGAAATCTGGACATGAATTTTTCACTCGTGTGCCTTTTTTTGTGAAAATTAACCGGATTAGAGCTGGTTCGCAGTTAAATAGGGCTGAGGGAATAGTAATGAACATACAGATTTTACGTGAAAAACTCCCAAATTAGGGTAAAAATCACCTGCAAGGATAGAAGACTTTTACTACTAAGAAAAACAGGAGAATTACAAGAAAAAACTAGACCAAAATATACAAAATATTTTTGTATCTCTCTTTCTCTTTTCTCTCTCACATCACTCTTTCTTTTTCTCTTCTGCTTGCTTTCTTCTCCTCTCTTCGTTCAAACGAAGATATGGTTGGCCAAGTTGGCTAACCATTCTTCTTGTTTTATGCCAACCAAATTTGAATATTAGCCAACCAAGTTTGACAATTCTCCCACTTGAAGATTTAATTGATAATCGATCATATCTTCACACCATTCTTTTTCCGTTACCGCTTCATATTGCTTACGTTTCTGTCAAGTCACACGAGGATCGACACCACATAAACTTATCACCATTGATTGCTTTTGTCAGAAAATCTACCAGGTTCTCTTTTGTATGAATTTTCTGCATGTCCACCGTTCCTTCTTTCACTTTCTCACGAACAAACTGGTATTGAACTCGGATGTATTTTGTCTTTGAATGAAATGCTGGATTCTTGGCAAGATGCAAAGCACTCTGACTGTCACAATACAGAGTAATATTATCTTGCTTATTTCCAAGTTCTTCCAACAACATATTCAACCATACTGCTTCTTTACTAGCTTGTGTAGCTGCTACATATTCTAGTTCTGTTGTTGACGTAGCCACAACTGACTACAATTTTGAAACCCAGCTCACAACTCCTTTAGCTAGTGTAAACACATATCCTGTAGTGGATTCACTTTTATCAAGATCACCTGCATAATCAGCATCAACATATCCTTTGACCGTAAAATCTGATCCTCCACAACATAATGCAACATCTGAGGTTTCTTTGATATATATAAGAATCCTCTTGACAGTATTCCAATGCTCTCGATCAGGATTCGTCATGTATCTACTAACAACTCCCACTGCATCTGCAATATCTGGTCTTGTACAAATCATAATTAACATTAAGCTTCCCACTGCTGATGCATATGGTACTCGACACATCTCCATCCTCTCTTCTTCATTGCTAGGTCACATACTAGAGGATAACTTGAAATTAACAGGAAGAAGGGTATAGATTGACTTACAATCTTACATGTTGAATCACCGCAAGATCTTCCTCAAACAATTATTTTGAGAAAGCCAAATCTTCCTATTAATTCTGTTTTGGTGAATTTGTATCCCTATAATCTCGCTTGTTGGTCCCAAGTCCTTCATTTCAAATTCCCTAGCCAACTGTGCCTTTAATTCTTTGATACGATCATTATTAAGGCCTGCTACCAACATGTCGTCTACATATAACAGCAAGACTATAAAATCATCTTTCTCAAACCTCTTGAAATATGCACAAAAGTCTGCATTCAGTTTGTTGTATTCAAGGCTCATGATGAAGGAATCAAATCTTTTATTCCAACATCTTGGCACCTGCTTTAAACCATATAGAGATTTGTTCAACCTGCAAACCAAGTTCTCTTTCCCTTTTTCTTCAAAACCTTCTGGCTGGAGCATATATATTTCTTCTTCAAGATCTCCATGAAAAAATGCAGTTTTCACATCTAACTGCTCAAGATGTAAATCAAATGTAGCACACATCGTCAAGACTACTCAAACTGTGGTGAGTCGAACACAGGAGAAAATATTTCATTGAAGTCAATTCTTTCCTTCCGAGCATATCCTTTTACCACCAATCTAGCACAATATCACTCTGCTTGATCTTTACCACTTCGCTTGATCTTGTAAACCCATTTATTGCCAATAGGCTTTCTTCTTTGTGGTAGTGATACCAGCTCTCATGTCTTATTCTTATGCAGAACTTCAATTTCTTTCTACATTGCTGCCATCCACTGAGATGCATCTGAACTATTCATTGCTTCTTGAAAAGTTGATGGCTCTTCGTCCTTAGTTAAAAGATAGTATGCAATATTGCTCTCCATAATATAATCTAAGTGCCAGCTCGGTGCTCTTCTTGTGTGAGTTGATCTCTGAGTATCTAAAATATCATATTCGACTAGTTCTTGCTCCTCGTGGCCCTGGTGCAGTTTCAGAAGAATCATTTTGATCAAATTTCCTTTTCACCTATATTGTTGTAGTCTCTGAATTCTCTTTTAAAGTGCTATCATCTTCTGTTTGCTCTTGATCATTATCTTCTAAGAAAATAATATCTATGTTGATATCAATCTTGTGGGTAGTGGGATCCCACAAATGATACCCCTTTACTCCTTCAGCATATCCCAAGAAAATACATCTTCTGAATTTTGGATCCAACTTCGTAGTTTCTTAGGCATTGAACATCACACAGGCAGGACTTCTAAATATATGGAGGTTGGAATAATCCATTGGTTTACCAGTCCACATCTCCATCAGTGTCTTCAACTCAATTGCAGTTGATGGAGCTCGATGTACCACATAAAAGGAGGTATTAACTACTTCTGCCCAGAATTTCTTATCTAAGCTGGCAGTTCTCAACATCGCTCTTGTTCTTTCCAACAGAGTTCTATTCATCCGCTCTATTACTCCATTTTGTTGAGGAGTGTATGCCGTCGTGAATTGCCTTTTGATACCTTCTTGCTTGCAAAATTCACATCCATTATCTGAGCGCAAACACTTGATCTTTTTACCAGATTCGAGTTCCACCCACTTTGTAAAATTTGAAAGTTGGAAACACATCTGCCTTCCTTTTGATAGGAAACACCTAACATCTTCTTGAATAATCGTCAATGAATGATACAAAGAACTTTGCTCCTCCTATGGACGTAATTGGTGCTTGTCATACATCAGAGTGAATCAATTCTAGAATTTATTTGCTTCTGAACTTTGATGTATTGAACTTCAATCGATGCTGCTTACTCATAATGCAATGCTCACTCATAATGCAATGCTCACATAAGAGTAGTCATACCTTTGTGAGACCTAGAAGTAAATTCTTCTTTGCAAGTATCTTCATTCCTTGTTCTGACATAAGTCCAAGCTTTTTATGTCATGTCATTGCAGATTTGCCATCTGTACTAGTTGCTGCAACGAATGCCTCTCCCTCTTGCAAAGTTACTTCCTTCAGCATGTACAGATTTGCAACAATCTTTTCTGCTTTCATAAATATCAACGTTATCACTTTCATAATCTTGTTTTGAATCTCAAATATGAAACTGAGATCATCCAGTTGTCATACAGACAACAAATTCTTCTTCAGGCCCTCCACATTCCATTGATTTTCCCCTCGTCACTGCCAAGGCCTCCACTTGTTGAGAATTTGCAAGCCTATCTTCCTTACTTTTGCGCCGACTCTCTTCTTCTAGAATAGCAGCTGCAATATTGTCTAAGACTAGAGTGTTTGTGTTTTTTGTTAAATTAATGACGAGTTGATCATACGAATCTGGTAGACTTTGGAGTAGAAGTTCCGCACGTTCACTTATTTCTATTGTGTGCCTCAATGATGTGAGTTGGAAAAATAGAGTATTTAAAGTATTTAAAAGCTTTGTCACCTAAGTGAATTCCGTCATGCATAAAGTGTATAGTTTCCTCTTAAGAAAAATTTTGTTGTGGAGTGGTTTGGCCTCGTACAATTTTATTAGATGATCTCAAATCTCTTTTGCCGTCTTGTTCTCCTCTATGGTTGACAACACCCCATCTGTTAGTGCCATATGAAGATTTGCAATAACATTCCCATCCATCTCAATCCACTTATTATTATCTGTGAATATTGTCGACCTTTTGCTGATAGTTGATAAACAGTTATCTTTGCTCAAGATAGTCTTTGTCTTCAACTTCCATAATGAGAAATTACTTCCATTAAACTTTCCAATATCAAATTTTGCTACCATTGCTTCTATCACGAACAGAATTTTGTCTCTCACTATTTAACGTGAATAATACCCGCATTAATAGTACTCGTATGTATGAATAGTTTTGTATATGTGAATAGTACCGTGTGCGTATGTATAAATAGTACCTTACACGTGAATAGTACTTTATACTTAAATTACAGTAATTACACATTGGAATGAGATGGAAGAAAATGTTATTGCAAATCTTTATCTGACACTAACAGATGAGGTGTTGTCAAGCATAGAGGAAAAGAAGACGGCAGAAGAGATTTGAAATCATCTCACAAAATTGTACGAGGCCAAACCACTTCACAACAAAATTTTTCTGATGAAGAAACTATACACTTTATGCATAGCAGAATCCACTTCGGTGACGGAGCTTTTAAATACTTTAAATACTATATTTTCCCAACTCACATTATTGGGGTACACAATATAGATAAGTAAACTTCCGAAACTTCTACTCCAAAGTCTACCAAATTCGTATGATAAACTCGTCAATTTAACAAACAACACAGACACTCTAGTCTTCGACAATATTGCAGCTGCTATTCTGGAAGAAGAG
This sequence comes from Erythroxylum rufum, assembly GCA_027478365.1. Classification (NCBI taxonomy): domain Eukaryota; kingdom Viridiplantae; phylum Streptophyta; class Magnoliopsida; order Malpighiales; family Erythroxylaceae; genus Erythroxylum; species Erythroxylum rufum. Next base: position 2,124,843 of record JANIHZ010000004.1, on the reverse strand, counting down.
AGTCAGCGCAAAAGTAAGGAACATAGGCTGACAAATTCCCAATAAACGCAGGCTTTGGCAGTGACGAGAGGAAGATCAATGGAATGTGACCCAAATGGGAGTAATAGTCATGGAAGATCAAAATCTAGGAGTAAGAAGAATTTCAAGTTCTACAATTATAGCAAGAAAGAGCACCTGAAGAAGGATTGTTGGAATCTGAATAAGAAAGATTGTATTCCTCAAGGAAATGCGGCAAATACTTCAGAAGATGAAGGTGCAATAGTCTATGAAGCGGGCAACGACTATTGGAGGTAAGAGAAAATTTGTTGATGTATGGTTTCTCAATTCAGCAGCTACTTTTCATATGACCTCTCGAAAAAAATGATTCCATCAGTGTGAATCCGTCTCTAGGGAATCTATGTACAACTGTAATGATCAAGCTCTGAAGATTGTTGATATCGGCACCATCAAGTTAAAGATGTATGATGGGACAACTCAGACTATTGAAAAAGTACGACATATGGAGGGCATGAAGAAGAATTTGTTGTCTGTATGACAACTGGATGATCTCAGTTTCATATTTGAGATTCAAAACAAGATCATGAAAGTGATTAAAGGGGCGCTAATATTTATGAAAGCAAAGAAGATTGTTGCAAATCTGTACATGCTGAAGGAAGTAAATTAGCAAAAAAGACAGACATTCGTTGCAGTGACTAGTCCAGATGACAAATCTGCAATTGCAAGTCATAAAAAGCTTGGACATATGTCAGAACAAGGAATGAAGATACTTGCAGAGAAGAATTTACTTCCAGGTCTCACAAAGGTATCATTACCCTTTTGTGAGCATTGCATTGTGAGTAAACAACATCGATTGGAGTTCAACACATCAAAGTTCAGAAGCAAATAAATTCTAGAATTGATTCACTCTAATGTATGACAAGCACCAGTTACGTTCCTAGGAGGAGCAAATTTCTTTATATTATTCATTTGATGATTATTCGAGAAGATGTTGGGTGTTTCCTATCAAGAGGAAGATAGATGTGTTTCCAACTTTGAAATTTTACAAAGTGCAGGTAGAACTCGAATCAAATAAAAAGATCAAGTGTTTGCGCTCAGATAATGGAGGTGAATATACTGGTAAAGAATTTGATGAATTCTGCGAGCAAGAAGGCATTAAAAGGTAGTTCACGACAGCATACACTCTTCAACAAAATGGATTAATAGAGCGGATGAATAGAACTCTGTTGGAAAGAACAAGAGCAATGTTGAGAATTGCAAGCTTAGATAAGAAATTTTAGACAGAGCAGTCAATACCGCCTGTTATGTGGTAAATCGAACTCCATTAACTGCAATTGAGTTGAAAACACCGATGGAGATGTGGAATGGTAAACTAGTGGATTATTCCAACCTCCATATATTTAGAAGTCTTGTCTATGTGATGTTCAATGCCCAAGAAACTACGAAGTTGGATCCAAAATTCAGAAGATGTATTTTTTTGGGATATGCTAAAGGAGTAGAGGGGTATTGTCTGTGAGATCCCACTACCCACAAGATTGTCATCAATAGAGATATTATTTTCTTAGAAGATAATGATTAAGAGCAAATAGAAGATGTTAGCACTTTAAAAGAGAATTCAAAGACTACAACAATATAAGTGAAAAGGAAATTTGACCAAAATGATTCTTCTGAAACTGCCCCAGAGCACGAGGAGTAAGAACAAGTCGAATTTGATGTTTCAGATACTCGAAAATCAACTTGCACAAGAAGAGCACCGAGCTGACACTCAGATTATATTATGAAGAGTAATATTGCATACTGCCTTTTAACTGAGGACGGAGAGCCATCAACTCTTCAAGAAGCAATTAATAGTTCATATGCATCTTAGTGGGTAGCAGCAATATAGGAAAAATTTGAAGCTCTGCATAAGAATAAGACATGGAAGTTGGTATCACTACCACAAACAAAAAAAACTTATTGGCAATAAATGAGTTTACAAGATCAAGCGGAGTGGTAACTATCAAGTAGAGCGATATCGTGCTAGATTGGTGGTAAAAGGATATGTCAGTCAATGGAATATTTTCTCCTATGGTTCGACTCACCACAGTTCAAGTAGTCCTGACGATGTGTGCTACATTTGACTTGCTTCTTGAGCAATTAGATGTGAAAACTACATTTCTTCATGGAGATCTTGAGGAAAAAATTTATATGCTCCAACTAGAAGGCTTTGAAGAAAAAGGGAAAGAGAACTTAATTTGCTGGTTGAACAAATCTATGTATGGTTTAAAGCAGGCATTGAGGTGTTGTTATAAGAGATTTGATTCTTTCATCAGCTTTGGATACAACAGATTGAATGTAGACCCTTGTGCATATTTCAAGAGGTTTGAGAAAGATAATTTTATAGTTTTACTATTATACGTAGATGACATGTTGATTGCAGGCTCCAACAATGATCGTATCAAAAAATTAAAGGTACAGTTGGCTAGGAAATTTGAAATGAAAGACTTGGAACTAGCAAACAAGATTCTAGATATGCAAATTTACCGAGACAGAAATAATAGGAAGATTTGGCTTTGTCAGAAGAATTATTTGAAGAAAATCTTGCGACGAATCAACATGCAAAATTGTAAGTCAATTTATACCCCTCTTCCTGTTAATTTCAAGTTGTCCTCAAGTATAAATCCTAGTAATGAAAAAGAGAGGATGGAGATGTCTCAAGTACCGTATGCATCAACCGTGGGAAGCTTAATGTTCACTATAATTTGTACAAGACCAAACATTGCACATATAGTGGGAGCAGTTAGTCGATAGATGACGAATCCTGGTCGAGAGTATTGGAATACTGTTAAGAGGATTCTCAGATATATCAAGGAAACCTCAGATGTTGCATTATGTTATAGAGAATCAGATTTTATTGTCAAAGGATATGTTGATACTGATTATGCAGGTGATCTTGATAAAAGTAAATCTACTACAAGATATGTGTTTACACTAGCTAAAGGAGCTATGAGCTGGTTTCAAAACTGTAGTCAGTTGTGACTACGTCAACAACAGAAGCAGAATATGTAACAACTATACAAGCTAATAAAGAAGCAGTGTGGTTGAAATTGATATTGGAAAAACTCGAATGCAAATAAGAGAACATTATTTTGTTTTGTAATAACCAAAGTGCTTTGTATCTTGCAAGGAATCCAGCATTTTATTCAAAGACAAAACACATTCGAGTTCAATATCACTTCGTTCGTGAGAAAGTGGAAGAAGAAACGATTGACATGCAGAAAATTCATACAATGAATAACCTAATAGATTTTATGACAAA
>JANIHZ010000004.1:2104287-2121448 GCA_027478365.1 Erythroxylum rufum | reverse complement strand
GTAGTGTGTGTTTTAATAAGTATAAACAATTTTAAATTTTATATAAAATAAGATTTGATGTAAATTATAAAAAATGATTCCATTTATAGGATGTGAACTTTCTAAAAATATAAGAATTTATTAAATGAATGTAAGTTTCATACCTTTTTTGTCTGTAAAACAAAAAATTATGGTTAAATTCATAATTGAGATGTGATTATTTTACATTATAATCAGCTCATAATAAATATTGATTAACTTTGATTTATGAAAAAATTGTATAGTCCAATCCAATTAAACAATTCCAATCCACATCCTAATTATACTTTCCGACTTAAATCCAATCCTCGACTTCCAACACCTATGACCCGTATTTATCGCTTTCCCTACATATTCTCCAATTCTCCCTTTGACCTAACACAAATTCAACCAACCTTCTTTACACTAAATATTTACCTTTCCACAACATTCCTCTACCTGTTCCCCCTACTGAAATCACCGAATTGTTTCCAAATATTAGTGCGTCTTCTCACATTACACTTAACACTTATGTTGTCGAGTTCATTCAGCTATATCTTAGTGCTGATCAAAGTAGTTATGAGCAATAACATTACTTTACCCATAAATTCTAAAGGTTTCTTGTCGTTTCGTACAAATCTTCGACCATTTCACTTAAGTAATATTGTCATTGTGCCTAATCTTATTACCAATTTACTTTCTGTTGCTTAATTTGTTAAATATAATTCATATTTAATTGAATTTAATCTCTTAGGTTATGTTGTGAAGCCAATATTTCACTTTACGTGGGAAACATCCACAATAATCTTTATCCTCTTAAGATTTCTGTCAATTTCACAAAAGCCATATTTTTTGTTTTTCACCGTTCTGGCATCAATGTCTTGGTCATTTACGTCTTCAATTTTTTTCCAAATTATTTATGTCTGATCCGTAGTAGTCTTACTTCTTTCACTCATGCAAACAAATTTGCTTACTGGCGTCAGGACATGCTTGATGAGTTTAAAGCTCTCCATCACAATAATACTTGGTCCCTTATTCCCCCTCCTCCAAGTGCAAATATTGTTGGCTGTAAATGAGTATTCTGCGCAAAGCTTAATCCTAATGATTCCCTCGATCGCTATAAAGTACGCCTGGTTGCTATCTGATTTTGTTTATCCTCCTCATCTTCATTATGTTTGTCATCTACATAAAGCACTTTATAGTTTTAAACAAACTCCTCGAACCTGATTTTTCCTTAGCATGGTTTGCGACAGGGGGACCTGCTATTTCCTTATTTATTTGACCTTTGTATAGAAAAGCTCTCGTTGTTTATCATGAATAGCATTGCCCGAAACCAATGACGCCCTATAAGGAATATTGCTCCTAATACATCAAGTTATCTCTCACTTGCTATTTGCTGATGATGTCCTCTTTTTCTCCAATGGCTCGCTCCATGATTGCCAAATTGTGTAAAGTGTCATGTAGACTTTTTGTACTTGTTCAGGAATGTCTATCAATGAGAAAAAATCCAAAGCTTTCCTTTCTCCAAATGTTCCTCGAAGTCATCATGAAGCTTTGAGACGCCAGCTCCATTTACATCTTACCAAAGAACTCGGTTCGTATCTTAGAGTTCCTTTACATGGTAACAACAGGAAGAAAGATTTTAAGCAAGTTATTGAGATATTTCAGAATCGTCCGCAAGGATTTAAGCCAGAACTTCAAATAAGGTGGGCAGACATACCTTAGTGAAATATACGATATTGACTATCCCATTGTATTATATGCAGACTTGTTGGTTGCCTAATGGAGTGTGTAATGTGATAGATAAAGCTTGCAGGGATTTTTTATAGAACTCATCAGGGAGCAATCATGGTATTCATCTCCTACATTGGGAGCCTGTTTGTAGTCTGAAAAAGTATGGTGGTCTAGGCATTCGTATGGCTGGGGAAAATAATATTGCCATGCTTGGTAAGCTAGTTTGGGCATTGTCATCTAATATGGATAAGCTTTATGCTAACATTCATCAAGGGAATTATTTGTGTGGCAGGCATAGCTTTGACAAAGTTCCTCACCCCCAGGAGTCTCCTATTTGGTGGCCTATCCAGTGAACTATTCCCTTCTTGAAGGATGGTTTTGTCTGGCGCCCGGATTGGAAATGGTGAGCATGTTTCGGTTTGGAAAGATAGATGGGCGGGGGTCCGGGGGATCGGCCTCTTGGCAATCTTGTCTCTAGTGTTCATACAGAGGATATACATCTTGGGGTGTGTGATTTATTATCCGTATCTAGGGGCATCAATTTATCCTTGATTCGTACTAATCTCAATGATGAGGTTCAGAAGTTAATCTTTGTCGTGCCTATTTCTCTTCATGCTGGACTATCGGATATTCTTATTTGGGGGGGAGAGTAACTCAGGAGTTTACTCAGTGAAATCGTTAGTGGTGTGATAAGTTTGTTCTAGATGCGAACCTATCTATCACCTCCATCTTGAGCTTCACTACTTGTGCTTGGATAATATGGCGTGCACGGAATCTTGATGTTATTCAACACTCTTCTATATCCATCTTTGGTCAATGCCATTGAAAGAGTGTGAAACGGCCTATATGTTAGATGGGCAAAGCCCGGAGTACAGAATGGATAGATGGGTTTCGTAGATTGTTCCCCCAGCCGTAGCTGTTAAGCTTAACGTTGATGGGAGTTCGTTGGGTAACCCAGGTGATGTTGGGTTTGGCGGAATCATTCGTAATGATATTGGCCATTTGATTTTTGGCTTCTCAGGATTTTTTTTGGGGTTAGCCACTAAGTGTTTTAGGAGGGTCCTAACTATAGGAAGGTGCCTTTAAGCCATCCACTCTCAGACTAATCCACGCTCGCACCGGATCAACCTATAAGAGGTAAAGTGCTGGCCAAACAGATTTCTCTATTTCCAAGACTCGAACTCGAGACCTCTAATTAAAGGATGAGAGTGCTGAACCACTCACACTAACCTATTTGGTAGGCTTCTCAGGATTTATTGGTCATATGACTAATATGGTTGCAGAACTCCAAGCTATTTCTCATGGTTTGGTCTTGTCTGCGATCAGGGGTATCGGAAGGTCCTTGCGGAGTCAGATTCCTTGGAAGCAATGATTTTCTTTTTTTTTTTAAGGGAAGCTAAACCAAAATTACACAACTAGCGGAGGGAAACAGATTCCCAATAAATCCTCTAAAAGGATTATGTGGCACCCAATAGGTGTTGTATCCAAATAAATGACTCCGATATCAAAATGACCTGCATAATTAGCAAGCCAGTCAGCGCATCTGTTGCTCTCTCGATATATGTGTCGATGAACAACAGTCCAGTTCCTATTGAACAATTCATTAATGCCTAGAACTGTAGGATTGAGAGTTCTGGCTCGGTGATTCGAGGAAGATAGGATATTGATCACCGCTTTGTAATCCACTTTAAGCTCGATCCGTCGGTACCCCAAATTCCACCCGAGGGTCAACTCATTATTCTTTTTAGACTAATGATTAAAGTTACAATCGAATGAGATTTTTCTCTTGAATCGGAGTTAAGTACTAGTGAATTTCTTCCTATTTTATTTTCAATTGATTATTTTAATCCTTTCTTAAATTAGTTTATTAGTTAAGTAATTATAAATCCCCCCATTTTGTTTTATCAATTGAAATTAAGAAACTAGTTTTAAGTTCTCTTGGGATTTGACTTGGTTCCACAATTACTACAAGAGTTTAAAGAATCATAACTAATTTTAAATGCTTTGACGACCCGATCAAAATTTTGGCGCCATTATCATAAAACTATTTTAATTTTTTAATTTCTTTGTATTATTTTATAGTTTACTGCTAATCTCGTCTTCTGTGAATCATACTTCTCAAATAGGTGAATTACAGTATAATCCAAAAATTGAGAAAACAACGTGTCAGTTAAGGAAACAGACTAAGTAAAGAAGAGGTCATTCACCTCCAGAAGTGAAAGTTGAGATAAATCTAAAAATTGGTGAAGATTCTAATTTTCAAGAAGCTTAAAAAAGATGGAAAAGGACACTAGAATGTTGAGGGAGTTAATGGCACCAAATTTTAATTAAAACCCTTCTGCATACAATTTCCAGATGTTAAGATAGATATCAAATTTAAATCTGGTTTGATTACTTACTCCCAATTTTTGTGGTCTTACTGGTGAAGATCCACATAACCACTTGAAATAATTTCATATTGTCTGCTCTAAAATAAAGCCATAAGGAGTGACCAAAGAAAAAATTAGTCTCATATCCTTTCTATTTTCATTAAAAGATAAGGCAAAGTATTCGTTATATTATCTTCCCTTTGGCTCAGTGACAACATAGGATGAGATGAAAAGATTGTTCTTAGAGAAATTCTCTACTACATCACAAGCAACCAATATCAAAAAGGAGATATGCGAGATAAGATAATTCACCAAAGAAATATTGGGAGAAGTTTAAAGAGTTATGTGCTAGCGAACCATACCATCAAATCCTTGATCAACTTTTAATTAAGTACTTCTATAAAGGGTTATTTTTAATGGATAGGAGTATAGTAGATGCAGCTAGTGGAGGAGTTTTGGTAAATAAAACACCTGAAGCAGCCAAATAATTGATTTCAAATATGGCCAAAAATACTCAATATTTTGGAAAAAGGATGGATGGAGCTGTTACATAAGTTATACAAACCATTAGGATAAAATTTTGAATTTAACTACTCTAGTTTGTCAAATGGATGTAAGTCAATTGTAATCGACACAAATGTGTGGAATATGCTTATTCTCTAGACATCATACGGATATGTACCCTATATTGCAACAAGACTCCCTTCAAGAAGCTAATGTAATAAGGGAATTTCCTAGTCAAACTCAATGAAAATATTATGATTATTCCAATTGTTATAATTCACGATTGAAGGATCATCTGAACTTTTACTATTGAAATCAAGGAGGACAATAAAGATATCAACCTCACAATTTCAAAAGACAACCTCAAGCACTTATATATGCTCAATCTCAATCTTCAAATTTAGATACGTCTTTGGAAGAAATTGTTAAGGCACTTACTACTAATACTTAACAATTTCAACATGAAACAAGAGTAAGGGTTCAAAACTTAGGAAATTAGATAACTCAATTAGACACTTTGGTTAGTAAATTCGAAGCGCATGCATTATGAAAATTACCTTCACAAACAGTGGTGAATCCTAAGAAAAATGTGAGTGCAATAACATTGAAAAGTGGGAAGGAAATTTAATATGGATCTTCCTTACTAATAGAGGTAGAAATGCATGATGAAGGAGAACAGAAAGATAAACCTCCAACTCAAGAATCAATATAGGTAAAAGATAATTTATCTTCACCAGTATCAACTAATGCACATATACCTCTTTTTCCTTTTAGGTTGACAATCAAAAGAAGTGGAATATGAAAGAGAAATCTTAGAAAACTTAAGAAAAGGTGAAAATTAATATGCCATTTACAGAAGCCATCAAACAAATTCTAAAATATGCAAAGTTCTTAAAAGAATTGTGCACAAATAAAAGGAAACTAAAGGATAAGGAGAGAATAATTTTGGGTAAGAATGTATTAGTTGTGATAAATAAGAAATTACCAAAAAATGCAAAGATTCAGGTATGTTTACACTTCCATGTGTCATTAGTGATAAGAAAATTAAGTGAGTCATGCTAGACTTAATTGCATCTATTAATATCATACCATACTCAATTTACCAAGCTTTAAATCTAACTTCTTTGTAAGAAACTAATGTGATTATTCAGCTAGCTGATCGTTCTTATGTGCACCTTATTAGTGTTATAGAGGATGCTTTAGTCCAAGTTAATGGTTTGGTATTTTCAGTGGACTTTTACATCTTGAAAATGGATGGAGAAAATGTAGAACATTTAGCTTTAATTTTTTTGGGAAGTTTTTTTATGAAGACGGCTAAAACAAAAATTAATGTGGATAAGGGTATTCTTTCCATTGAGTTTAATGGAGAAATAGTGAAGTTTAATATTTTTGAGTTAATAAAATACCCTAAAATTTTTCACTTTGTTTATCATTTAGATATTATGGATTCAATTATGTAGGATATTTTTAAAGAAGAAAGTGTTGATGATAAGTTGGAGTTTAATGCAGAATTGGAAATGAAAGAGTAAGTTGATGAAACTTGTGAAGTTATAGAATCATTATTAGCAATAAATTTGCAAGATTTAAATGCTGAAATTACTATAACTTATAAGAAATGTGGCCTTCTATTTTGCAGGCTTCGATGATAGAATAATAGACCTTATATGATCACCTAAAGTATGTTGATTTGGGTGAAGGAGAATCATAACTGATAGTTGTAGGTTGCATGATATTTTAATAGGCATTTTAGTATATTTTTAGTTAATTAATTGATTCATGCATATTTGGGTTTAGAATTGTGTTAGTTTGTTAGATATTTGTGTTTGAATGTTATGTGGGTTAAGCATGCTATTAACCTTTAATTTTGTGTATTTGAGATAACTCGTTGTATTAGTTAGTGTTTGAGGGCAGATATTGAAGAACGGAGGAGATTCGGAGGAAGTCTAATGGAGAATCTAGGGCTACAATTGTGGCCCAATGATGACAGAAGAAAACATTATCGTGGCCTAATCATGACAGAAGAAAGGATGACATTGGCCACGATCGTAACAGGGATCAAGTTTAAGTGCTAAGATCGTGGCATTATAGGCTATGATCATGACCTGCACGACAACAGGTGGACCGACTTCTAAAATGTGACTTTTCGAGGGATATTTTAGACTTTTAGGCCCAGGCAAACCCTAATGTTTGCCCTAAATGGAAAAGATAGAAATAGAAGAGAAATAATCCTAATTTTTCAGAGCTCCATTTTTTCCATTATAGGAAAAGGCCAAGGAAGAAGAAGAAGAGAGAAAGAAAAGAAGGAGATTACCTTGGGTGTTTCCACTTCCAATCCTTCAAGTTGTATTTTCTTCTTTCCATCTCTTATTTCTTTCATATGATGTATGAGATAGGATTGATGATGATGAACCTTGATTCACGAATGTTTTAACTCTTCTTTAGGAATTTAGACTTGATTTAGTGTTAATCTAGTTGTTTTTATGTTAATTAATTTAGGTCTTATGATTATTTGTTGTAATTGCATGCTTTGGTAATAAATTGTTGAGAGAGTGAACCTAATGCAAAATGACTGGGTTGGTTAATGAGAGTTAATTGACCTAATAGATCACGCAAATAATCAAATTGGTAATTATAAGGAGAGAGATCTCGTGTGAGAATCGAGTTGCTTATTAGAACACTTAAGAACTGATTAGGTTGTGGGCTGATTGTTAATCGAGAGATTGCATGTTCAGTAACTCGACTTAATTAGGGTTTATTAATTAGGATTTAGTGATTATAACTCGAGAAAGAGTAATCCACCCTTCGATAGTCTAGAACCGACACCATATTAACACAAAAGTGACCAGGTTAGCATTGATGATAACCTACACCATATTTTGCTTGTGTGATTTCCCATTGTTAATTTGGTGGTGCTCATCTTGATTCATTTGATGATTGCTTAAATCATTTATCTAAGGTTTTCAAAAGATGCATTGAAACAAATTTGGTGTCGAATTATGAAAAATGACATTTTATGGTTAATCAAGGCATCCTTTTGGGATATGTGATTTCATTCAGGGGCATAGAAGTATATAAAAGCAAAAGTGGATTTAATTGTGAAACCCTACATATATTAGGGAAGTTAGATCTTTTCTAAGACATGTAGGATTTTATCACAGATTTATTAAAGATTTTTCCAAGATTGCAATACCATTATCAAAGTTGTTGCAAAAAGATGTCCCATTTGAATTTGGAAAGGAATGCCAATAAGCTTTTGAAAAATTCAAAGAATTATTGACAAATGCACCTATTATTCAACTACCAAATTGGAATTTACCATTCGAGATCATGTGCAATGCTAGCAATTATGCAGTGGGAGTTGTTTTAGGCCAGAAGATTAAAGAAACAAAGTCAAGTTATCTATTATACTTTAAGAACATTGGATGATGCATAGTGCAATTATTCTACAATTGAGAAGGAGCTTTTAGCAATTGTTTGCATAGACAAATTTAGATCGTATTTGTTTGGATGTAAATATATTGTGTATCCTGACCATGCAACATTGAAATAACTTTTGGCAATAAAGGATCGAAAAGGAGTAGAAAATTCAGTAACAGACAATCTGAGTAGGTTGGTAAGTGATGAAGATAGTTTACCTATTTCTGAAACTTTTCCTGAAGAGCAATTGTTCCAAATGAAATGTATGGTTTTATGGTACACAGTTTTTGTTAATTAATTAGTTACTGGAACTTTACCTAATTACCTTAGTAAATTTAGGAAGGAAATGATAAAGAATGAGGCAAAATATTATGTTTAGGATGAACCATAATTGTCAAAGTTCTACTCTGATCAAATTATTAGGCATTATGCACCAGAGGATGAACATTGTGCTGCCTTAGCTTTTTGTCATAATTATGCATGTAGTGATCACTTTGGTCCCAAACGAACTACTAGAAAAGTTTTGAATGGTGGTTTGTACTGAGAGACTTTGTTTAGAGATGCTTATATGTTTTGTAAAATTTGTGACATATGCCAAAAGATAGGTACATTATCTCATAGAAATGAAATGCCTTCAAACCATATTTCTTATAATTGAGATATTTGGTGTATGGGACATTGATTTTATGGCCCCCTTTTCCTTCATCTCGTGGTTTTTCTTATATATTTTTGGCTGTTGATTATGTTTTGAAATGGGTGATAGTAAAATTCACCAAATATGATTATTATACAATTGTTATTTAAAGTTTCAGGAGCCATTATTAATTATTAAAGAAGCCATTTGTGTAGCAGAGCAGTGGCAACTTTGTTTAAAAAGTATGGAGTGCATCATCTAATAGATATCGCATACCATCCACAAACTAGTGAACAAGTTGGGATATCAAATAGATAAGTGAAATATAATTTGGAAAAGAATGTGAATCCTAATCGAAAGGATTGGAGTTTACATTTAGATAATGCTCTTTGGGCATACCATACATCTTACAAAACATCGGTAGGTATGTCTCCTTATTAATTAATTTTTGAAAAAGCTTGTCATTTACCTGTGGAGATTGAATATAAAGCTTATTGGGTGGTGCAACATTGTGACATGAATTTGAAAAAAGCTAGGAAGGCAAGGATATTGCAATTGTTAAAGCTAAAGGAACTAAGGTTGTATGTTTATGAGAATTTGATACAAAACAAAATTAAATTGAAACTATTTTATAAGGAGATAACAGCTTAAGTGTGGTGGATATTAATTTGGTACTTCCCTAATACGTAAAAGTTTGAGAACAAAAAGCCTTGTCGAGTATAATGACGTTAAATAATTGCACTTTTTGGTAGGCAACTCAAACTATGATAGTTTTTATTAGTTTTATTTTAGTTATACATAGTTTTCATTACCTTGTTAATTCAGAAGTTGATTTATTAGCTTAAAGGGGAATTGGGTTACATAGTTTTCATTACCTTGTTTTTTGAGAAGTTGATTTATTATTTTAAAAGGGAATTGGGTCTTCAAATTCTAGAATATTAAAATTTATAAGGTGAGATCACGTCTCATATACTTCAGTTGTCAAGATCAAAGACTCAAAATTCCATAATACTAAATATTACACCTTATGAGATTTAGCTTTCTGGAATGGAACCCATAAAAGTCTAGAATACTAACATTCATAAGGTGTGATCAAGCCTTATACATGTTAGTAGTCTACTTGGTTTTAAAGAAAATTGTAATTTTTTAAAAAAATAAATAATAAAACATATATTAAATAGATATTAATTTTTAAATAACATAAAATTATTTTCCAATAAAGATAAGGAAGATCATTTTAAAAAAAGTAAAAACTATTCTCACTAGATGCCAACATAAAGGACTAATTTTAAGCTAAAAGAAAACTAAACTAACACAACAAAATATATAATATTTAGGTGTAGAATTTCATAATTCTAATATTTCATTGAATACTCCAGATAATGTTGAAAAAGATGCTTCAAATTGTTTTATTATCTGGAATGATTCAATAGAAAGGGGTGTTCGATATGCTGATGTCATCAACATATTTTAATAATATTCTAGATGTAGATACCTTAGAATTAACTAAATCTACTAGAATTTTCCATATTAATACATTACTATCAAATGAAAAAACAAAAACAAATAGCAAAAACAGAATTAAATCTAAAAACTGATCAAGATATTACACATCATCCAATTAAAATTTCAATTAATCGAAAAAACATTATATCAAAACAATGGAAGCAAGCCCTTTGTTAACAAGTGCATCATTATTCACAACATCAATGTCAAAATTGCCCTTCAACATCACAATAAGCAAAGGAAAAAGATGACAACTCATCAGGGGATGTCATTATCGAAGAATAAAAACTTCAATTACGTAAAAAGTTTTTCAATTATGTTGGTCATCTGTCGGCCATTATTTTCAATTATGCAAATTATGTAGGCCAACTATCGGCCACTTGAATAGTCAAAAGCAGATTCTCCAAAATCTACTTTTCCTGTTCTTTTACCTATAGTTTTTACTTTTGCTTTTCATATTTTGGACGCAACCCAATGTCCTTTTCTATATAATGTAAGTTTCGAGCTTAGCTCAGTCTGAAAAAACAAACACTAAGTTATAATATCCATGTCCAAACTCTTACAATATCGCATTAGCCTAAGGATTGGCGTTTAAGAGAAAAAGAGCAAAACAGGTATGTTTAATTGTGTTTTTATCTTTTCATCATTATTATTATATATTTAATTCAATATATCTTTTAGTTAATTCAATCTAATATATTTTCTAGTATTATATTTCGGTCTTTTATATAATGCCTGTTTGTGCCACCTGTAGACACATTCATTTATTGATAATACATACTGAACGAAAAATTAAATTTAGTCAAAAATGTATTAAAGCGTTTACTGATACTTATAACTATTTAGAATATGTTAATGCCTCTGAAAGAACCCTTAACAAATTCCAATAATTTATAACTAATAACACAAAACAATATAATCAAGAGAGAGGAAATAAAAAAAACTTTATAAACAATTTCAAGAACATTATAAAACTCATAAATGAATAATTATATTGTCAGTTTATGTTACAATATTTCTTAATGAATAAATGTATTATTTGTAATCAATTATTAACAAGATTTATGCATTTAGAAAACTTAATCTCTAAATATAAAATAGAAAAAGATTATTATGAACGAAGATATAACTATTTACAATTTTGTATTAATAATAACGGATTAATTCCTATTAATGATAACTAATATGTTTAGGGTTAAACAAAAATGACGTCGTTTGGTGTTAAACCAAACGATGTTATTTTTATTTTACTTAAAACGTCAAATTTACCGACCAACGTAGCTTCCATTGGTAAACCTCGATGCTTATATTTGCCGCCAACTATTGCCACCTATTTTATTGACGAACATCGCTCTTTCGTCGCTATATTTTGTTAAAAAAATTACCGAAATAATTTCCGTCCACCTTTATCGATGGATATCTTGTTTGTTGCAAAATAAAAAAAATTTCGACAATATTACCGTCAAAAAATCAATTTTCGTCACTAATTTACTACGGTCTTGTTTCCGTCGATAATGTTTTGTCGGTAATTTGTAATTTTCTTATAGTGAAATGAGTATCACTATTACTTTAGTGTGTCAATAACATAATAGAGTACTAAGAATATCATTACAACATATAAAGACTAACACGACTCCATACAAACTATACAATAATTCAATATAAAAGATATCATTAAACTATACAAATAAGTATCAACTTTACTTTAATATGTTTATACCATAATTAAGTATAAATAGTATCAACATAATATCTAGAGAATACCATGACTATACAAATTATATTATAACTCTATATTAAAGTACCATCACACTATATAAATAAATTCTATCTTTACTTTAATATTTCAATAACACAACTAAGTATAAAGAATACCATCACAACATATTAAAAAAAACTATAACTCTATACAACAAATAACACCACACTATAATCAAAGTACAATTTGGGTATAATTTTAAAATACTATTTTATTTTATTTTTTTGTTCACACAAATGTTCGTTATATGATTCTAAGTAGATTAGCTTCAATGTTATTTTTTAATTCCATTTATTATATATTCAATTTTTAGTTATGCAAAAATATCATGTATTAATTCATTATCAAAAATAGTTAATCTTTCGTGAAATGTTGTATATGTTTTTTTTCACATTTAAACTACCCTAAAGCACTCACAGTGGAGTAAATGTACTAAATTTCAAAGTAAAAAATTTGCCTGATGAATTTCAAAGTGCAAAAGATTACAAGATCATCAACATTATCTCACAACACTAAATGCAAATTTAAGAATCTCATATGGTGGGATGATGCTATCAAAAAACCACCAAATAGTTATCTTTGTTTTCTCAAAATCAAGAAAATTGTAACCCCCTCAGGAAAAAAAAAGAAAAATTAGAAAATGAAATCTCGCTCATTACATTCAGGCATGTTATAATAATATTTGATCCATTTGTTTCACAGGTAATATAAATCACAATAAAGAGTTGTTGATAGCACAACAAAACCAAAATGTTGTAAAGAAGAGCTATAGATCGTACTTAACTGTCAGTGTCTCTGAAGCAGATGCTGCACCCTTTAAGGCCTTGAAGCAAATACGACGGAGGAAGGGGACAGAAAGACGGAGGAGGGGGGCTTCGATAGCGACAAAAACGAGGACGGTGGGACAACGAGGACGATGGGATGACGAGGATGATGGGGCTTTGATGGGGATAGAGAGGAGGATGGTGAGTTAAACAAAAATGACGTCATTTGGTGTTAAACCAAACGATGTTGTTTTTCTTTTACTTAAAATGTCAAATTTACTGACGAACATAGCCTTCATCGGTACACCTCGATGCTTATATTTGCCACCAACTATTGCCACCTATTTTATTGACGAACATCGCTCTTCCATCGCTATATTTTATCAGCAAAATTGACGGAATAATTTCCCTCCACCTTTACCAATGGATATCTTATCCATTGCAAAATAAAAAATTTTCCAACAATATTACAATTGGAAAATCAATTTCCATCACTAATTTACTACAGTCTTGTTTCCGTCGATAATGTTTTGTCGATAATTTTTAATTTTCTTATAGTGTAATGAGTATCACTATTACTTTAGTGTGTCAATAACATAATAGAGTACTAAGAATATCATCACAACTTATAAAGACTAACACGACACCATACAAACTATACAATAATTCCATATAAAAGATATCATTACACTATACAAATAAGTATCAACTTTACTTTAATATGTTTATACCATAATTAAGTATAAATAGTATCAATATAATATCTAGAGAATACCATGACCACACAAATTATATCATAACTCTATATAATAGTACCATCACACTATACACATAAATACTATCTTTACTCTATACAAAAAATAACATCACACTATAATCAAAGTACAATTTTAGTATAATTTTGAAATACTATTTTTTTAGTTCACACAAATGTTCGTTATATGATCCCAAGTATATTAACTTCTATGTTACTTTTGAATTCGATTTATTATATATTCATTTTTGAGTTATGCAAAAATATCATGTATTAATTCATTATAAAAAATGGTTAATCTTTTGTGAAATGTTGTATATGTTTTTTTAACATTTAAACTACTCTAAAGCAACCACAGTGGAGTAAATGTACTAAATTTCAAAGTAAAAGATTTCCCTGATGAACTTCAATGTGCAAAAGATTATAAGATCATCAACATTATCTCACGACACTAAATACAAATTTAAGCATCTCAGGTGGTGGGATGATGCTATCGAAAAAACCATCAAACAATTATCTTTGTTTTCTCAAAATCAAGAAAATTGTAACCCTCTCAGGAAAAAAAACTAGAAAATGAAAAGCATATTTAGGTTGATCGCCATAAATCTCACTCCTTACATTTAGGCAAGTTATAATAATATTCAGCCAAATCACTGAGGTAGCTCTGTGTACCAATGTTATTAAATTTCTATTTATGAGTGGAAAACTACTATAATACCTAAAATGAATTTGTCAATTAATCTTTACATATCCATGTGAATTGAAACTTTAGACGAATAGTCTAGAACATGCTACGAATGCATAATGGCAATTATTTGACATTTTATGTCAAAATGACTAAAGAATTAAACAATTAACTCAAAATTTAGAATAGTATCATGAATGCAAGTACACATGATATTTGAATGGGTAAAGCAAAGAGCCAAAACAACATTTTCCCCTTATAGATATTTTAGTATTCCATCTTTAGGTTTCTGTTAATATAATTTATAATTTCTAGTAAGTTTCTCTGGTATGAGGTGGATAATACATATGGAAAAAAGAAGATTACAACTTGAAATTGTAAGTATTTTCTCTCTAAAAAATGTTTATGTTCATACTGTATAAAAGAAATAGCCTTTCCCCAGATTATCAAGGTGTCTATTTTAAACACCAAGAACTGTATTGATTCTTCATATACGTTCTCTAAATAGAATGTTTCCAAGAACTACATAAGGCATTAGTTCAATTATCAAGGATTAATTTTAGATGTTTGTTCGGTTGATCCGTTGGTTTTACAGGTACTATAAATCATAATAAAGAGCTATTCATAACACAGCAAAACCAAAGTGTTGTAGAGAAGAGCTATAGACCATACTTAGCTATCACTGCCTCTGAAGTATATGCTATACCCTTTAAGGCCCTGAAGCAGATGCAACAGAGGAGGGGGGACAGAGAGACGGAGGATGGAGCTTCGGTAGCAACAGAGACGAGGACGGTGGGACAATGAGGATGGTAGGGCTTCAATAGGGGCAAAGAGGAGGACGGTGGGACAACGACGATAGAGAGAAAGGGAAAATGGAATGGAGGATGGGGAGGGGGCCTTTGATAGCTTTTAACACCAAACGATGTCGTTTCGTTTAATTAAAAAATGTTGAAGCTGAAGAAAACAATGACATTTATCTTTCAAATTTATCGATATAATTTACCAACATAATACATTTCTATCGGTAAAACCCGATGCTTATTTATGCCGCTAAGCATTTCCGCCTATTTTACCAATGGGAATTTTCCATCCGTTGCTATATTCCATCAAAAAATTTATCGAGATAATTTTCCTCCATATTTATCAATGGATATTTTGTCCGTCGCAAAATGAAAATTTTCCTGACAATGTTACCAATAGAACATGCTTTTTTGTTGGTAATTTGTATGGTTTCTTTTCTATCAGTAATTTTCCATCGCTAATTACTAATTTTTTTGTAATGCTAGTCTATATTGGTCAACTAATCTCCCAAAAAAATATGATTTTAATAACTTCAAATGCTCAAACTTGATTTTTTAACAATATTATAATTAAAACAACATCCAAAATGTTCCTTAAATAGTGTTTGAAAGGTAAAGAGGCTTTTCCATTAAAATAAAGACTTTAATACCTCTTGATGAATGAAAAGACTCGTGCAATAAAGTGATATAAAATGTTTATGCATAGTGAACCTTTAAAATTACCAAAACATGATATTATAATTAATGTCACAAAATATAAAATGACCTTGATATGCCTTGTTCTTTACTTTGTAAGTTACAAATTTCATCTTTACGTTTATCATCTTCACAAAATATCTTCTTAACTTATGTATGATTTCATCTTGTTCTTATAAAGCTATTTAATAATATAACAATATAATTAGTAGGACTTATATTTTTTTATCACTAAAATATTGAATAAGATCTCCCTCAGTTTAATAATCTCCTACTTTTTTGATAATGACAAAATATTTGTGATATTAGAGAGCAATAATAAGATAAAGCACACAAGAAATTACATATATCAAGATAATGACTAAATTCCCCTTAATTCATGTATAAAATATAATTCAATATTAAGAACACAATAGATAATCAATATCAAGTAGGTGAAATATTAATAACAAAAGAGATGTTTAATATCAAGTAGAAGAAATATCCACATATAAAAGAGGTTTCAAAAAGTCATCACATTTATAACAGTCACACTTACCTGAAATCTAATATCATCAAATTACATTCCCTCTTTTTGGAAACATCAAAAATAAATTTTTTGAAGGAGGAAAGTGAGAATTAATTAAACGATATAGGTCATCAAGTTAATGCATCATGATGTCTCAGAAGGAGTTAAGTTTACCTCAGATAATAGTGAGTTGATACTCAATAGTTTTCAAACGAGCGTCGGGTAGAGACCCATATTATATTAGTGAGGTAGTGGCTTCATCATCCACAAAGACCTCAACAGTGTGACTCAAGAGAGGCTCATCGGGATCAATGTCATATAGGTGAGCCTGGAGAAGGCTATTGTGGTTCGAGCTATTACCACAGATGTGAAACTTCTAGAAGATGAGGCTAAGTATTAGGGCACAAGTAATATTTTATTTCTTTTTCTTAGTTTGATGGAAATACACCATTGATCGCGGCTCTGTCGTCCGATTAAAATAATCGACCTTAGAAACCGGTCAAAATACAATATTTCCAAGATTGCAGCAAGCTGAACCTCGGGTCGTCTCTCTCAAAGGAATCACGTGCGAAATTGATCCTAAGACTAGCCTAAATTGAATCATGCAAATTAAACAATTAAAAAGGGGTTTTGATTTGATTGACTAAAAGTAACGAAACAAAAGTATGGAAGAATATTTTTTTGAATTTTTAGGAAATTGGTCAATTGAAAACAACTAAGTTTGAAAACAATTCACTAAAGTTCTCTTGAAAATGCAGCTTGGGTTATCATTGTTCAAAATAATTTTCAGGGGTTAGAATCCACTAAGTTTCAAAAGATCAACCTTAACAACTCGTTAAGTCCAAGAATTTAACTAATCAACTCGATCAATTAAATCTCGTTAAAAACCTTAGTGTGAAAATTTGGATAAACAATTGCAATTAATCAACCGGAAAATCACACAACCAACTCAACCAAACACAACTAGGCAGATCAAGTAAATTAATGCAAAATCCGAATGATATACATGAGACTTCATGTATTAAAGCACTGAA
>JANIHZ010000004.1:1977837-1988424 GCA_027478365.1 Erythroxylum rufum | reverse complement strand
AATCAGCCTAAAAAAAATTTTATCAATCTGTTGATTAATTTACGTATTATACTATAATAAAATTGTCACTTCTGAATTAAATAAATAATTACCTACTTCTGAAGTTTGTCTAAAACTTAAGCTCAATTTAATATATTTTAAAATTTTTAAAATAAAAATAAGGTTGCTGGACTTCGAATTCAACATCTCCAGCTTGAATTCAAACCTATCCAAACTCAAATTTTCAACTTGAGCAGCCTTTTCCATGCGTACCCAACCTATAACATCAATAAATCCATATAACAAAGAGCGGTGGATCAATTGGTCTAGATTTCTCACTTAAGACTCTCCTCTATAGGAGCTTTTGAGTTCGAGTCACGCTAAAGGAGGGGAAATAGGCATGTTCCTATTGATGATCCTCTAACCCCTGGGCACAGTTCCTTGATCGGATCAATTACGAACGTCTCGCTTTCAGCGACAACGTGAGAGTTGGAGCTACCAGGGAACCCGTATGTGAAGACTCCTTATGCACAGAAGTATACAGTCTACGTAGGAACTTAAGGGATCTTGAGGTTCCAGATTTACATCCTCCAAGTTTTTGGAATGGGGTCGTAGAGGCTTAGGATTAGTCTGTCTAAATCAGGATACCTAATGTACTCAAAAAAAAAAAAAAAAAAACCACATTCTTGACACACAAGTAAGATTAAGGATGACAAGTTGGTGGATCTAACGATAACGTTGACCTTAATTTCAAAACAATATTATTTTAATATAATTGTTCAAAAGACACGGTTTTTATAAAAGAGGGAGAGTTTTATAGTAGCTAGTAAAAATTGCTCTCTTGTGACCATAAATTTATAAATTCAAATAACGAAAATATTTTTTTGTAAAAAACAAAACCAGCCTAATATTTAAAAATTTAGCCTCAAGCGAGTAGTTTAGCTAGTGATGTAATTTCTTAGAAGCCTTTAAAAAATAGCATTATTTAAATAAAATAATGTTATTTTAAATCTTTTAAAATTTTCAAAAATAAATTTAATAAGATTCAAGCTTGGGTATAAAGTCTCGAATTCAAGCCTAAGACCTCTTATTTAACAAAATTTTAGATTAAATTTGGACTTAAAAAATTTTAAGTCCGCGCAGACGAACTCAGCAACGATAGTTTTGAGTCTAATAGAGTTGATACGTTTCAGTTCAGTACACAAATCCAATCGAGCCTCCTTCAATATAACTGCTAAAAATATCAAATACAGTTCGTAAATAAGGTTAGCTAACATTAGAAATGAAATACTCCGTTATCTGAACCTTCTAGACCCCACACACTTTCACTAGAACATTAACGAAGCTCCTGGAAACTCCTTTCTCACGCTCACACACTTTCACTAGAACATTAACGAAGCTCCTGGAAACTCCTTTCTCACGCCAGTCTTATCCAGAAAGTTCCTTAGGTATTCTCTTTGGCCTCTCTTTATATATATGGAGATAATCCCACCCTCCAAGCAGTGACAGATATTCAGATCAGAGATTAAACTTGTTGAATTACTGAATTGGAAATTCGATCGTTGGTTTAAGAAGATGGATTTGAGAGTTATGGGTTGGGATCCTCAGCTCCTCCACACACTCCATCAGTTGATGGACACGAGCGACGAAGCAGTGGATAAGTCGTTTAGCGCGCCATCTAGAACCTACGTTCGGGACGCCAAGGCCATGGCTTCGACTCCGATGGACGTGAAAGAACTGCCGAGCTCGTACGTGTTTGTGATAGACATGCCGGGGCTGAAGTCGTCGGACATTAAGGTGCAGGTGGAGGACGACAATGTGCTTATCATCAGCGGTGAGAGGAAACGAGAGGAGAACAAGGAAGAGAACGTCAAGTACTTGAGAATGGAGAGGAGGTACGGCAAGTTTATGAGGAAGTTTGTGCTACCTGAGAACGCTAACACCGATTCCATTTCCGCCGTTTGCCAGGACGGTGTTTTGACCGTCACCGTCAACAAGGTGCCTCCTCCGGAGCCCAAGAAGCCGAAGACCATCGAGGTCAAGATCGCTTGAACCGTGTCTTTCACCGTTCGTATTAAATAATGTTTGGGTTTTCTTGGATATGTAGTCAATCGAGTAATCATCGTGATGATTACTTGTCTTTGCGTTGGATTTCGATGGTTTCTTTGCGGATCACTGATGAGAGAGCTGTGTATCTCTGTTGCCTGTTTGTGAATGAGAACAGCTTTTACTTTAATAAAAGTCATCTTTTGCTTTTGTTTCTTCTGAAGATAGGTTCACTTAATACGTAATCTTCTTTTACAACCGAACAATAAAACAAAAACAAGAGGGGGAAATTTCAGAGAAAGTCTCCTCAGATCAAAGATAAATGAGAAACCTCCACGCGTCCAAGAAATCCTATGGTTCTTCTTAATTCTTATGCTGCACGAAAGAGAATAGCAAGTTTAGATCAATCATTTTAAGAATTGATATCTAAATTTGTAAAAAATTAAGCAAAATTATTAAAATAAAATAAATAAAAATTAGTTGATTTAAAATTTTCATAATTAAATACTAAAATTGTTAATTTAAGAAATGCGTTTATGGGGGGAGATTACCCATTGTTTTTCTGCAGACGGACAGCAGCACAATAAAAATCGCAAGACCAGCAAGTATACCCACAATGATCGCCACTGTTTTTCCCATGTCATCCGCATTGGTGGAATCTACACACACATACATTAAAAGCAAAAGCAGTGGAATTATTCCTCCGGCCAGTTGTCAGCGTATGGAGAAAAAAGCTAGAATCTTTATTTATACCAACTTGGGGCTGCAATTTGCAATCATTGCTTGTATATGTTTTTCTCCTCTTTTTAGCCCATTACTAGCTTTTACCTCTTTTAGTCAGCAAAATGAGTTCTATTAAATTAATCAATCCACAGAAATGGTACCTTTGGGTCAAATTTGAGTCCACTAAGTTTCATTTTCAAAATTAAAAATTTTGATAGGTCTGATTTTGAACTTGATCCAGTTCGAACAAAACTAAGATAAACAAATTACAGTCCAAACATGTCTTATTTTTAATTTTTAATTTAACTTGATAAATGTTTTCTACCGCTTACCTTTTATTTTGTTGGTTTTGAGGGACTTTGTTGTTGGAGCTCTCAGAATAGTTATTCAACAAGTTAAGATGCAGAAAAGAGAATGTTTAAGTGCACAAACAAAGTGAAGAAAGGATTGGAATTATGCTTTACTTTTGAAAAAAAAAAGGGAATACCTGTTGACCTAGACCGGTTTCCAAAACACTTTAGTGTTCAAAATAAAAGTTTGTGAGCAATGATCACTCAAATCTCATCACCAAGAAGAAACTATTAATGGGTTTTTATGAAATGAATCAAGAGTTTGTGAACTAAACCTGATGGAGAATTATTGTAGTATCCAGATGCCCAGTATCGAGCATAACACTGTCCCAAGAACACATCTGCTGCAGCAGCTGATCCGCACAAGTTCTTCAGCTTCCCAACCGCGTCGCTCAGGCATGAAGTGCAATCACTCGGGCTTAAATCTCCCAAGCACTGCACATAACCCTCAACCATACCCGAACTACTGACTTTAAACGCTACACCTGTTTGCAGATCAGCAAGAACATCGTCTCTTCGCCTGAAGAACTCAACGTCCTTACTTTCACTTTTACTACACTTCTTATACCTCAGTCCCGTGTCAAGCTTTCCCAAGAAATCCGTACGTTCGTATCTCACGAAACACCCGTCGAGTTGCAGAGAAGCCCCGTAAGCGTACGGGCACACTAGACCTATCTGGTTAACAGTGCTTTGGATGCATCTTGAACAGTCCATCGTGTTTAGATCACCCCTGCACTGGTACAGACCGTAGACGCCTGCATCGGACGGTGATGAAGTTCCGTTTCCGGTGGCAAAGCCGCTGTAAGTTGCTTGAGACGATGAGCTCACAACAGAGGTTAGAAAAGAGTTGAGGTTGGCTTCAAATGGAGACTTGGGTTCGTATTTTTCTTGTGAGCAGCCTGCATATATGAAGATATTGGCTTGGACAGAGCTTCCATGGTTGCTGAGTGTGAGTAAGTATAAGCAAAGTGTAAGAGCTTGGATTGTTTTGTGGGTGGAGTGTTGATGAAGGCTACTCAACATTTGTTTTCTTTTGTTGTTCTTTTCCAGTTTGGACTTCCAATTGTTTTGTTTTTAGATTTGACGGTGAGAGCTTGAGAATGTATTTTTGCTTTTTGGATTTTCTTTTAATTGTCCCACCAAGAAATTAAAATGCCTATTTGGCTTTTTTAAAATGGGAAGAGTATATAATATGTTCTAACCTTTTCCAGACATAAAGCTCACAAAGATCAGCATATACTTTATCTTTCAATTCCATCCACTAGCTTAAAAGCAATTAGTGCCTAATGCTAATCTTATTCTACTACGATTACATGCCCTTATCACTTTAGACAAAGAAGGTGCTTGTTGGATTTACACGGAACTAAGCACTATGTTTTAATGACATATTATTTGTTTGATTCGGTTTGAATTGATATAAAATTAATAAGTTTAATTTAATTGATCGCATTGTAATTTGTAATTTGTAATTTAAGTTTTTATTTTAAATTTTAATCTGAACTCAAATTTAAAATGTACAATTTGGTCTAATCCATATTTTTAATTTTATTTACCTTATTTTAGCGTAATGAATTGTATAAATTTTGTGAGGGGGGAAAGAAATCCTATCGATACTACTAAAGCGCTTTGCCTAGAGGCTTGTTCTCTAGAATTGGGTATGAATAGGAACGTAGTACGCTCTGGAGAACTTTTGACGTTTTACTTTCACAAATTCCGATCTCATTTCTTGCTTTGACTTAGTCCTGAGGGAGCTAGCTATTCTTTCAACTGAGAAGAGGAAGGTAGAATTAAAGCAGAGGACATCTTTATTTTGTCCCATCCGAAACTATGACTAGTTTGGGCAATAAGAACAATAGATCTGATCTTCTATTTTGGTTACGACTTTTTTTATCATTTTTTTTTATTTTTAAGAGAAAATGAACCAAATTATACGACAAGACGAGAGAAACAAAGTCCCGATAGATCCTCTATAAGGATCATGTGATACCCTATAGGTGTTGTATCAAAATATGTGACTCCAATGTCAAAATGACCGGCATAGTGAGCAAGTCAGTCGTGCCTCTGTTGCTTTCTCGATAAACATGGCGATAAACAATAGTCCAGTTACTAATGAACAGTTCGTTAATGCCTAATACAATAGCATCGGGGCTTCGGGCTCAGTAAACCGAGAAAGACAGGATGTCAATCACTGCAGTAGAATCTACCTCTAGCTCGATCCGTCGATACCCCAGATTTTACGCTAGAATCAGTCCAGTATAGACTCCCCAGAGCTCCGCTGTAAGTGGAGTGCACCATTCAATATTGCGGGAGAAACCTCCCCGCCAGTTGCCGTCGCTATCTCAGAGTAAACCGCCGGCAGTAGCTGTGGTCGATGATCGCTGGCACGCACCGTCAGTGTTTAATTTGACCCAGCCAATTGGAGGTTTGTTCCAACCGATAAGTTGTTCCTGTCGAACTTGTGGACCGGCGATCGTCGCTCTACTGTACCACATTGCTGATTGGAGGACCAGACCTGCATATGACAAAAATATAAGAAATGGGTGAGGATGGCTAAGAAAACTGATCATCAAAGAGGGACATATTCCTCTATTGCCAAAGGAACTAGCAGGTGATGCCAAAGAAGAACGACCAGACGTGGCCCAACACCTTACGGTGAAGGTGGAGGTTTTGAGAGAGCCACTCTCCCATTGGCAACCGATACCATTGTTAGGGATCAATCTAAGGAGGGAAGCTATTCCACACATTCCGAGCTTGAACGCAGTTGCGGATGGCATGTAACGAGGATTCATCCAAGGAACAATAAGGACAAGCGTCGTCCGTAGAGAAGTGCTGCTGCGCTCTTTCCTGGTTAGTCAGTAACCGCTCCTTCGCAAGAAGCCAGAGAAAGAAGCGAATGCGCTGGGGTCCTTGCTAACTACAGATTCCCTTCCATATCGCGGGGACCGACGCGTCATCAGTATCCATGATCATGTTGTAAGTGGAAGCGACAGTGAACTAGCCTGTATGAGATTGTCCCCAGACCAAAGTATCCGGCCCTAAGAAGGGTTTCGAGAGAAAAGTCCCAGTGATTACACGACAAATCGATGACAGAAGATAAGATTGGAGCTCGTCCCATTTCCAATTACCGTCATAGTCCACGAGGTCCCGAACGCGTACATTGAGCATGGAAACAGGGATGGGGGATAGGGCGTGGGAAGTGCGGGATCCCATCCCGGTGAGCCACATGTCTGACCAGAACCGAGTCCGGGCACCATCACCGATTCGCCATTTCATGCCCGAAATGACCAAGTGCCAGGTGGTCGTGATTCCTCGCCATATCATGGAACCCCCGGTGGCGTCTAAAGAGGTGGGGAGGTTGCTACCATCAAATTTGTACTTCGCTGAGAGAACCTACACGTATAAAGTGGTCAGATTAGCTATCATAGTCCAACCGAGCTTAGCTAACAACGCTTCATTTGTGGCTCAAAGTGATCTAATGCCTAGACCCCCCAGCATTTTGGGCTTGCAAACCTCCTCCCAGTTGACAAGTGGGGTCTTCTTTGTGCCATTACCGGAGGCCCAAAGGAACTACTGACGCATCAATTTCTCTAACTCATCACACAGTCGACGTGGTAACCGGACTGTCTGCATAGTATAACTAGGGAGAGCGGCAATGACAGACTGCACCAACGTAGTCCTGCCTGCCAAAGACAGAAGGTTAGCAAACCATCCTAACAAGCGTTGTTGGACCCTGTCTAGAATGTGTTGATAGGTCTGTTTGGTAACTTTGTTATGCAGAAGAGGAACGCCTAGGTAACGACCAAGGTCTTTAGTCTGTTGAAATCCAAGGGCTTGGCTTAGGCTACGTGCCGTCAAAGGATGCGTATTGAGGGAAAAGAAACAACAAGACTTGTCATGGCTAATTTGTTGTCCGGAGGCTACACATAAATCATTTAAAATATCACGTATGACTGACACCTGTTCCAAAGAGGTTTCAGAGAAGAGAATGAGATCATCCGCAAAGAACAGGTGTGACAGAGGCGGACCATTTCTACTCAGTTTAATAGGCTACCATTGCCCACGGTTCACCACTTGAGTGATCGTGTGCCCTAGCCTCTCTAAGCACAGCACAAACAGATACAGGGAGATAAGGTCGCCCTGGCGAATTTCTCGGGACATACCAAAGGCTGTGCTCAGGTCGCCATTCTAGTTGACTTGAAGAAACACTGGTAATGCACTTCATTATTAGGTGAATCAGGGAATCAAGAAGTCCGACATCAAAAAGAGTTTCTTGGATGAACTCCGACGATCGTAAGCTTTTTCTAGGTCCACTTTTAAAGCCATCAGCCCTTTCCTCCCAGATTTACATTTCATAGTGTGTATAACTTCATGGGTGATTATAATGTTATTCGTGATCAAGCGCTCAGAGATAAAGCTACACTGGATCGGAGCAACCAGATCGTGAAGGTAAGGTTTGAGCCTATGCACGATGATCGTGGTGATGGCTTTGTAAAGCATTGAACATAAAGCAATAGGCCTAAATTGGGTGATATTAAACATATTTATATGCACTTTATATAAATATATGAATGGATTTAATGAAATATGATTGGAACAGAATAATTAAAACAAATAATTTAATGTGCAAAAACGATATTAGATCTCTTATTTCGATTATGATGTTCATATCATTTTTCATTAAATCTTATCCACACATTTATGTAGACCTTACTTAAATATATAAATAAAATTTAATAGAACAGAATTTAAACATAATGACTGTAACAGCAATAACGATGGAAATGAAAAGCAGTTAAATATCTTAATCAAAGTGTGTGTGTCTCTCATTTCTGTTATGCCCCAAAAAAGAATTTGTGATCGAAACAAACCTGAAATCTCGAAAATCAAGTCCAGGATGAGAGAATCCACCTGTAACACTAGCTCCCGAAAGCTTTCAGCGTTTGATTTGTAGGCCCATGGACCACTTTCTGATCAGCTACTGGATTCTAGCGTTAGAACTTTCTCATTAGACCGAGGGCATGACCTCATTTTTTAGCACAGTCATTCACCACAAATTGTCAAAGGTATATCACCGCTCTTCAGCTAACAGAATTATATATCTGTTCTTGACTTATAGATCTGAGTTTGGTTAATTATATCAAAATGATGTTATTCTAACCGAACTTTGATTCATCCGAATCTACTTAAAAAAAGGGACTGGACTAATCTATTCTCATCTCTATTCCTATCTCCATCCTTCCCCTGGATGAAAGCAAATGACAGAAATGGAAGAATGATGCTTTTTACAGCACCCTCTTGTGAAAACACTCCCTTATAGGAGGGAACAATACCAGAAGAAACCTAGGTATCAAACTCAGGTACAGGTAAAAAGAGGAAAGTTTCCTGTCAGGACAGGAAAAACAAGCAATCTAGTTATGGCTTGTAAACAAATTTCAGTTTTAAGTTTTAACCGTTACGGGACCACGAACAGAATCAAAATCCTACCAAAGTTTGTGACCTGTTCTTCGATGATTTTTCTTTTGCATGTGGCAGATAGAGACAAAAAGGATATTTGAGCTTAAGAATGTTTCAATCAAGAGGAATTGAAACTCCACTTCCTTGTAAGTATCGGCATGGACAATGCGTGGCGTGAGTTAGCGGTCCGACTTCTTCGTTCGAACGATATCTACCAGCCAGTTGGTCCATATGCAACTTTAATTGCTTGAGGTGTCATCGGGGACCCGTTTCTGCCCATCATATGGCGGCGAGTACAGCTTAATTCCAAAGCTGATATGCATCATTAGATTCTCCAATATCACTACAAGTCAAAGTGATAAGGATACTTATGGTTGGCTAATACTGGGATGGCAAGCACATTGTTCTATCTTTTACAAAAGTTCCCTTTCAGAAATGAACTACTTGTTAGGTTCAGTCAATCTAAAACCAAGCTCATCAAATTTAGATAATGATTGAATCAATTATTATTAAACCCAACTAACTAAAGAGAGTTTTCAACTAAATATGATGTAATGAAGGAACCGTGATCATTT
This sequence comes from Erythroxylum rufum, assembly GCA_027478365.1. Classification (NCBI taxonomy): domain Eukaryota; kingdom Viridiplantae; phylum Streptophyta; class Magnoliopsida; order Malpighiales; family Erythroxylaceae; genus Erythroxylum; species Erythroxylum rufum. The sequence goes on along the minus strand of JANIHZ010000004.1, from coordinate 1,979,297 downwards.
ACATTAGCCAACAAAGTAACACACACGGCGACTCGAAAGTGGTACTAGTATTTGATTGAACTAACTACAGTTCTACAGCTTCAACTAAACCATGAACAAACGTTTCATATAAACGTCTCATATCAATCTATAAGTACTATCGTCATCATCCTCATAAAACGAGATCAAATTCGGTTGCGTTTCCACGTCAGCCTGCCGCTACCCGAGACAGCCGCGATTCGGGTCTTGACACTCTCAAACTCCGAGAACCGGCAGGGAATGGTGATACCGCCTTGTTGATTGAACCCGTACTCTGCTTCTGCTTCTCTCAAAAGTTGACCAAACAAAGGATGGTTCATGTAAATCACAGGTACTAAAACTCTGTGAAAATCACCGTCCTTTTGACCCACGTAGACCGCTAGATGACCCTTTGGAACTGCGGAATGTTTTCTTGGGCTCACCGGTTCATGACCTAAGGGTATATAACCCGAACTGGGTTTTCTGAAGCAGAGCGATTTGGCTCCTGACGTCAAACGACGACCCCAGTTGATTAGTTTGGTGATTGGCCTGTGTCTGCATGTTAATTGCGGTCGCTCCGTTGGCTCGAGCTTTTGGTATCGGAACGGCTTTCGGATCCGCCTGAAGAAGCATTTGGAGATCCGAATCAACCGCCTGCTAATCTTGAAACCTCGTAGCTTTCTCATAGGTGCGGAAAGACTAAAAAACACAGAACTGCGTTTCTTGTTATGTGTCTATTTGTCAGTCCGAGCCCCGGTGAATTTGTGAATATTGTACCTGCTGTTAGAAAGTTGAAGTAGAGTTCAGGAAAAAGGCCATGGGTCGGCGATGGACATGGTTAGACGAAAGATCGTGAGGCATACTTCAGACAGGGACGTTGGTATATTAGACATGTTGAATTCTATCCCAGAGTGTTGGGAATTTCATTTGAAGATTTCCCAAGATGAACTCCCTCCAGCCCCCGAGAATCTAATTCTTAGCTCTATACCCAGTTCAGAACTATGCCTATGAACCTTCCCAACTTGTGGTTATGGAGGTTGGGGCGGTATAGTTGCTAAGCAAGACCTGAGCTGTGGGGGAAGTCTCCGGAGACGATTTATTTATACATGCGAAGGACCACTTCCTAGGGGAATCTACGAATGAAAAATTGGCACTCAGAAATCAAATATCGAATATTAATTATGGTCAATAACGAAGGAAAGGTAAGAGAAGAATTAGTAAAGAGCCGTGAAATGGTCGGCACGCCATTCTGATTTTCCAGGATGAGATTGATAACATGGGTTTAAAAACAGAATGAGTCAAAAGTCAAGGAAATGAAGGGTCAGATGAAGGTGTGGATCGTTTGATTGTGAGTGGTCCTTAATTTAAGACCGTCTGATTTCATACAAGGGTTAGGCAAATTGGACTTGGAACATCATTTGGACTTCTTATTTTATTTTTTATATAATAAAAATACATATCAA
>JANIHZ010000004.1:1844804-1856615 GCA_027478365.1 Erythroxylum rufum | reverse complement strand
CGAAATACTAAAAATATATAATATTCATACCCTTATAATTTTTTGAAGTCATGTCTTCATAAATCATTTTATATATAAGTAGTTAATACAAAATAATTAATTTTAACAAGCATCAAATGACAAACAGTTAATACAATTCGCTGATCAAATCAACTGATATAATTAACTAACAACTAATGTAATAAGTTGATTGTCAAACAAAACTATAGGTATGTATTAGATAAATTGTAAAATAATTTGTAATTAAGTAACGAGTTGATCAATTATAATCGTACAATTAGATCAAAGGGCAAGGGCATTGAAATCTTGAACAGGAGATTCGTTTTATTCCGAGAAGTGGAATTATTGATTTTACGGTACCTATGCAGACAAATAGAAGCTGACAAGGGTTAGTGCAAGGAAAGTCATCACTTGTTAATGAAATCTGTTGATAGTTTAAATATGCAAGTCCAACTCAACTCCTATAAGCTTTCAAAGGACTTGAAAGCTAAAACTTATTTTTTGGTTCAGTTATTTCTAAAGGTTGACGAAGATAACAATAACGACTCAATGAAAATTCTACTGAAATGGTCAAGTTGAAAAGATCTAATAACACATAATTTTACTCTTAACTCGGTCGTTATTAAAATTCATTAAGAGATGTAATATAAATTATGCACATATTTAATAATCAGTTGAAATCTCATTGAGATGAGAGAAAGAAGTTGTTTAATATAGACCCACACGTAATATGTTATAAATATACTACAAAACTACAAATGAATGTGCATTCGTATGTCAAACAAAAAAATAAGACACCTTAATCTCTTGTACTCATCTTTTGAATTACAAAAATAAAAAATTAGAAAAAGATTCGACCTTAATTAATTGTTTAATTATCTTAAATTTAAAATTTCGTTTTGAAGTTTCAGATTGTAAACATTTTTTTTAGGGAAGAAAAACAAATTATATTATGAGTCTAGAGAAGCAGAGTCTCGAATAATCCTCCAAGAAGAGTACATGGCACTTGATGGGTGTAGTTTCAAAATAGGTAGTTCCTAGTTCAAAATGCTTTGCATAAGACGCTAACCAGTCAGCACATCTGTTGCTCTCGCGATAGATATGCCGATGTATCACAGTCCAGTTTTGTGTAAAAAGTCATTGATACCCTGAATAATGGTATTGTGGGTCTCGGACCGTCTTGTCGAGGAGGAGAGGAGGTTAATAGCCACTTCCGAGTCCACTTCAAGTTCAAGCTGTCAATAGCCCAAGTTCCACGCAAGTGTGAGTTTAGTATACATTTTCCAGAGTTCTGCTGACACTAAAGAACATCAGATTGTAAACTTTAATTCTAATAACATTATTTTTGTGCAATTGTGGTATGGTAATTACATTCGCATTACTCGTGATTAAGATTATATTTGTTGCGTAAACAGAAATCGGCAGCCAAGGTTGGACATTTTTAGTGGTTGTTTGGTTGTAAATTAACTGCTTATTAGTTCATCTTGACGGGACATACACCACTTAGCAATGTTCTAAATGACATGTTTGACTTTGTTCTTGCTTTGTCGTGAACATTGTTAGTTAGTGGCCACCAACGAAGCTACATCATGACTCCTACACTCTTGCAACAGTTAACTTACAAAAGAATCTCTTTATTATTGCTAAGTATGGCGAAAGTCAACCCGATCCGATCCGATTTAATTCTTAATATACATTTTGAGTTCGTTTAATTAATTTATTTGAAAATAAAGTTGTTTCAGACAGGAAGAATACTACTAAATTTCAATTCGAACTTAGGTTACACCCTTAGGATTCATTCCGAATCAAATTAAAAGGGTCTAACTTGGCCCGACCTCTTCCTATACTCAATTATCATAACCATAACATAACCTATTCTTTTTCATGAATCAAACAATTTGAGTTGGGATTAAATTCAATATCATTTTGTTTAAATACGATATGGTTAAATCGAATAAGTGATTTCAGATTTAAATTTAACCTAAACTTTGATAAATTTAAATTTAATTTGTTAATTTTAGATTAAGTCACAAATCACAAAATATTACTTAGCACCACTAACTCATATGGAACAGAGTAGACCATTCCTGGGTAATTAATGTCTATGGAAGCAAGTTTGGAGGACAAAGCACATTTCAACGATGATAATGGTGTCTTGTTAGAAACTTTGAAGCAATAAAGGAAGATTGGAAAAAACAAAAAGATCATATTTTGTATCCTTTCAGCTTTTCCAAGTCCACGAACCGGCAAATTAAAGTGGGTCTCATTTTTTCCAAGTCCACAATCCTCACCAGTTCAATCTTATAACTCGAATTTAATAAATTATCACATTATTTTTTATTTTTAAAAATTACCAAATATTATTATTGCGTTTTAATTAATATATCGTCCGTTTCCTTTGCTGTCATTTTGTTGTTAAAAATTATGTTTATACGTATAATTTACGTAACACGTTTTGTAATACATAATGAGACTTTAATTACGTATTTTATATCGAACGTAAAAGAACAATAAATAAAGAAGTATAAAAAAATTTAATTTCAAATTCTATAATTTTAAATAAATTTTTTATAATTGAAACAAGATCGAATCTACTGCTCCATTTGGACGACAACTGCTACTCATAAAGCTCATTGATGTAATTGGTTGATTGGGTCAAATAAGCATATATAATAAGATAGTTACAAGTTTTTCTTCCCAAGGTCGACTTTTAAAGTTGCTATTGAAGAGGACTCGTCCTCTTAATTGGGCAAGGAATCAAGACCAGTCTTTCTGATTGGAAAGCTCAAAGTCCCACTTGACAGATTTAAGATCTAATATTCTATATTTCACCCAAAGAAAAAAATAAAAAGGCTAGAAAGAGAATATGAATGGCTACAAATTAAAGAATCAATTGAAAGTAACATGTATACAAATGTCTTCGAAACTTAAACGGAAGTTAAACCGATAATACAAGAGATTTAAAGTTTAAAAAATTAGACTGACATTAGGCTATCATAAAATTATTAAAGATTAAACAAATTTGAAAATTTTAAAAAGTGATCAAAAAAGATTGTCTTTACTCGTTAAATAAAAATTAATTAGTTTATAAAAACGGATTAATTTATAAAAATTATTAAATTAAATCAAATTAAAAAATTAAAAACTAAATCGAAGATGGTTCAAAATTTTCACCATTAAACTAATCGAACCAGTTCGATTTTTAAACAATTAGTATGGGAAGTGTAACCATGACCATAACCACAAGCAGATTAACCTCTAGAAATGGGACTTGAACATATATATATATATTTATTATTAAAAATAAATAATAAATATAAATTATGTGCATTCTAAAAGAGTTCAAGACCATATATTTTATTTTTTGTGCTTTTAAGGAAAGTATCCTATTTAAGTTGTGTGTATTAATCTTAATTAAGATATAATGGGTAAGATTGATGTATATAATATATGATTTACCTTTTCTTTTTTTGTTAAACTATTGTATGATTCTTTTATTTGTTGGGAAATGCTCATTCCCAAAGCAAACAGAAACCAATGTAAATGCTTTGCCTTTTGACATAGATTCCTGACCATTATTTTGTTGCCTTCCTTTCAGATTATAAACAGCCATTCAAAGGCAAGTTGGTCGTAGACTTTAGAGCCATTTGAGGCCAATTAGGGCAACTTTCACCAATTATGCTCTAGTCTTACTAAGTAAATCCAAATCATGAGATCATCAATTTAATAAATTAGGTCAATAGATTTTTTTAATATTCATAAAATTTTGCAACCGTTACTTTTTGATAAATCTTCTCCTACGTATAAATAACAACACCTAGTAAAAATATCGAAATCTGAGAAAGTTTAGTAGTACCTAACTTTACCCTTAACTAATGAAGAGATTGTTTTTAAATGATCATTTTGTACTTATAATAACTTGTATATTACGTGTTTCTGAGTAAATTACTTGATTAATCAAAGATTTAAATTCATATGACTAATTCAATTTAGGTATCTTTTTTTAAATAAAGAGAAATTAACAATAAGCTTGATTGGATTGGAGCTAAGTGCACATGTATGGTTACTTAAGAATAGGGGGATGATGTTTCTATGTATTTGCCTTCTGAACCTGATCAAGTCTGGTTACTAATGTCACGCCAAACCGAACATCCTATTCTCTCAGTAAAAGGAAAGAAGGGTATCTAACACTGTATTTTTTATTGTTATTTCAATCAGCTTTTGAGGTTTCCAACAAATGAGAAAAGAAAAACAATTAATGTACTTCAGGTGCAGTTTCATGGCTATTTTAAGTTACAAAGGTATTGGTTCTCTGTCTCATTCCAGATGCAAAACAGAAGAGTTGCAGATAAGAAAGGAGTTGGCTTCTCCGTCATATGACTGTACAATGCCAGTCATGACAGGTGTGGGAGTTACTTTTGTAATAATAAAACTAAATATGCAGTTTTTTATCAGAAACCATCTTTGAGAATGACCCTTTTAAATAGAGAACAATTTGTTGGTCAAACAAAGAGTTAACAGAAACAGCTGGAACCGCCATTAACAAGGTGAAGAATGGTTTAGCAGTTCGTCATCTAAAGGAGTTTCAACAAAAAAGAGTTGAATTTTTAAAATTTTAATGAAAACCCAGAAGTTTTAACAGTGATATGTACGTGAAAACAAATCGTTCTGTCTAAGAAAATGCCCAGGTTCCTTCATTCATGGATGATCTAATTTCCAGTTCTTTTGTTACAGAAAGAAACAGTAAAGAGTGGATTGGTAAGCAATGAATTACAGAGTTAGAATTTCAAGAAGGAATGGCCTAATCATCAGTAAATATAAAACCGAAGAACCACAGAAGTAGGGAGAAAGATGTTCTTTCCTTTTGAATCGAACCATTTCTTGTGGATGGATACTAAGAAACACTCACCTCCTGATGGGGTTCACAAATTCCGCATCAGAAACAGCAGAGAGCTCGATTTGGCTAACATCATCGTCATCAATTGGAGCTGGAAGATTAAGATCTATCAAACTCAAATTGTCCCCGAACTTTGTGGAAATTGTAACAGGAGTTGTTTGTATACCGGTTACGTGAGATCTCTTGTGCCCACCTAACGCTTGCCCAGAAGGGAACACTCTAAAACAATAAGGACATTCATGGAGTTTCTTCTCTGCAACTACAGAACCTGAAGTACCTGCATTTTCTGGCTTGAACTCTGGTTCTCTAGCTGCTGGTGTAAAGACTTTAACTTTCTTGTGACTTGCTCTGTGTCCACCCAAAGCTTGATAAGATTTGAACACTTTCTTGCACGTTTCACACTTATACTTCTCTCTTGATCTGTTCTTGCAAGATTTGAACTCCTCTGATTCATCTGTTTCGTCCATGGAGTACTTCTCAGCTTCTTCCACTTCCACATCCAATCTTTGCTTGTTAAGTTGTTCTCTGCTCTCCCATTTGTCCCTCGACAGCATCATTAGAGAAAAGGCAACATCTTCCTCGGCGGTTGTGTCAGAGATTGAACTCAGCGGTTCAGGCTCAGCCCATGACTCGATCTTGCTCGCTTTATCATAATTAAGCTTCTTTCTGACGCCGTTCCCATTGTATTGATGCTCCAGCAATCTCCGGGTACGTTTAGATCGTCTCCGAGTTGGGTTCTTTGGTGACTCGGTCTCGCTTTCTTTGTCCTGAAAAACAACAGACTCAGCATCAACCGCCAAAGAAAACTCAGGATCTACCAAACGAATACTCCTCTTTGGGTTCTCTCTCAACCCATAATAGACACCTTTCTCTTCTTCTTCTTCTTCCTCTCCTCCTCCTAACCCTGTTTCAGCTTCTTCTTCGTCTTCAGAAGATGAAAACGATAAAGCTGATCCTCCATCTTCGCTGAGTTGAATACCCTCTTCTTGTTCTTGCTCCGGCTTTTTAGGAACATGAAGATTCATGAAGTGAGACCTCATATGACCACCCAAAGCTCTTCCATTAGAGAACCTCTTCATACAAAACTTACACTTGTATATCTCCATCAAAATCCCAGAAACAAAAACACGACCTTTCTTCTCCAGCTCAAAGAAAGATACGAACTTTGAGAGTGGAAAAGAAACTAAAGAGTAGGTGACATAGAGTAGTAGCTCCACCATGAGATCATTATATACGAAGCTTAAAAAACCAAAAACAAAAAGAAAAAATAAATCAAAAAATGTGAGTCTTAAACACAATAAAAACTAAAAACTAATGTTCTAAAAAAGTCATTGAATTTCCTTTTAAAACGGCGTATTAAACAATAAATAAAAACTTAATTAAAGCGTATCCATGAAGGGAGAAAGATCGACATGTAACATGCGAGTTGCGAGGCTCGCCCGTTTCTGTATTTATTCCCAACTATACTTTTCCCGTTATTTTCCCAAACTACCCTTTTTTAAATTTTCACCTAATTTTGGAAATTTCGGACAACAGCTACTCTTTGTTGTCCAAACGTTGTTGTCAACTTCTGTAAGGAAAAAAATAAAAACAAAATAAAAATAAGGATAAATTATATTTTAAATCTTAAATTTATTTAATTTTATAATATTATGATAAAAATTTGAATATTTAATTGATATTTTAAATAATATTCTAGAAAAAAACAGGGACATTTTGGGTATAGAGGGAAACAGGTTCCCATGATAAACCGGTGGCGTACATGTAAGTACGAGACAAGGAAAGGAAACTGCTGAGGTTTGTTGTAACGACGAATCGCAATATAAAGCTATTGTAAAGTCTCCGGCATGTAAGCAGCAGGTTGACCAATGGGAGAGATACACGTCAGATACTTGTCCCACCTGTTATGACCACTTAGGGAAACAGTAATGTTGCATCAACAAAAAGCTGACGTGGAGATTCTGGGACCATTGTTGCAGGTCACATTCACTGATGGTAGCTTTAGGAAGCTCACTGGACCCGGCTTAAGCTAATTAATAATAATGAAGGGAGTTAATCAGAATTAAGGGTTAATCCTTTTTTAAGGTAAGTGTGTTCCTTTAAACTTGGATCTTTAGTGGCAAAGTAAACAAGCCTCTGATAAAGGAGGTTTGTATGGGATAAGTAGTAAATGCCGTTTAGATAGGGGCTTAATAGACCCAGTCCCATTCCCAGTCCTTTACTAGGGCCATCCATTTGGTTCTAGCAAGAGTGGTCCATGTGGCTAACCACGTTTACACGTTCTTTTCTTTTTGTTAGCTGAAAGGTTCCATCTTTTGTATACTTCTAGTAAGTAGCCGACTTCCAACTTAGGATGGCAATGGTTGGTCGGTTTAGTTTAATTACACGTGATAAATAATATTAAAAATTTAAATATGGGTAAAATGTAGAGCTCATTAATAAGAATTAAATTTGGGTCAACTATTACTAAAATGACTGATAGTTGATCTTGATCAATTATAAATTATTTAATATTTTCATGTTTAGTCAATATGAGATACTCTAAACTATTTAATATTTTTATATTTAGTTAATATGAGATACTTTAACACTCCCTCTCAAGTGTAATTGGGACTGAACATCCAGTTGTCACTTGAAATAATAAAAGTGATAATCAAACCGGATCGTTAAGAGTAGACATCCAAACGGACAACGGAGAAATTAATAATCTGGACCAAACCTGCTCTGGTACCATATTAGAATTTTTAATATTGGTAGAGTGTAGAATCCACTGACAAGAATTAGGCTTTGGTCAACCATTGTTAAAATGATTAGAACTAATCATTTAGATAGTTGACCCTTATCACTTATAAACTCTTTAACATTTTCATGTTCAGTCAATACGAAATATTCTAACAAATAATAATGTGACAGTATTAACGTGGTATTTAATTGATTAAAAATTAATTTCGTTAATCAATGATTTAGTAACTATAGTCTGCTATTTTGCTTCACAATGGTGTAAACTCAGAGAAGTCACGAGCAATGGCAAGCGATTTGTTCCTTTTCCATCAAGCGGCCCTCCCATTCTTAAAAGAGCCAGAGTGTAATCAGTAATGGGTGGTAGTACTGAAAAGTTAAGTTTTTTAGATTTGGGTATCAAAGTACTGACAGGTCATCAAGTTCGCGTGAAGCGAAGCTCATCCCCTGTTTACACAGTGAAACTTGTTCGGAGAGTTTGGGAGTCAGTACAACGCTTGATGACTTGACACGTGGAGATTTGTTGAAACCGAACCTTGAGCTGGTCCATTGCGAGTGATGCGGTGGCTCGCATGTCTCTGGGCTTGTAATAGACTAATACTTAACTGGACTGATGCACATCCAACAATGGCCTGGACGGCTATTTTTGCGGTAGTACCGTCGTGGTCCGCGAAACATGCTAGCACAACTCCTCCTCACCTAACAGTTGTCACACTCTCCGTGATGTGAGCCACGAAGTCAACTTGGACTCAGTAGGTTAACACTTAGTGAAATTACCATTAAGGAAAAATTTTAATTTTAATCCCTCTACTTAAGAAACCAATAATATAAAGCTGTAGCTTCGTAATGATGATAGAGATATGATGGTGTTAGTGGTTGTTAATGAGTACGATTTATATATTTTGAGCATGATATAAATAAAATTTAATTTTAATTAAATAATAAATTCAGTCTAAACTCGGGATCATATAAGGTTGGAATTCTTTTTAAATTAGAGCTCGAGTTTTTCCATTTTTTTTCCAAAATTTAAGTTGTAATTTGAATTTTGTTAATCAGTTTTAGGTTATCCCGATTTGAATTCGACCAATTTAATATAATCAGTTAAATTTGAATAATTATCAAATTTAAATTTTATCATAAATTGAAGCTTGAACTAGAAATTAAACTTGATGAACTAATTGCTCACAACTCTCCCTTGTTAATTGACTTTCTTATAATCAAACCAATGTACTTGCAAATTATTATTAAAATTTCCCTTCAACCTCCGACTTCACTGAGTGTTAGTCTTAAATTCTTCACTTTGACTGGCGGCTAAAAGTAAAATATTAGTTATGTTCTAGCAATGGAACATATACTCTTCAGAAATTTTGAGATAGCAATGGAAGAAGCTCTTAATTTGTGTTGGATTATGAATATAAGCATGTTAAAATGTGTAATTACAGATTCTTAAATACATAAATAAGTGAAGATGGTAATCACAAGAAGAAGAAAAAGAATGAGAAGAAGATCTTCGAGTTGAGTTTTACAAAAATTTAATAATTACGGGTCAGCAGCTACTGTGGCAGTAGTTGAACCAATCCCAACCTGCAGCCATGGAGATGAACTTCCAGTCACGTTCATGTCTTTTAGTTCACTAAGCTTGGCTATCTTCACCTTACTGTCGGCTTCATTATCCACATTGTGCATTGAGCTATTGTTGTTCTCAGCTTCATCTTGGTGGTCCTGCTCATTTTGCGGCTGTTGGAGGTGGTGGTGGTTGTTGTCTTCCTTTTCCTTTGCCCAAGATTGTAAATATATCTCAGTAGACACGTGCAAGCTTGCCGGGTTTGCGGGGTTATCTCGCCGGACTCCGGTGTGATTATCTGCCGGAGCGGGGAGGTTGAGGTCAAGCGTAAGGTCAAGTGTTTCGGGGTTGGTGATGACTTTTGGCTCGTGTTGAACTTGTTCTCGAAACTGATGAAACTTAGGGAAAGATGAAACATCAGGCGAATTTGAGGTGATCCAATGACACCTTTTATGGCCACCTAAAGCTTGTCCTGAAGAGAACACACGGTGGCAGATTGAGCACTCGTGAGCTTTCGATTTCTTCTTAGGAGGACCAGTGGAACCACCATGATCGAACTGCAAAGTTGATGTAGGTTTTGTCGGGAAGAACTCTTCATGTGTAATTACTTCATCATCACCTACACTATCCTCCAAGCCTTGTTCGAGCCTAGCTGCGAAACACCCTTTAACTTTCTTGTGACTAGCTCTATGTCCACCTAGTGCTTGGTGTGAGTTGAAAACCTTCTTACAAGCTTTACATTCGAACAATCCTTTAGCAGCACCTTTGGCCTTGTCCATTGGTGCGTTATAAGCCAAAGGTGGCATGAGATTGGGTACTGAATGTCTTCGTTTCTCGTCTTTACTCGCCGAGGCACATGACTCCTCGGCTTGGGCCATTAATGGATCAACAGTTGCATTAGACAACATCATTAAACAATTCGCGAGATCTTCTTCTTCGCCAGATGGGCAATTCGAGTTAGAATTACCAACTTTTGCTCTAAACGATCTTTTCCTTTTATACCAACCACAACCTCTCCTCGTCGTCTCATCTTCACCGTCAGACCCCGGAGACGATACCGGCGATTCAACATACTCGGAGGTGCATCTTCCATGCTCAAGAAACGTTTTCCAAGACAGGAACTCCTTGCCACAATTCTCACAAACCCTACAACTCTTTAACCTATTCGGGTTCGTTCTCAATGCATACATGCGCTTGTTGCTCGGTGGCATATCGGTTCCAAACTTATTATCTTCCCAATCGCTCGCAGGGTCTTCATCATCCATATGACCACTCTCATCACCTATTCCATGAGCCCTCATATGCCCTCCTAACGCTCTCCCACAACCAAACCCTTTTTTGCAAATCTTGCAAAAGTGCTTGAATTCCGAAAGTCGATCCACAATCAAAGCCATACAAATTACCGTCTATGAAAGAGGTTAATGAACAATATTGGAGGTGATAAAAGGTGGGGTTGGAGTTTGGTTCTTCTTGTAGTGAAAGTTGTTGTTAGGTTGTATGGTGAATAGAGGAGTAGTAGTCCTAGTTTTTAGATACAGTCGTGTTTTAATTTTTTGCGGACGAGAGAGATAAGAGTGAATTAAAAGAGTGGATGGAGTGTGGTGACAAGTGGTAGGAGGGTAAGGAGTTTGGAGAATTTTTCTACGACTTTGTGGTGGTGGCGCCGCCGCCGGTCAAAAACAAACAAACTAACGGAGGTCCGTATGTAATAAAAGTAGTGTTGTTGTTTAATGTTTAATGTTGGAATATGTGTGAGTGTGAGTGTAAGAGTTTTGAGATTTGAGAGACTTCATTAGTGAGTGAGTGAGTGAGTGAGGAGGAGGTGCAAGTGGTTCTAACTGCCATACCTATTCATATCCCTTCAATTCCAAGCCAAGAAAACTAACCTATGCTTCTCCTTCTCTGTCGGTTGGTTCAAGCTGCTTTTCCACACAAATATTATGCTTAATCTCAATCCTGAAAAACTATAATTATCATTAACTTCTCCTTTTGTCTTTGTTTAATTCTTCCTCCCTTGAACCATGCTTCACCTAATTTCTCATTTTTACATCACTTTCTCTATGTTTAGCTAAGCCTTATACTACTTCATTTCAGTCTAGAGACTGAGAGATAGACACTCTTTAAGAAGTTAATTAGCTTAGTCCATAATCAACTATCGATCTAAAACCAACTACCGATGTATATTTTCTTCACCTTCAAATTGGTTTCTTAATATATATAATTGTCCACCATTATTAAGAAATCGAGCTCTAAGTATTAGTTTAATTTAATGTTTGATAATTTCTAAACCTGCAAATTGGTTTCTTTTAATAAATTGAGTTTTTATAATTTTATTTTATCACTTTTATTTACTTAATTCATTTAATGTTATTGGTAAGAAATTAAAATTTTATAAGGAAAAAGTACAAATATTTTTATAAAGATGAAAGAAAAACCTAATTTAGAAAATTAAGTATTAAAGATGATGGTAATTTAATTTTTTATATTATATTAGTATAACAAAATAAAATTTTTTGTATGATAATTCACATTTTCTTTTAATTATTTTGGTTTTTATATTTTGTTTTATCTCTTATATTTACTTAATTTATTTAATGTCCAGTGAAATAAG
>JANIHZ010000004.1:1790746-1811998 GCA_027478365.1 Erythroxylum rufum | reverse complement strand
CTTGGTGATATTTAAACAATTTTGATTAAATGAATCGCGATTCACTTCGGATCGAGATTCTGATCGGCATTTTGTTGGTTTGGTTCTGTGTTCTTGTGGGAATAGAAGATGGTCGTGAAGCTTAATGAACTTTCATTTCTTTGGTTGTATTTTCCGGAATATAAGCTTAAGAGACAGACACTCAGAAATTAGTGGCACATCTATTTGCATGATATGTTCAATAAATGCATAGCTCTTTAGCTCCGTTGCTTCAATGTTGAAGTCTTTTGATTGGAAAAGAATGGAAGGGGAGATATATAGAGAGATCCAACTAGAGGAACCACATAAGGAGTTCTAAATGTTTTTAGGGGTAATTATGGTTTTAGATTTCTGTTGCTGATGTATGAAGAATTTGCTTTGAAATTTTTCGATTCATTGTGAGAAGTTGGATATATTGTTATTGGGATTTATGAAAACTAGTTGAGAGAATCTGTCTGGAAAATTTTTCTTCTGAAATCTTTGCAGGATAATAAGGGGAAGCAAAATTTCGATGCATCTTAGTCTTCTTCCTTTAATAGGATGACTATGGATCCATAACTCACTCTCTGAATTCCTTCTATTAGCTGTCTATTCTATTAGTGAAAGAGGAATTGTTTGATTTGATTTTTTCTCCCGAAGGCATTTCAGAAAGCTTCCCGGTCTTTTGGACACTCAGGAGAGGGAATCTCTTAGGGGAGAATGATTCCTACTAAAATAAAGTTCACTTTGAAAGGAGCAAAAATAGTCTCGAATCTCCCCTTTTATTCCCCTTCTCAATTAAAGAGTGGAAGAACACCATAGAGATCTCAATATTCAGGACTAGTTACCTAATAAAGGACTAATTTTGGTAAATCAGTAAGGAGATCCTACCAATAGGGTTCAGATGCTAATGCTTGTAGAATTAGTTTCAATCAAATTTGATTCAATATGTGATATGAGCAATTGGTTATTTTATATAATGATCTTGTGAAATCGATGAATTGTGGTTGCCACCAGCATCTGTCTGGAAAACAATGAATTGAACTCCTTGCAAGGTGATGAGTGGCTCAGAATATCAGTTGCTCATGAATGAAGTATGAATTAAACATGAATTTTAATCCATTATGCAACAGTACCTGTTGGATACATTCTGTATTTTTTCCATTTTTTCTGGGAATTGAACTTAAAAAGTTTGGCTTCTTTGTGGGTATATATATATACAGAAATGGCACTCGGCGGATCAGCACCCCAGAGAGGAACGGCTGCAGCAACTGCAAGCTTGCGCAGGAGGAAGACGACGAGTGGTGGAGCCTCCGGAGGAGCGGCGGGGACAATGCTTCAGTTTTACACAGATGATGCTCCAGGGATCAAAATCTCTCCAAATGTTGTTCTTATTATGAGCATTGGTTTCATTGCCTTTGTTGCTATCCTTCACGTTGTAGGGAAGCTTTACTTGGTTCGTAGAGAGGCTTAGAACTCCAGAAAGCCTCTTTTCCAAACTCCAGAAAGCCCATGACTTTTGCAGTCGAGTTTTGTATTTTGTTCCGTTTGGAAAAATAACATTAGTTCTTTTTATAGTTTACGGATTAAGTATTATATATTATATACGGCCAATAATTATTCAGTGAACATGGGCTCTATTACATAGGGATGTGATGGCCCGATTTCTGTTTGATCCATAGATTTTGGGGGCTAAGCTTATTTGGATCAATCGCAAAACTAAAACAATACTCTAATTAACTATCCTCAAGTAACGTCATTTTGCGAAACCAGATTGAGCTGATTTGGGTCACGTAGCTAGCTCTATGTCAATTTAACACCCACCGGAACATATTCGGTAACTGCTAGTATAGAGAGAACAATCTCGAGCTTCCATGAGCTCAGCCAACCCAAAAACATTGATAAGAACTCAAGTTCAGGACTTGGAACCCAATTCCAGAATTTTATTTTTATTTCGAATTTAAATCATTAACTTATGATTATTTAGGTTATAGGTTGTATGGGACCAAAAGGCCCACATCCGAGCCCAATTCAAAAGTCGTATATTAAAAAAGTCCAACACAAATTGGACCAAACACGTGGACTTCGAAACAAAACCGACCGAGCTCAAGCAAAAATGTCAAGCCTATGAAAGTACGATATACAACAGTTTACCATCCAGACGCAGCACTAAAAAGATTTATGTAATTCAACCTTTTATGTATAATATATATATTCCAGCAAATAATAACATTTTATTATCATAACTTGAATTAATAGAGGAAATTAATAAATTCTAATATAATTAATATACAATTTATACAACAGTTGCCTTAGTAGTGGGCACTACTAAAAAGAATCTGATTCTAACATATACTTCGTGAACGTAAAAAATCTTGAAGTTGAACATTTACAGCGACAAACCCGAATAATTGCTTGGATCATTGATATGATCAGCAAAATTTACTATAGAGACGAGGCGAGACTATTTATCATTTCTAGGAAGATTGAAAATGGTTAGTCATTTCAACGTGCGGTCTCAGAAACCCAACCTGAGACCATACTTTCATCCATGGGTTTTAAGCCGCCACATGACCTTGCAACTGACTCAAATAGCTTCTCAATCTCAGGTGCACATCTTATGAAGGATCGGTTCCAAAAGTTGTATCTTGGATTCTGTTCAACATAAATATATATATATAAAAGATCATTTTAAAGGAAGAAGCGCGTATAAAGAAGATCCTACTGATTATAATGTCGTCAATGGACTATCCGACTAAGTCTGGTTTGATCAGACTCGAATATTGCCTGACCCGTCCCATTGTCAAGCCTATAGAAAGAGTATAAATTCAAAACGGTAGTTACCTTAATGAGCTCAATGAAAGTTATGAGAAGGCCCCATGGATGGGGTCGATTAACAATTAGACGTTCCAATAAGACTCTTGTAATCTGCTCCTGGACGATTTCCTATTCATACAAACATGGAAAATGAATTAGTAACTAAGCCAATCACCTTCAACATTCAGATACTCTACCAAGTAACCAAAAATAAATTTCACCGAAATATAGCAAACCGGACACCTAAAGCGCCATGAAGTCGTTTCAATTTTAACATATTCTAAAACTGCTTCAGGTTTATGTTAAATTCGCAGATCATAGAAAAAAACAAGGTTTTCTTTAGGAAGTTCACAGCAATAGAAGTCATTTACACTTCCAGATACGAGAATATACTTACATGGTTAAATTCTGCAAATAGGTAAAGCAGGATAAAAGAGAAGTAATGTGTGTGGTTGTTCGGATATCGCAGTTGATTAGCAATAGCATTTAGGAAAAGGTATCGGCCCTCAGCATCTAGGTCCAAGGCAAGAGTTTGGTAAATATCCAAAGCAGCATCCACTAACAACACATTCAAGTTCCCTGACGATTGTGCATGAGGTGTTCTTACTTGCATCTGTTGTATGGCCTGTAGGAATTGGAAAACATTAGTTCAGTGAGGTAAGCCTTCCAGAAATTTTTTTAAAGAACTTGCCACTTTCTCTCTCCATTTTCCTGGGGAATTGCATTTTAAATGACATTAAAATTAGACAAAAAAAGAGAGTAAAATAGCAAGGAAGTGAAATCTTGAGGAATCAATTCTTTCTTTGAAACTCAGGGGAATCTACATGCACAGAAACTAAAACCAAGTGGTCACAACACAAATAATAGCAACATATCCTGAGTTGACGAGGAGCAAAACTCCAAAGAAAACAAAAATTAAGATTATACCTGCATTCCAGTGTAAAGAATTAGGGAATTGATCAGGGGCACATTGTAGCGTGTTCCTGCAGATGCAGCTTCACTTGGCAACAAAAGTAACCTCTGCTTAAGCTCGGTTAGGAAAGGTGAACCCTGCTGCCTTGTCTGCAAACCAAAAAGTTGGAAGGTAGATGGTAATTGCTACGTGGTTGAAATTGAAGTAAGATATCATTTAAAACTTTTCAATGAATTTGAGACCAAAGAAGATCAAAAAACACAGGTCCATACAGCAAAAATCACTACAAAAACTCATTCTCTATTAAAATTGGGATTGGTGTTCGCATCTTTTAGATTATTAAAAAATATACAAAAGGCAGACAGATTAGTCTTTCAGTCTTTGTATTTAAGTTACCTTGAGATATTCATCTACATCATTTTTCATCTGCCTAGCTCTAAGAGCTGCATCCACCTCAGACAGAAGTTGAGGTGGTTCCCTGATTTCTGGGAGTAAATCAATCTGCAAATATGACGCGCAAAGTTAGTCTGCAAGAAAAATCCCAGAAAGGGACAAACTTAAAACCAATGTTGACAAATAATGCTAGAACCAAGATGGAACCTTTAAGTTTGGAGTAGATGGATCAGGAAGCCTCATATTGAGAGGGAAAGCACTCAAGATGATATTGCGCATTTGTATGCAGATTGGTGGGATCATATCGCAGAAGGTAAAATGATAGGCACAAAGGAACTCAGGAAAATCATGAAGTAGCACCAGTAGAACCCTAAGTGTACCTCTGTACAGAACTTGCACCTGCACATAACAAATCAAAATAGTCAGAGCAATAAAATGGGTTAAGAACCAATATTAAGTGGAAGTAACATACTGATGGCTCCAATTCAATATTCCTCAAATATGGCTCCAGGAATTGTAACAAGTCAACCAATAACCGCTGGACATATGGCCAACCCTTTTGCCCATTTCCTGTGAGCAATTTTGGCATAAAGCTCCTATGGCTCACCAGCTCAAGCCATGCAAAGCTGAAAAAACCATTAGTCTTAAGTTAGAAGTGGAAACAAGTTTAACGAAAGAAGAGGAGAAGCACAAATACTGGGAAAACCTTTCCATACCTAGAACCCCAAAATTAACACTAGAGAAACATAATTGGTTATGACAAAATTCTGCCTTCAATTACTCAGCACACAAACTTGCAGAAAAAGATGGACAAAACAAACTCCAACACAAACAAACAAACAAAAAAAGAAACAGAATAAGAAGTTGTTTATGTGCAAAAATCGGATAAACCCTTATGGGTTCTATCTGAAGACATGGAAAGAGACAACAAAAGTTCCTCACGCATGCATGTACGCAAACACATCCATAGATGAATCAATTGCCTAGTAATGACTCAGCTGCATTTGCAATCAAGTATATTTGAGCATTCTATGCGCAAAAGTGATAATTATCTATATTAAACAAGTTTTGCCTTACTGTAATATGTAGTTTATTTTTCATTCAAGCTACATTACATCCAAGTTAATGGCCAGAGCCTAGTTGGCATACTCTAAAACTTCAGAAACTGACAATAGACTAGAATATCTCATTTTTTAGACCAAAATATAAGACCATCTCAGAAGTATTTCAGAGAGTGAACTGGCCAAATTGAATGTTCTAACCTGAATAAAGGAACCTTGAAGGGTTGTAAAGCATGCAATGCAGTAGCAAAGGCCGTCAAAATCTGCAACGCACACAGTAGACATTAGTGAACAGAAACAGAAAATATAAAAAGAAGAATTACCTTACCTGAAAGTTTACACCATCATTAACAGGATCCAGGGAAACTATGTCAAGCATCCAGTTTATAAACAATCTGAAGTATGGTCTTGGATTGAAAGATGTTTTCTTCTCCTCTGATTCCTTTTGCAAAAATCTCACCGTGACAGCCAATATCTGTCACATGCCAAATATCATATACAAGAATTCAACGGAAACAGAAATGTATGAAAAATTTTAGTCACAACTCACTTTCGATAGAAGAAATGCTTTACTTGGTCCTTGCTCCATCTGAAAAGAACAAAATGCTATGGTTAGTGACGAAACGAGAACTAGTTAAAAAGAAATGAAAGCGAACATGCTTGCCTTAAGGATTGAAAGGATAAGTTTTGCATAAATATCAATTGCAAGGAAGGATAGAGTCTGCACTTGTTGAGGTGAAGACAATGCACCAGAATTTATCACCTCAGACGATTGACAATGTTTGACAGAAACTTCCTGAGATAATGAAGAAAAATTAGAATGGTAGCTTTAGCTAATCTTGTTAAACAATATGTTTCAAGTTAGGAATGGAAAACCGTGAGAATGCGGCAAAAGCGGTCTGTGGTATTATCTCCCTTCAGCAACCCATTTTCATGCAATTGTAATATATAATGGGTACAAGCTGCATCATTTGCACCAGGAAGTTCACATATTCGGCACCAATCCGCAAATAGCATGGAAACCTACATATAATAACAACAATATTAAAATTTGAAAAATGCACAAGCAACTTGCTCTCTATGATTCCTGTTTCCCCAGATGAGGGGCATGTGCCAATTTATTCCATAATTCATGCAGTCAGCAGACTGGCACTGCATGAATGTGTGTGACAGAAAGTGAAGTTGCCAGAAAAAGCCCATATACAAATTCAATCATTTCAATATCTATAACCAAAAGGGACCTTAGAATCAATACTTCACAACTCCATGCATGTGAAATAATAATAATAATTGTTGAGTTGTATATAGCTGTATATTGATAAAATAGGAAGGTGTTTACTACTATTGATTATATTTCCTATTCTAGGGTTAAACATCAACTATATATACATGTATTTTCAACATATCGAAGATATGAATAATAGATTTCTATGAGTTTCACATGGTATTAGAGCTAGGGTTTTAGGATTTTCCGATTGCTTTGTGATCAATCTCCGGCGAAGTTCAGAGTTAATCTGGTGTTAGATCAAAGATCTAAAATCACCAGTTTGTTCCTCTCTCACTCGCCGGCAGAGCCTGAGAATCCCGCCATCGGTAGCTGCTTCACAGACCGTCACGCGCCGCTCGTCGCCTCGGTGGTTGTTTTTTTTTAACTCCCTCTCCAACGCGCGTCTCATCTCACCTGTTCAGATGACGTCGACCAGTCATTTCCCATAGCCCACGACTGATTTTGCTGCCGGAAAAGGTCACCAGAAGTTGACAGGAAGCAGCCTCTTATCGATCTCTCTCCAGCGAGCGTGACTTGTCACAGCCAGCACCAACTACCTCAGAAATCTACCTTAGTTTGTAAGCTTCGTCGCTCTTTATATGGTTTGAAACAATCTCCTCGTGCCTAGTTTGGACAGTTTAGTCATGTTGTTTAAGAGTTTGATATGATTCAATGTGAGTCTGATCACTCTCTTCTATAAATATACATCATCAAAACAGTGTATCTATCTGATTGTCTATGTGGATGATATTGTCATTACTTGAAGTGATCAAGGTGGGATTGAACAATTGTCATTACTCCGATATTTTCTTGGCATAGAAGTTGCTCAGTCCAAATCTGGTATTGTACTCTCTCAAAGAAGGTATGCATCGGATATTTTAGAAGAAACAGGGATGTTAGACTGTAGACGAATAGACTCTCCTATGGATCCTAATCCAAACCTTTTCCCTGATCAGGGGGAGCCGCTTGCTGATCCTAGCCAATATCGGAGATTCGTAGGAAAACTTAATTATCTCACCATCACACGACCAAATATTTCTTTCTCGTTTAGTGTTGTTAGTCAATTCCTGCAAGCTCCATGTGATAGTCATTGGGATGCAGTTATTCGAATTTTGAGGTATATTAAGAGTGCACCAGGAAAAGGATTATTATATGAAAACTGGAGTCATTCACAAATTATTGGATACTCTGATGCTAATTGGGCAGGTTCTCCATCTAATAGGCGTTCGACTTTAGGCTTTTGTGTTCTTGGAGGGAATATTGTATCTTGGAAAAGTAAGAAGCAAAATGTTGTTGCCAGGTTGAGTGCAGAAGCATAATATCGTGCAATGGCTCTAACAATTTGTGAGCTTATTTGGATGAAGCAATTAGTTCAAGAGTTAAAATTTGCAGAAGGATCACAAATGAAGTTATTGTGTGATAATCAAGCTACTCTCCATATTGCTTCTAACCCAGTATTTATTGAAAGGACAAAACTTATCTGAGAGGAAGTTTTGTATGATTGTATCACTACTAGTCATGTCAGTTCAACCAATCAACCAACAAATATCTTGACCAAATCTCTCAAAGGTTCTCGTATTGAATTTATATGTAACAAGCTTGGTGCACATGATTTATATGCTCTAGCTTGAGGGGGAGGGTTGAGTTGTATATAGCTGTATAGTGATAAAATAGGAAGGTGTTTACTACTATTGATTGTATTTCCTATTCTAGGGTTAGACATCAACTATATATACATGTATTTTCAACGTATAGAAGATAAGAATAATGGATTTCTCTGAGTTTCACAATAAGAATAACATCCCATTAAAAATCCAACTTAGACGCGAAGTTTGGAGAAGTCTAAAAGTAAATACTAAATAGCCTTATCCCTAGTTAATAGAGAGGTTATTTTTAATAGACCCAGAGAAAATGGATAAAAAAAAAAGAAAAAAAAAGTTTTTAAGAATTGTTTTGAGAAAATAAAAGCTAAAAAAATAAACGAATAAATGCATAAAAATAATAATAAACTAAGATAAGAATAAAAAAATTCATAATAATAATATAAATAAATAATGGATAATAATAATATAAATAAATAATAAAATGCAGATCAAAGGCGTAAAGAATAAAAAGAAAAGAAAAGTTAAAATAAGTAAAATAAATAAATAATAAAACAAATAAGAAACTGAAAGAGAAAAAAAAAACTTAACTAAATGACTAAGTAGGAAGTACTACAAATGAAAGTGTTCACGCTAAATACAAGACAATGTATGCGAAAAGAGTAAATATTTAACCAACCAAAAAGAAGAAAAATCCGTTAAAGTTCCAAGACACGGTATAATGAATCACTAGTTTTCCAAAACCAGTGCATGACGCTGAAGTTAAGGTAAAAAAAAAAACAAGGAAATAAAAAAAATCAAGACAAGGAACCTGCTCAGCAAAACCAGCAGGATCTGTCTCCACAGATTCAACATTGCCATAGTCTTCCCCGTTAGAAGTAGCCTGACTTGTAGCCTAAATCAAAAGAAAAGGGACCCAGAAGTTAAGAGGAAAATAGCAACACTCCCAGTGGTAAATTGTATGACTAATATGTGCTAACCTTTTTGTCCCTAAACTGTTTTGCCTTGTCATCTTTTGCAACATATGTTCCAGGTAGAGGCACTGAGGCATCAGTAGGATTTTTAACAATCTCAATTAGTTGTTGCAATGACTCGGGAGATCCAGGTTTTGCTGCAAGCTGCAAGTAACAAACACTAAGAGACTGCACAGGAAAAAAATAAAACGCATGCTAGGATAATCTAACAAATAGTGAAGACACGTACAACCTTAGCTAATGCATCCACGAAATTGTGAAGCTCAGAAATAACTTTAGGCTCTTCAGCAACCAAAGATTGAATAAGCGAAATAGCAAAATCAGTGGCAGCTTCTGCATATCAAAAAATTGGTCAGTCGTGTAAATAATAAATCAGAGATATCACGACTGATCTCCTAACATAGAAAAATCTCTAAACATACTATTTCTTCCCCCATCAATTAGTTTTGCCATATGAACATTGTATTCTGCAAGATTGAGCAATTCACTACAAATAAGGCCAATAGTAATATCTTTATTGAACTTCCGCTCCTCGTCTGAGTAAATGACCTGAAAAAATAATTTGTCCATTTAAAGAAATTCAGGCAGAAAAAATCATTACATACCAATACCTTGCACAAGAAAATTTCTCTAAAATATAAAGCAGTTTTGCATTTATAAACTCTAGACATACCCAGCTGGTGAGTTCTTTAACCACAAGCTTGCAAACATCTCGAATAGCAGCCAGGATAGCAAGACAGGCATTAACATGAAAGCTGTTTGGTGCATTCTCATATAAACCCTTGAAAACCTGTATTTAAAACCAACTTAGTGATAAAGAAGCTCCACTCTAATCTTCAAAAAATCAGCTATAAGGGTAAAATATTGAGGAAATCAGTTGAAGTATCAAAATATATTGACCAGGTAACAACTGTAACAAGAAAAGTCGATTAATATTTTATGGAAAATAATGGTATCACATTCAAGGAAGATATACCTTCTGTGCTACAGCCAAGGCAGCTTCATCCCGACTAATACATCTGAGTATGATTTCAGGAACTTCGGCAATCAAACCCTGAAGATAAATCAACAGACACAGTAAAACGTACTGCCAGAAATATCCCACAATTATTGCCAAAAAAAGGAAAGAATACCTGAATTTCTGCCTCCCTGCCATCACCGGTGACTGATGCCTCCAACTGCAACCATTCATAAACAGTTTTAAGAGAAGCATTTCAAGGAGACAAAATCATACATCACGTGACAAGATCCTAATGCTGAATTTCCTTCCATATTGCAATTTCCCTATACATATAGCCAAAGGGCAAAATTTCATCGTCTACATTCAATTTCTCAAAGATAAGCTACACATAGTCCTTAAAAGCCAGAAACCCACCACAACAGATTTGATATAAGAAGTTAACAATTGCACAAGGGCCATACTTTCATTTTCTCGAGTGGAGAGAATAAAAGAGGGAGAGAATACAAAAACAACCACTGAAAGACAAAAAGCAGAAGGGCTGGGGTCAACCTTCTGGGCAATGATCTGGTATTTGTCCAATGCATCTCTTGTGCTTAATGAAGGTTCTGAAATGCTACTATTAGGGCGCTCAGGACCCACTGATGTAGGGAGAGGTAGCGAAGATATTCCAAGCTCCTTCAAACAAATGACAAAGGTTAACCGCCATTAACAGGCCATTAGCAAAACAACATTGACTATGAAGACGGTTTTTCCAACCTTAAGAGCATCCATGGCAGAATCCACAGGACGAAGTTCGTGAGCAGGCACAGAAGATGAAAACAATGTACTGCCAGTATTGTTCTCAGATATTTTCTGGATAACACCATCAGTGGCTCCCATGTGAATGGTTGAAGTACTGAAAAATTACAGATGCATTTAAAGAACTGCATAATCAAACTTTCACGAGTTGAAGGACCCAATACCAGGAAATATAGATCACCTTAGAAGGGTAGCTGAATTAGATTCAATTGTCTCTGAAGCAACATCCAAAGTCCGAGAGACTGCTTCAAATCCTATATTTCCTGATGCAGATGGGTAACCCGCGCCAAGTTGTCCAGATGTTGAAGCAGCCAGAGCAGTACTGCTAGAAAAAGTTGAAGGGACAGTGGGAATAGCATGTGAACTCTGGCTAGATTGGTTTTGCCATGGAAGCCGAACGAAGTCCTGGAAGTAGGATGAGAATGGACGCGACAGGACATAACATAATTATGCACTACTTTCAGAAGTCAATCTTAGCATAAAAGATTCAACAGACTTACCTCATAAACACGCTGTTGAGTAACGGACAAATGACCAGGTTTAGGACGAAGAGCCTCAGGTATTATGCCCATGGAGCCTTGGGCATAAATATTAGCATCAAAAAATGCTGGACCAACACCCTCTCTATGTTTCCTTCGTAAGGCAAGCTGCTGACGTATTTCCTCATCAATTACATGTATTGCCTACATAAAGGGGAAATTCCATTTAAACAATGGCATGTAGGATAATGATCTTTGAAATCCATGTCCTGAATCCAAAAACTAATTAATAGTGTGAATTTGACAACACATTGCAGTTTTTTAAATCTTTTTCTCACAGACGTGAAAACCATGGATCCCATTAAGCTAGTTTTACCTATTCATTACATGCCAAACCTACCGTCATTGTGAATATTAGTTAATAGCATCTGCTCATTCTTCAGTGAACTTAATTAAAGATCCTTTCCCCATTGGTATGGTATACCTACAACCTCCATATTAATTATCAGTCTATCTATTCCTTCTACTATGCTATCAAATGCAGCCATCATTCATGACTAACTTTAACCATAACAGAAGATCATCAGATGCACATCATGCTGCATTGTGAAATTGAGGTAAGAGCTAACAGGCTCTGGAGACAGTAGACATCTCGAACAGGAAAAAAAAATCATGTTTTCAGTGATAAAATGTCTCCCTAATATACTCTTGAGACAACTGACACCTCAAACATGCAAAAGAACTGCCTTTGAGCATGGAAAGGTTTATTGCCTCCCTTTCGGGTATATGAAAAGATGCACAACTTGTAAATCAAAGGCTAAACACTACCTTATCTGTAGCATTCTGTTCAATTACTGCACAACCAAGGTCAAGATTATCATTTGTAGCCAGCTGAACAGCGGGTTCCAATATCTCACTTGCAATAGTCCCCTGAAGCAAGTTCCGTAGCTGACTTAATATTGAACTGCGTAGAGGCTCCTGAATAAACAAAGAAACTCTCCAGTTAATTACAATGAGAAGCAATCAAGAGAAATCAAGACTGAAAATCAGCAGCGAAGATAACCTTGCAAGTAACATGAGCTAAGCTCCCAGCCAAACTAGCAACCATCAAGTGTGCAGCTTGATATATTCGACTCTCATCAGATTCCATAGCATAATCCTAAATTTTAGGTGTTAGAAGATGTCCCCTTGAAAATATTAACCAGCATACATAAAGTTGAAAATTAAATTATTGACATTGTAAGCAAAAGCAGAAGAATATAATGGGCAAAACAAATCAACTAGAAAGAGCTGTGAGGATGAAAAAGCAGTTGGAATAATTAAAAAAGGACTAAATGGTTTTAGTTGTCACCAAACCTTCAAAACAAGCTCCTTTGTTGTCTGAGTTGCTATAGACACACTTCGTTGAACTATACCAGAAACTATCTCCTTGATAGCTCTATCCATTGCTACAGGAATCGCCCTGCAACACACAGACTGTTACTGTAAGTACATGCCAGTGAATTGATAGCCATGAAAAGATTGAAAATGCAACCGACTCCACCTTTGAAAATGTAAGTGAAAGCCCCAAGAAATAATTTTTTGGTTGACTATAACATGACTTCCAATGTTAGGAATTGCTGTAGGAACCTGCAAACAGCACAAAACCAGATATTCAATAAACATAGAACTCGATCAATTACTAAATAAAAACAATGGAACACAAAGAAAAGACACACCTGACTCGCAGAAAAAGGTGACAGTGACGGAGTGGCTTGAAATAATCCCTGAGCTGTTGGTAGCTGATCAGACAAGCCTGATGCACTTAGTTTTTCTTCCTCCATCAACGTACTCGAAGGGAGATGAACTGGAGCGGCATACTGAAAGCATGAAGCAGGTTAGTTTCCAGGACACATATCAAAAGCTACAAGCACCAAATCTATAGACATAAGAAACAGAAAACCTTAGATAACAAATGCGTATGGCCACCAGAGATAGGAGGGTTAGGAACCTCCAGTGGTATCTCTAAATGATGTAATGGCGATATGATCCCAGATTTAACGTCAGCAACCATCTGCTGCTGCACTGCTCCAACATCTTTGTTTGAAAAATCAGGATTCCCTTCAATTTCCCTTTTTCGATCTTTGAGAAGTGAAGTCGGTGTCATATCTTTCATATCTACACCAAGATTCTTAAAAAGAACCTACAGTATCACAAAAATAATCACATATTTGGTGAAGCCAATAATGTTTCTTTGTTATAGTAACTGATTCAAATGGATGTTCAGAACATCTCTATACCTCTATGTCAAATTTAAGGTTCATTTTCAAGTTTGGCATTGAGTAGATCTCCACAAGAAGTCCAAGTATACCCATAGTCCAGGGATTAGGGGGTTGATATGCTTTACTGTTTTGGCATGGCTCCAAAATCTGTAGACAGTAGCAGAGTGTAATAACCTCAAAACATCTTAGAATCTAAATCGCAATTGTACCTTTGAAGTAAATGGAATCACAGCAATCATTAATCCCTTCTCATACGCCTGTAAAAAGGAACATAAGTATGAAAATAAGCACCAAGATGTAGTGGTAACTTGCAAAAACAAAAGTTAATACTTTATAATGCTGAGATTGCCTCTTAAGATCCATATTACCGATATTGGAGATATTAATAATGCTTGCGATAACACAGAAATTACCTCTATGATCAAAGATTTGGGATCTATCTCACGTGCCCTTAGTACTTGGTTCCTGCCAATAGTTAGTTTCCCAAGCCAACTTCCTAAATTCTTCAGCAAAGAGCGCTCTTCTGAACTTGATTTTATGAGCTCTGACCCTAAAAGAACCTGAAATAACACATAGACATGATAATACAGGCAATTCTCCGTGGAATTTCCACAAACAAGCTACTAAGCTGTGTGTGAAGGACAGAAGCGTTTATTATGCAAAGTGCAAACCTTGCAATTTTCGTAAGTGCCTAGAACAATCTCCCTGTGTAAAGCCTTTGAATTCACCTTATCAAGGAACTTCAAGTACACATCATGAAAATTGGGCTCAATGCTTGCCCTGTGATACATTAAGCAGTAGATGTTTCAAGCACAAGTAATTCTCATATATCCACACCCAGATCTACACATGCTACCACAGAAACAAATACAAACTAAAAACTAGGATGTACAAATATTGACCTTCTCATAACCATGTACTGGGCAAACCATGGATAATACTGCTCTTTAAGTACATCAATTAACTCTTTCGCTTTAGCTTCAATGTTTGAAGTTGAGATGTTATTGATAATGAATGATATTTTGTCCTGTATCTCAGAAACTGGAGCCTGTAACAAAGAGTAGAAATTGGATGTTTTCATTAGAAAGAAACTCAAACGTGCAAATTGTTCAATACACCACATTTTTCAATTGTTTGATCAATCATCAAACCCACTAAGAAACATAATCTTTTAGGAGAATATGGCAACCTAAAAACTAGAATCTGGTGTCTTAACAGTGAAAGTCCAGAGCACTGTACTTGACAATTTCCAGACTTTGATTCTAGCTATCATAAAGTTGTTTGAAGATATGAAACATTCATCTCAATTATGCATAAACCAACATCCCAATGGTAAAAGATTTGAATTAACGGTTATGCAATCGTAGCCTATATACAGTCAAACCGTGCAATTTAAACCTCCCAAGAGTTTTACACTCATAAATATGCTAAGATCCACATAAACCCAAAAAGCCCAAGAGTAAGATTGTACCTCTATGGGTGTTTCTCTCCTCTCAGCAGCTGCTATAAGCGTTTCGATGTTCAATGGGGAGCCAAATCCTACAATAATCGTTAATGGTCAAGTATCCCTGGTAGTCATTAATAATGGGAAGTACAATCAGATTCATGTGGAGAAGAGAAATTTTACTGGTTGAGGTTGCTCCTCTGGAAGGACGGACAAAACCAGGGGTGGAAGATAGCATAGCAAGTGGTGCAGTAACAGCATTCTGCAACTGCAAATTCAGTTAAATGCAGATTTAAACTGATGAACCACCAAACTACAAATACCTAACAGCCCAAACAATACCTTCTGAAAACCAGAAGTATCCACAGTAGCGCCTGTAGACTGGACCCCAGATGCAAGCGGCTTAATATCATTGGATGATGTTACAGAGATTTTGTAATGATCTTCAAGAGGAGATTCAAGTTTCTCTTGAAGATGGCATGAAGAAGAAATTTGCTGCCCAGGCTGTGAGATGTCCATAGCATTCAACTGCAATAGTTGAGAACAAAATAATCGCTGTTTGATAACAAAGTCTACAGCAAACCGAAAAATTCTATAAAAAGGACAGCCACGAGTAAGAAAAAAGGAACAATTTCTGCATCAGTCCATGCAGTTCAACCAATTAAGGAAGGAAATATCAAGTCAAAAAGAATTCCATCTAAGCCATATAGAAAGAAGACAAATGAAAGTAGTACATTTATATTGAGATAAAAAACTTAATATGGAGGTAACAGAACCGACAGTGTTCTCACCTCAGTGTTTCCAGAGGTAACCTGAGACAGACCATGGGCATGAGCAGCTGTGCTGTTGGTGCTTCCATCAGACTCCAAATGACCAGATGAAATCCTGGCAAGTGCTCGTTCGATGAAAGCAACAAGGTCTGCATGAGTGCTTCTCAAATGAGAGATTTGCAGTATATGGTTGCAATACTGTGGCCACTCAATTAGACGGTCCACAAACTGATCCAAAGCTTTGGTTCCAAACATAAACATCTGAATGCAGCAAATTGTAAGACAACAACAAAAAGGGAAAAGTTACAAAATAATACATGATACAAACTTTGGAATCTGGTGGTTTGCGAAGTGCATCCAGAACGGCACGCAAGGCAAGCCCCAGGGGAATATGGGTTACAAGCTGCTGCTTGATGACGGAACCTGAAATAAGTCACAAACACATCTCCATAAATCTGATAAAATGTCAAACAAATATTCACATAATTGCATATTACAAATTGCTTCTGCACCTAATAAGCAAATGTCAAGATCATGTGCTTCAAAGGTTCACACTATACAATAGAATGTTGAGTAGGATCCTATCATTTTTACCATAAAATAAAAAGATAAGATAACAATAGCCCAATATTCAACAATTGAACTCACCAATGAGGATGGCAGCTATTTTCAGTTGCCTTTCTGGATACTTATGGAAGGACCTATATTCCTCGAATAAATTTTCAATCATGCAGTCAAAAATTGCATGTTCCCTGCCATTTATTTCAGCAAATCATAACTGCTACTATAGCAGACAACATAAGAATGATAAGAAAGATGATTTAACTTCCAAAAGCAAATTAGAATCCAAGCTAACTCATTCATTAGACTTTAAAAAACCCCTTCCTCTGGTAGGGTTCCAAAAAAAAAAAGGTGTTTAGTCCTCTTTTAATAATTTTTGAACA
This sequence comes from Erythroxylum rufum, assembly GCA_027478365.1. Classification (NCBI taxonomy): domain Eukaryota; kingdom Viridiplantae; phylum Streptophyta; class Magnoliopsida; order Malpighiales; family Erythroxylaceae; genus Erythroxylum; species Erythroxylum rufum. Next base: position 1,795,318 of record JANIHZ010000004.1, on the reverse strand, counting down.
TATACAAGACAATACATGAAATGAAACTAGCTGCAAAGGAGGACAATCATACCTTTTGCCAGACGAATCCTTAAAATGAGCAAGCATTTGAATCATTGATTCAATAGGCAACTGACCCGAAAACATTTGACGGAAATAAGAGTTTGCTTCTGCCTCAATATCATCCGAATGCCCATCAGAAGTGGATGAATCCTCAGAACCACCATTTTGAAGTCTCAGATTGGTATCCATAATAATTGCTTGCAATCTCTCGAGTTCCTCGGAATGTTTGGAAGAAACAATTGAGCCAGTATGAGCCTTGAGGGCCTGCCATAACAAATATAGAACATAGAGATAATCATACCTAGATTAAAAAATGCCGTAAAGTTTGAAGAAAATACTCTGTCAGAAAAGAAACCTTCAAGAAGGTAGGAATACACTCTAAGTAAAGACTGAGAAGAGCACGAGCATGATGGAAAGGTTTGTCAGAAAAATCTCGTGATCCCCCATGTTGGATCTCCTCTAAAAACTTGAGGCATTCCTATAATATTGAATCAAGAATTCCAAATAAATATCATTCAGAAAACTTAAAAGCTTAACCATAAATAAAGATAAGTTTAACAAGTTCCTAAACACTTGTAATTCTATATTTTATTCCTTAGATCCTACTTTATTAAGGAGGATGAAAGAGCAACTTAAAGATACCTCGAAGAAATAATCCTTGTACATAATTAGATTATTACTCAGCCACTTCTCAAGGTCTACAAGTTCTTTTCGTGAAGCAATGGCAGCCAATCTGATTGCAAAAGGAAAAGGAATTGCATCCAATACTGACAGCAAAATCTACAAGATCACCAAAATATGCAAAAGATCAAACCTAGAAAAGTATATAGGATATAATCATGACAGAATCCAATTATAAGTCTGAATAAACAGAGTCAATTAAGTAATACAGCCAAAGGTTCAAGTCGTGAAGAAGGGACTGTTAAAAATTGGAATTTCAACATTTTTATATCAACTATAGAGAAACAAAATATAGTCCACAAATGGATGCCCAATGCTTTACCTTTAATTCATGGCATACATTCAGTATTTTGATCGAGCTGTCTTGATCAACGCTGCATATGTCAACAAATCCACGCAAAACCAGTTCAGGATTCACATGCCAGAGGTAAAGGATCATGTTGCTTCCAGTAGTATTTTGGATTAATGCAGGGAAAACTGTTGAACAAACTTCATTTTGAAGAAGATTATAGGCAGTCTGCAAAGTAAAGAGCGAAGTTTATCACCCAAAAGTCATATAGCATAAAAAAAATTAATGAATTCCCCAATCATCAAAGAAATCAACAAGTACATTGACATGAGATATCCCAAGAAGCAAGATATCTGGACAATGTGTAAGAGGATAGTCCAGCATGGAATGTATAGAATTAGCATAACCCCTCTCAGCCAGGTGACAAAGAACGCCCAAAAGGTCGAGGCACATCCAGGCATTATATGGATGTCCTGCTTGAAGCTTATGCCCATGAAGTGCATCAATATATGCCTGAAAGAAAAGCTGAAATTTAGTAACAGTGATCCTTCATAGCTCAGTGAATATATCAAAATGAGAAGCTCAATTCTAGCTATGTGAGAGACTATCAAGGAAAAGCTCTTCAAATGGGGAAGAATTAATCTAATTGTCACCTGAAAAGGGGACAAGATCATGAATTTACCAGCCAACAAAATTGAAAAAGACACAAAAGTTAGGAAACAATCACTGTGGGAACCAGCTAATTATATGTGCATCATAACATTCACAATAAGATTAAGACGGTCAAGGAAATAAAAGTGTGCATACCAGCTGTCTTCCAGAATGTGCAAAAGTAAACACTTCAGGTGGTGCTGATACAGCATACTTAAGAAAGGATAATTGGCCCTCAATATTCTTCCACACAGACCCACAGACAGCATGGAGCGGGAATGGGTCCTGAAAAAATAAAATTCAAAAACAAAGAAGGAAGGTAACATATTTAATACAGAAGCACAATGGAAACATGTCTGAGTATGTAATATTTATACCTGGCAGGCATATCTGTATACAGACATGAAGAAGCAAAAGGCATCTTCACTAGGGATGTAAAATCCATCATGATCCAAATTTTCAATGACTTGAGCCCAGTTGGTAGAAGGAGCCTATAAACATGTAGAAGCACACAATCTTCAGGCCCCAGGAATTCCACAATCACAGATAGTACACACACACAAAAAAAAAAAAGATAAAAGTGTCGAATACTCACAAGTTCTTTGATAGTTTTTATTAGGACCTCAACATTCCAGGAGCTTAACGATGATTGATCCATTGAAATGCTAGAACCAAGAGCCAAAGCTAATGAAGAAAAAATTCCCTTATTGTCCTCAAGACCAGTATGATTGCGGGCAATTGTTCCCAGTATCTTAGAGATTGTAAACTCATTCAAAGGCTGAAAAAGAGACAGAATCTCTTTGCACTGTGCAGCATCATATGTGCATCCATAGCCTAATTCCTTGACAAAATCTCCCATGCTCATCTCCTTTTCTATATCAGCTAAAAGTTCATCAAACTCACTTTCTGTGCATTCATGAAACAGATTCTTATTCCTGCACCAGAGAAACCCAAATAAACAACTGCTAAAATCATAACAAACAAAAGATAGCTGCAAGAAGCACAAGAAAGAACCTCAAAAAGTTGGTCTCATGCAGTTCATTAGGAAGCAATGGAGCCAAAACAAAGGGGACAACATTATCAAACTGAGCTAGTGAGAGCATCTATATAAATTGGTCCACATGCTTGGAGAAGGCCCTAGACCGCTGGAGGAACATATCAATGTTTTGAATTTGTTCTACAGAGTTTATCGCATCAGGATTGGCACGTAATTTTTCCTGGTGAACCATGCAAAATTTCTTCCCCGTGAATAAACAAACAGTTCAAGACAATGAACAGAATAAGGCAAAAACCATTTCAAATAAGAACTATGATTACTCACCACACATCTGTGTTTCAACACTTTCAAAGTCTGATAGTGCAAGACCAATGCCAATCTTTTCAGGCAAAGAAAGCCGCAAAACATTACATAACTTTTCTAGGAATTCCTCATTGATCTCAAAGAACCTTAGTGACTGAGAAAACACAGTGCTGAAATTTGGTTTCTCCAGGAGATACTTGAAAACCGACAAGAGAACTTGTTCAACTTGTTCGTTTTTCGGGTCTAACTTTGGAGAAAGTAGATTTTCCAAGCATGTTTTGAAAGCCATAACACTGCCCTCAACTCCATGATCAATAAACTGCCAAATACAAATTAACAAATACAGAGTCCACAAAAATGCTTTTAGCAGAATTAAAATTTTCCAGATTCTTTTGCACACTGACCAAAACATAACGCACGATTATAATTTATAGACTAAAATCAGGATTTCGGTTTCTCCATCGTTATATTCTTTTTACACGAGTAGCGCGGCCGAAAGGAAAACTAAAAACTAAATTTCAAGAACGTCCAGACCAAAAACAAAACGAAAATGAGAGAATCCACATTTTAATCCAGCTCAACCAAATGGAATGACAAATTAGGGTTTCTCCTTCGCGAAAGAAATGTCGAAACTACAAACTGACGACCAATTCATAATTTAGTACAAGGAAATGATAGACAGAACTATAGAGAACCTCGCAAAGCTCCCGGAAAACGGAATCGGAGTTGGCGTCGTTCAAGCTCTGAATCAAGAACCGAATATGACTCGGCAGCACCGAGGATAAGTTAACCATCGTGAGGAGAGAGGGATTGGAATCCTAGGGCTTTCCGCGAACAGTGAGTGAGAAATGAGAAGCGAGATACAGACTTGAAAGCCAGGAAATGTCCAGTTTGAAAAGCAAATATGGGAAAGCTCCGCTTGAATTAGAATTTGGGCATTTTATAGTTCAGGGGTTAGTTGAGTATAATTCCACGTCATCATGGGCCATTGCAAATAGATAAAGCTTACGTATGATCCGATCCATTCGATCCAATTGGGTTGGGATTATTCGACCCGAATGTCAAGTAAGCTGAAATTTGATTAGATTTTAAATAAAAATGTAATCTTTTATTTTAATATTTGATTATTTTGATTTTAAACGATTCAATAAACTAATTATTTATAATTCAAATTTGATCAAAAATTTAATTAATCCAAATTTTTTACCAACAACCAATGTTCTGAATACCGTACCGAACTTGGTACCGGATTGAGCTCTGGAACGGAACTATACCGATACCGGTCAGTATCGGGTACCGTTTCGGGATATTTTTTAAATTTATAAAATAGTCCCTGAACTTTTTAAAAATTGCAAAATAGTCCATATTGATATATTATACAGTTATACTGTATACTTTACTAGTTTACTGTTTACATTAATCATACTTTAACAAATCTTAATAATAAATAATAATGATAATTAATTTGAAATAACAAAATTTTTTAAATATTTTACATATAAATAATAACCACAATTAATATAAATAAAGACAATCATCATCATATAATTATAAAATTAAGAATAATACAAAGTTAATGTTAAGTTTTTTCAATTTCACTAATTTTGAT
>JANIHZ010000004.1:1775757-1790646 GCA_027478365.1 Erythroxylum rufum | reverse complement strand
AAGCAAGGTCGGAGGGGGGGTCGGATTTTTAGGGTAAAAGTTTTAAATTTTGCAAAATGGTCCCTGGCCTTTTTTTTTTTTGCGGATTTGTCCGGAACTTTCCGGAACGGCCGGTACCGGCCGGTAACGACCGAAAACGGCCGGTATTGGCCGAAACTTTATCCTGGTATACTTTTTCCCGTTCCGGTACCGGATTCCAGCCGGAACGGAACATTCCGGCCGGTACCGTCCGATACGAAACGGTATTCAAAACACTGCCAACAACTCGTGTTTAAATAAACATACAATTTATTTATTTATTAGAATGGGATTAATTTAGTTTTATAGTACAATTTTATTAGAGATGGTAACTAGCCAAGTTGAGCTCAAGCTCGTCTAAACACGAGCCCAGTCCAAAAACATAAAAGATTCTTGTCAACGAAGATCGAATAATAAGTTTGATTAAGTATATATTTTATTTTTAAAAATTAAAAATAACATTATTTTATATAAAAACGACATCATTTTACTTGCAAATTTTCAACTTCACATAAGCAAATAACCCTAATCAAAACTCGACCTAATGTTTTGTTGAAAAAGAAAGGTTGAGACTCACGTTGAAGTTCAGTCAACTCAAACCAAATTTACTGATTTCACGTCAAATTGGATCGAGTTGGGTAAAAATAGGCTAATTTAGTGAAGCCTGGACTTTACACGAATTGATGAATTGGGGTTCTTTTAACGTTATAATCATTTGATATGTATATCAAATGTTATAATCATTTGATACGTATGTATATATAATGTATATATATAGCATTTCATTTTAAGATTGCAGCAATTAAATTTAGACCTCAACCTGCTTCACTGAAGTACCTAAACTTAATTTTGGTCTCTCATAATTTAGGATCCAAAATAAGGAACAGTAAAGAAACAATCTTTCTTCAAGTTGAATCATTTCAGAATTATCCAAAACATGACTTGATGAAAATAGACAAAACCCAGAAGTTCCAGAAGATACGTCTGAGAAAAACCTTGGTATTAGAAGTTGCCACAAGCTGAGGATCGTAAATATGAGTGGACAAGAAAAGCTACACTACACCGCTGTTCACGATGGATAAATACTACTCCAAGAATATCCATTTCTTGGTCTCTCAAAATAATTACACCAACATATAACGCAAGCAACTATTTCAGGGAAGCAAAAAAGAAAAATAACTTGCCTTGATCAAAATTTGCATATGCCCGAAAGGCCAGAACAAGGAATGACCATCTTTGAGGTGAATTCAATGAGATGCATTTCATTACCATTCATTTGCGTCCAACTTGATAATAGTGAGAATAATAGCGAGAATAATAGCACCGCATCTCCGAGCAACTCGATTATTCGTCTGCATTCTGACTCTCATCTTTGACAAGCTTGATCATGTCGTCAATTCGAAGGATGGTTATCGCAGCTTCGGTGGCAAACTGAAAACAAGCAACATTTAGCATGCTTATAGACAGACATCACCAATTGAATCCTATATTGGCACAGGTTATACCTGAATTATCTTCACTTTGCTCATTGCTGGTTCAATAACTCCAGCTTCTAAGTTGTTACGAACTGTACCCTTCACAAGGTCTAGTCCCATGCTACAGTAATTTCAAGGGAAGCATAAAAAAGTTTAGGGAAAGTGAAGGAATTATTTTGGGGTCGTATTACGAATGATGAGAATGAAGATACCTTGATAAATGTTTCTTATCAGCTTTTGTTTGTGCAGTATGGTGGTAAGCCCGTAGTTTTGCAACTAATTCAGTGGCATCCTTGGCAGCATTGACAGCAAGCACCTGCACTAGACACTTCACTGTTATGTCACACTTATATAGAGCCTCACTCAGGGCCTAAATTTAAAAAAATTGGGCTTAAGACTCGGACGTGTGGTTGGCGCAGAAGGAACCCAGCATTTTGGCCAACTGGTATAAAAGAATTCATGAGACCAGGATTGGGCCTAAATTTAAAAAAAAAAAAGGGGGCTTCAGACTCAGAGGGCTGGTCGGCCGTACATGAACCCAGTGGCCTGAAGCCCAACAAGTAGAAAAAAATTCATAAGGCCTGAGACCAGCCATTGCCAGTTTGCCAACCCTAAATAAAAGGCTTTGAATTATTTTGTACTATACCTTTGGTATGATTAACAAGGCTTCGGCAAATTCGGCAATTGCCAACTGCTCTCGTGAACCTAGAGTTGTAGCAAGGTACTCCAAATATACAGACAAAGCTGACTCAACTGCGCCTCCACCTGCTACTACCTGAAATGCCAATTCTAATGGTTCACATCCAATGCAAAATAGCAAACTAATTTTGACAGTCAATTTTAAGATTCAGACCCAAATTCCTATCTTCTTTCTCCTCAAATTGTCATCACATCAAAATTGAATCACTGAATAATGATCACACAAACAACATTATCAGTAAGCGTCAAAGTTTACCGCATTGGATTCAAGGGTCCTTTTAACAATACATAAGGCGTCATGCAGAGCTCTATCCATCTCATCAAGCATATAGTCATTTGCACCTCTGAGAACCAAAGTAACCTTGAAAATAACAAAGTTTCTCATCAGGCTACTAGCCAAGTGCTTGTGAAATGTGTAAAGTATAGACACACATTGTCAACAAAATACTCAAAAATGATGATACAAGATTCAACCCATTATGAGTTATACAGGTTTCAGAAACAATTAAGTTGGACTGAACCTGCATACTGAACTTGTGAACATAAGAAATAAGAAATTCCTAACATCTGAAGACCAGTATGAAATACGAGGTTCAGAATCATAGTCAAATATAGGAAAGTTACGCACCGCACTTGTATTTTTTGTTCCCTTAATCATAATTACATCATCATCAGCAATTCGCTCCTCCACAACTTCTTCAGCATGCCCAATAAATGAAGAATCAAATGTTTCTTCCCCTTCCATATCCGCAAATGTTGAAACCTTCAAATCCAATCACTATATTATTTGAAGGCTGTCCTTAATCATATCAATGAGATCTATTTCCAAACAAAACCATTTAAACAAACTTAAAATAAAGGTTTAAAATTCTGAAAATTAGGTAACAAGCCCTCATCATTCCTTTAAACAACACAAACAATTTGGTTTGTTTATGAGAAGTAGATTCCTGTAATCCCTGTTGCATACTAGTACATACCATTGTTGCACCAGTCGCCTTGGCAATGTGGCGCATATCCTCTTTCTTTACACGTCTCACAGCAATAGCTCCAACCTCCACAAAGTACTGAAACAAAAACATGAAGAAAATAAACAAATGAACAGATGAACACAGCAGCAATTGCAATTAACTATGAAATAATCAAGGAGCACGCAAGATAGGAAAGGGTAGAAGTAGTGCCTACAGTCTGACTTCATTATAATATAATCCACTGAGTTGATGGATCTCTAAGAACCCACAAATTTTTCAGATAAGCAATCAGAGCCAATCCATTTCCACGGATTAAAGCACAATTTTTGGGAAGAGTACTTTGTAATCATATGAACCTTATTATAAAACAAAATTATTATGGAGTTAAAGATCATAATACTGATACAGTATAATAAAGCCATAAACAGCTGAAAGATAAAACAGGAGACTTACTTTAAGTGCCATATCGTCAATTCCTTTTGTGGTTAAAACAACATTAGCCCCAGCTTTCAAGAGTTTCTCAATTCGTTCCTTCGTCATATCTGCTTCCCTGTAAAAATTTAAACATCATAACTATTAAAATTAACAAAAACGATGAAAAGAACAAATTTTTCACATTCAGACACAGTATTATATTTAGGTAATAAAAATAGTCTGAAGCCATGTCAAATCACGCTCAATAAAAATTGAATTTGTAAAATTAAATCAGTAACATATACTATACAAACAAAAGCAAGCAATAGAGAATAAAATTAAGTCTTGAAACTATCAAACTTGCAGATACAATCTTCAAGAATTTAAGTTTATGATCCAAAACCTTTGACGAATTTTTTCAAGTTCCCTCGGATCTGTCACCAAGACTTGTACACCCAATTGCATCTTCGTCTTCTGAAGATTGAAGTCAAGACAAGCAATTCTTGCGGGTGCAACTCTCATAGGCATTCCTTGAGCAGCACGTCCAGTATTTAGTGCATAGCCATTCAACAGGTAGCTATCTCTTGCACTCTTTCCGTGAGCTTTCAAAATGTTTATGCTCTAGACAATTGAATAATTACAATGATCAACAACAGAAAGCGAAGCGCTCATATACAATACAAACAATTCGCAAGTTGAACTCGGTGGGAGAGAGGCTTATCCACATCAACTGATATTTAGGTAGTGAGCAAACCGTATATATGTAGATATAAGCAACGACGATCCCAAGAGCCTCTTTTAGAAGGCCAGTGAATATTTTGTAAGGAACTGCTAACCTTAATTGGGTATTTGATTTCACCTCGTGCATTAGTCATCTTAACTGCTTGTACAGCATCTACAGCCTGTAACAAGATCTCTGCGTATCAGTATGAAAGAAAAATAGGAGTATACAGATTTCTCAAATCTTACTTCTCTGAAACAGACCTCCAAAAGATATATAACAATCTAGAGGTAATGAACTTGGCAATGCAAGATATAAAGCCAAAAATATTTCATGCATTTCTATTTTAGAAAAGAACCTGAAGATGAGTTGCTGCAATGCGAAAAAGATGTTGGTAGAAGTGGTACTTGATAATTTTATGAAATCAGTAATACTAAGGAAATGCACATACAACCAGCAAGAGAGTGGAAATGGAAAGATTGACAGCAATAAAGTAGAATTCAGTTGATAGAGTTGATTGGTGTATACATAAAGTCAGGTGAACAAATATATACTAATAGATTCTGACTGAAATCAGTCAACTAAATTCTAATCTGGAAGGAAGCAAACATATTTCTTTGAGGAACAATAAGCATACCAAATTCGCAAAGAAGTCACTGTCACCGGCTATCAACTTTGAGGACATGCTTGTCTTGGCACAGTTAACTAGAGAATCCTTTCCAAGCTTTTCAACCTAGAAATGAAAAATATATCATATAATACATGTTGGAGAATAGCTATGCCTATGTATAGCTTAATCTGATAAAAATATATAAAATGTACAAACCTTCATGGACAATTTCTCCTCTACATATTTGCATGCTTCCCTCATGGCAAGCTGTCCACAAAATTTAGAACAAGTAAATGAAGGTGCTACAACAGTTCACAAAGACAAATTGAACAATAAGCCATAAGATGCACTAGGTTTTGAGATTCAGAACATCAAGTGATCGACATACAAAAGATGGTAGTCATAGTAGAGTTACCCGGTAACCACTGATTATTGAAGTTGGGTGAATCTTATTCCTCACAAGCGAATTTGCTCTCTGCAAAGATCACAACTCAAACAAAGATTAACACCACACGATCCCACTAATTTATAAGGCAGTGATATTTAGTTATGGTAATATAATCAACCACAAAATAGCACCAACAAATTCAGTTTACCTTGAGCAACTCTGCAGCTATGATGACTACTGAAGTTGTACCATCCCCAACTTCTCTGTCTTGAAGCTCAGCCAACTCCACAAGCACCTTCACATGTTATACGAACATTACAGAAAAGATATTAATCACATAATATAGATACATCAACATAAACCATGAAAAAACAAACGTATCCTACCTTTGCAGCCGGGTGCTCTACTTCTAACATCTTAAGAATCGTTGCACCATCATTCGTAATTGTCACATCACCAATATCATCCACTAGCATCTGCAGAAGATATTCAAACCAAATTGTTAGGGCACGTATTCTCATGAAGATTGCTCAACTTAAAGCTTGCAAAAGGTAGTCGAACTGCATTCTTACTAAAAACACGAAAAAAGCAACAATATTTTTTTCATTTCCTCGATACCTTGTCTAAGCCAACGGGACCAAGTGATGATTTGACAATGTTTGAAACCGCTTGACACGCGACCACTATCGACATCGCCGCAGCACATAACAAATAGACAACACACTAAGTTCAGCTAAAATTCGAATAAAAAATGGAAAATTGGGAGGGAAAAAGAGAGAGATAATGGAAGACAGTACCATTTTGAGTACGAACGTCTTGACCCGACTGACGTTCGCCGAGAAGATCGAGAGTTTGAGCAGACATAGCCATGTAGAACTCACAAGCAAGAGAAACCCTAGATCGGAGGGAAAGGGTTTTGAAAAATGAGAGAGGCAGGACTAAGATGTGAGTTAGCGAAACTCGGAACTGTTAAGAGACGTCTCTCAAAACTTCAAACAGAACGGTGCGTTCCGGGTTATGCCATCCTAAAAAGTTTAGATCCGACCCGAATTTTAAAAAATAAAAATCAGAACTAAGCTTAAACCCGACATCAATCTGTTATAAAACCGAAACTAAAATTGCAGAGTATTTGGAAAAGAGAAATTTGAGAGAGGAGAATTCTTCTTATAAATTCACACCATCATTCCTCTCTTACATCAACCTTCTATTTATAGTACATTTCAAATACCTAATACACATGTGACCATCTACCCCATATGTGTAGGTAAAACCAAACCATCCCAATACACATGTGACCATCTACCCCATATGTGTAGGTAAAACCAAACCATCCCAATACACATGTAACCATCTACCCCATATGTGTAGGTAAAATCAAACCATCCCAATACACATGTGACCATCTACAATTAGTGGCACACCATATTATTTTTTATCTTTTATAACACTTTACTTTTTTTTCCTCTCCCATTTATGCTTGGAAATCATATTAGCAGGTTTGGTTATCTTGAACGCGGTTAACTACTGTGAGGCCTGGCAGCCTCATGATGGATTGCTAGATTAGCTTATAGGTCTTCAATGGAGGAACCCGACAAATTGCGAATGCCATGAATGTATGGAAATGGAAATGGAATGTACATTGTTAGTTCACAGATTGACAAATTATGTGCAAACTGAAACCAGCATTTGCAGATATAGACATATGATCCTTCTTATTAGACTCCTTCGATGCACATCCTAATCGCAGAAAAGATAGGATCCCTTGAACAAAACTGCCTGCGGTATTCAGAGGAAAGTGCAGCTTCCGGCGATGATGGATTCTGAACAGCCAAGCAAATCAGACATCTGCAGATATATACATGAGATCGTTGCAGCATTTTCGGAATCAGGATACACATCATAATTAATCAGGATCAAGCGTTTCTTCAATGAACTTTTTAACGGATATGCCAAGGGAAAACGCAGATCCTGAAAATTTTGAACGTAAATTTAGCATCAAAGCCATCTTCAAAGAAAATCTGTGGGAACAAAATTAAAGGGCATACCTAAGAACCCTTTAGCAGCAGAAGATCAGTAAACAAGTTCAAACAATAACCAGCTGCATACTTCTGAAGTAAGAGGATTAATTTGGAAGCTGCAAAATGGTTCCTCTGTTGGGGCTGCATCCCTCAGCCATCATCTTCTTGTAGATAGTATATGCAAGACCAGGATTGCCTGACATGCTGTATGCACGGATAAGAGCATTGTAGGTAAACACATTAGGTTCAAGACCTACATGTTGTAACTCTTCATAAATCTTCGATGCTTGCTCTATCATTCCAACAACCCCAAGACTCAGTATTAAGGAATTATAGGTATAGAGATCTGGTTTAATACCCTTACTTTGCATTTCATTGAAGAGAAAGAGAACTTTTTCTACCCTCCGCGATCTTCCAAGCCCATTAATCATACGGTTATAAGCAACCAAATCTGGATCAAGGCCAGACTGCTTTAGTTCCTCAAAGTAGTGTAGGGCATCATCCACTCTCCCAGCCGTACACAAGCAATCGACAAGAATAGTGTATGTCTTCAAGTCTGGTCTTAAGCCTTCTCTAACCATCTGTTTGAATAAGTCAGAAGCAGCATCCACATCACCAGTTTTCCCAAATCCATTTATCATAATGTTATAAATGGCATTGTTAGGCTTACATCCATAGTCAAACATATCCTCGAATAACTGTTTCGCCTCCTCAAGTCGGCCTGCTTTGAGAAGTCCATCAATTATGGGGCCATAGGTGCAAGGAGTTGGAGTGAAATCACCACTTACAAGACTGTAGAACAAGTCAATAGCCTTGTCCAAAGCATTAGACTTCACAAGGTTGGAGACAATAATATTATGAGTTATAGTGTTGGGCTTGCATCCCTTGCTAAGCATTTCCTCATACAGCTCAAAAAGCTCGTTTACTTTTCCAGATTTCCCATAAGAATCAAGTAATACATTATAGGTGAAAACATTTGCAGAGCAACCAGAACTCTTCATCTCCTGGAAGAGACTCCAAGCCATTTCGGATTTACAGCTATCCAGAAGACCATCAATTAAAAAGTTGTATGTTTCAAGTGTTGGTTTAATGCCCAGTTCCTTGGTAAACCTTGTAAATACACTTTGAGCAACAAGGATTTTTTTCTGCTTACATAAAACCTTAATGATTGGCATCAATATGGAGTCATCACAGCAAATTCGATGGTATACCACCCTTTCACAAAATAAAATAGCATTTTCTGTTCCAGAATCAGTCAAAATACCTTCCATTAATTCTTTCCAAAATGACCCATCTATTCCAGACTCAGCCTTGTGAATGAAGGCCTTTGCAATCTTTAAAGCATCCTCTATATGTCCATTCTTCACAACACCAGGAAGGAGGGTGCAGAAAGTTACATAATCAGGGTTGAGGAATTTCCTCATTTGATGGAAGATCCATATTGCATCATGAACTCGATGTTCTTTTATAAATCCATGAATGATAGTATTAAATGTGAGAACATCAGGAGTAATATCCACTAGCGTCATGTTGTAAAGCATTCTCAAAGCAACATCAACCTCGTCATTCTTGCAAAGACAATCTAGGAGTGTGTTAAAAGTTACAACATTTGGGCGACACCCATGCCCAGTCATACTCTTGAATAGATTAATTGCCTGTTGGACTTGACCCTCTCTCCCTAATCCAGCTAGTAATGTGTTGTAGGTAACAACGGTAGGAGAAAGTTTCATGTCTTCCATCCTCGAGAACATGTTCCATGCTTCATCTGCTCGACCAGCCTTGAAAAGTGTATCAATCAATGAATTAATCACAATTACGTCCGGTTCACATTTGTTCTTGGACATCTCAAATAGTAATTTTATGGCTTCATCAACTTGCCCCACCTTGCTATAGCACTTCATCATCATGTTATAGGTCACTGAATCGGGAACAAGCCCACTACTCTTAAGCCAATTAAAAATAGCTTTAGCTTCTCCAATATGACCTTTTTCAGCAACACTGTACAAAGATGCATTGCAAGCAACAATATCTGGAACTATTCCTTTAGTTTTCATCTTCTCAAAGGTCGCAATAGCTTTTCCATAGTCACCAGATTTTCCATAGTAGTCAATGAAAAGGATATGTGTGAAAGCAGTAGGTTCAACACCCAGAGCTTCCATTTTGTTGAAAAGACCTAAAGCCTCATTCAACTTATCCATCTTCAAAAGCCAACAAATCAATGTGTTGTAAGTGTAAAGATTTGGAAAAATCCTTTTGTCCCGCATTATATCCAACAGATTGAATGATTCATCAAATTTTCCAGCACCACACAAGGCATTAACAAGTATTGTGTACGACACCACATCAGAAACATAACCATCACTTTCCATTTCCATCCAAAATCGTCTGACCATATCCAAGTTCCCATGATCACTGAATTTGTCCATCAAGGTAATGTAAGTCACTCTGTCAGGCCTGTGCTTGCTAGCTTTCATCTTCACAAATAATTCCACAGCCTGGTCAAGATTTCCAGCTGTACAAAGAGCATCAATGAGCACTGTATAAGTAATAACATCAGGCCCACATCCCTCATCATCCATTGTCTTCAACATCTTGTATGCCTCATCAATTTTTCCAGCTCTCCCAAGCACTCTAATGCATATGGTATACGTATACACATTAGGTCTAAGTCCTAAATTCTCCATCTCGTTTAACAAATCCATCACAGCTTCCGTATTCCTTCTCCTTCCTAAAGCTACCATAAGGGCGGAATAAGTCTTTAGACTAGGCTTATGACCTTCTGAAATCATTCTTCGGTATACCTTCAAAGCCTCACTACAAGAACCTGTCTGAAGTAGCAAATAGATGAGACCATTGTATGAATACGTGTTCAGTATGAATCCTGCCTCTCTCATCCTTTTAAGCGCATATGGTGCTTGTCTAAGCCCCCCTCTGATACCAAGACACTTAAATATGGCCAAATAAGTCTCCAAGCTCCTCCTTACTATCCTTTTTTGCATAAAATCAAACACAAGAGCCATATCCTCTAGCCTCCTATGAACACTCAAGACTTCAAGCATGTGATTACACGTTTCGGTCGTATGAACAACACTGGGCAACTTGGCAACTGAGTTGAAGTACAAAAGACACTCACCTGGGTCTGAAATTGAGACAAGAACCCCCATAACTTCGTCAGAAGATAGCCCATTATTCGACTTACCTTTCACCACCACCAACTCCCTCTCACATCTTGTTGCAACCCGTGATATATTGACATGCCTTTTCATGCATTTCTTCCCATTTTCCACAGACCCACATCGTATGAACTTCAAAGCGTCAGCCTTTGCACCTCTAAAAGGTCCTTTACTATGGTTTGAGGTGGAAACCCCATTACGTTCAACAAAAGCAGTGTTATAATATACATAATTACAGCACATGATGGAAGAGCATAGTACTAATACAGCCATGATAAACGAAATGGTCCCAAGAAACTAGAGATGGATTGGTTGCAAGATAGATGCATGTCAAATTGTCTCAAAGAACAGAAATTGGGATTAAGAGTATACAGAGCATACTAATTGAGATCGCCTGATCCTGGTGGGCTATGGAGTTATCGGTAGAAATGGGAGAAGAGACACTGTGGCCTCCAGATTATGCCATAACTATCTGTGGTGATATCCTCCATTTGGATATTTATTTTATGTGCTTAACTACTTCTACTAATGAAAAAGACTTGACCCTACCCGCACGGATAGCCCAGTTGATTTTTTGGGAGGGTAACTGAGTCTAAGATCTTTGGTTTGAATCTTGGCAGTTTCAGTATGGGGGTTCCTCTAGTGGGGGCCCCTTGTGCGCACTAAATACAGGACCGCCTTCTTGAGGAACTGGCTGGGATTAAATCGCGTTTCAATCCCCCAGCAGTGGTCTGGTCTGCGACTAGGGGCCCTTAGGGTTGGGGATTCAACCTTTTGAGTCCAAGGACTTGGCCCTTTGTTTTTTATTCTGTATTTAATATTTACATTTGGGTTAATAAAAAGAAGCCTATCCTCAATTTTGTTATTATGACTGAATTTTAAAAAAGTAGAATAAAATACTTAAATTCTTAAGTTTTTCAATACTAGCGCAGAAATATAAACTATTAATATATGTCAGCCAAAATTAATATAACAAATGAAGATTAATGAAACGACGTTGTTGTTAAAAATGGAATCTCTAAATCAATTTATGCAACCTTAATTTTTCGTTATTTATTTGTTCTCCCGATGCTATTAAACATTTGTTTTCTATTTGTTCTTCTGACACCTCAAACCACTCTCGCATGATTTTAATTTATCTTTGAGGTTTCGAATGATAAATTGTTTTGGTTGGATTTTGATTAAGCATGATTGAAATAAATTATAAGGTTTAATGGAATAATTTTGCGAGTTAATTATTATGTTAGTAGGATTGATTTCATGGGTTAATTCAAGCGTTAATGTTTCAAGAATGAAATAAGGGCATTTTGGGCAAGTCACTTAAGGGTATAAGGTTATAAGGCTTAAGTGAATGGCAAAATGGACATTGCACATTTATAAAGAGTATAAAAAGAAGAAAAATAGATTGTTTTGTTAAAAATGAAGAAGAAGAAGTTGTGGATGAGGCGAGAAGAAGAAGCGAAGAAGAGGGAAACTTAGGGTTTTGAGATTTTTGAAGATCTTGAAGAGCTTGAAACTTCAACAAGAAATCAAGGAAGGCAAGAGGAGCAAGTAGGAGGCACCTTTGGGCAAGTCTTTGAGCAAGGATTTGTAAGGTGGGTACATGTTTATAATAGAATCAATAAGCCACTACTATTTTCATTAAATCAAAGAAGTTTTCTGATTTCAATTGCATCATAAGTGTTGCATCTATTGTTATGCATGATTTGAGAAATCTTTTTATGATTCGGTATATAAACTTTTTGATGAATTTTGAAATACATTTTATGTTATGCCTTGAAATATGTCATGGCATTTTGTTTGAATGAAAAGATAGAAAAGCTCAAAAGTTAGAGCATTTGATAAAATGATCTGAGCATGCTTATGTGCTTCTGTTTGGGTGAGAGAGGAACCATTCTGTTTGCCACGCGCACGTCGACAAGAGCCTTCTCCCGGCTGCCCGCTTGTGGCATATGAGCTCCGATTTTGGACTCATTATTTTCATGGGGTAAACTTCGGTTTCCTCATTCTATTTCATGGAACCCTCGAGCCATTTGTTTGTGCATCGCATCTGTGAAATGTCTAGTTGATGCATTCATGCTTTGTAAGTTCTAAATTTTGGTCTGCACGCTAAGAACTTTGAAAAGTAAGCATTTTTATGATTCTAAGAAATCTTTTTAAGAAAAGGATGGCCTGAAAATGTTTTCAAGGTTTTTGCTTATTCTTTTGTTATAAACTATTCCCACGAGCTTTAAGCTCACCCCCCTTTTTCCTCCCCACCTTCAGGTATTTGAGCAAGAGATGGAGTGAAAGCGAGACAGGGCATCGCATCACTCCCAATTTGCTTATGTTGTATTTTTAGTTATTTCTATAAAATACAAGGATTAGTCGCTTTTCAAGGATTGTTAGTTCATGTAACCTTGGTCTTTGAGATTTTGGATTATTATTGTATTATGGCGTGGAATGTCATTAGAGCTTGTAAAATTCTATTCTTTTGATATTAATGAATTATGAATTATGTACGGATGATGTTAAGGGATTATGAATCATGTATGGATTTGAAATATGAATTGTGTATGAATGGTATGAGCTAAGTTGTTGAACTTTGATTTTTGATTTTTGGAGTAAGAGGTATGATTCGTTTGTTAAGAGTTGGATTCCAGAAACGGGGTCCAACATAGGTGGTATCAAAGTAAGAAAAGGTAATTATGGTTTTTTGAAGAGTTGGGCTCCGAAAACGGGGTCCAACATATTTGGTATCAGAGCCCAGTAATAGGATCTTACATAGGCAATCTTCAGATAAGTGTCAGAGCGCCAGTTTTATGATCTTACATGGGCGCATGTGTATGAGTTACACGTATAAGAAATTGTTAAGAGTTTGAGGTAATAGAACTAGTGAGGAAATGATGATACTCTTTCATGATACGAGGAAACGAAAGTTTGTGGATATTTAGAAATAAGAAATATTACGTAGTCCAATATGATAGACATAGATTCAGTATTTGTGATTATGTCAGTGAATATGGTGACGGAATTTTGGTTGTGAACATGTACTTGAATTAATATGGATGCGAAAATAAAGTGAGACGGTGTTATCTCATTGAGGGATTAGTTACTTAAGGAATTATGAGAACTAATCATGGGAAACACGGAGTTTGATAATAATTGTTTGAGTTAACAATTACCCCTAATAGTACTATGGTATTGAAGATTAAAGCGATCCAAGCAAAAAAAATTTGATGACATGTTAAATGATACATGGTGATTGAAATAGGAAATATGTGTATTAATAAAGACGATTGAGCAAAGGGATTGTTAGAAAAGTACAAGTGGTGATTTAAGCTATACATCTTAGAAGAAATATGTCGGAACATCATGTAGTGGCTAAGAATGTAAAATCAAGTGACTGAATATTCAAATTTTCGATGGTCTTAACTGTCGGAGATATGCTTAAAGTTTATAGTTGGAGTTCATAGGAACATGAGATCAATGTATAGTTCCATTTGATGTTAAGTGCTCGGAGTTAAGCACCGCTTTCGTTATCAAAGTGATTTTATTTGAATATTGTATGAGGATTTAGATGACCAGAAGAGTCGTTTGTTTTTGTATTTTGATGATTAAGGCCTAAAAAGGATAAGTGAAATCGGTCAGTATTAGAAATTAAGTGATTCAAGAAAAATGAATGATTAGATGGATCCACGCCAAAGACGGAATACAGTGAGATAAACACAAGAGTTATATGAACTAATACTAAGGTGATGTGAATTATTAAGTGATAGATGATTTGCCTCTGAGGGTATCACGTTACAAGGTGTGCCCAAGTTAGGAAAAAGGATTCGCTAAGTCCGACATGAATTAGTCTGTATGAAATTATTAAGAGTTAGTGCTACTGATAAAAGATGTCTTAGATATGATATAGATATGATATGATATGATGTTGATGTTATCGACACAGGAAGTGAAAAGTTGTGAGTGATCTGAAACATCATGAGGAACTAGTTAAGAAAATATTCAAGTGATGAAGTTTAAATGAGAAACGGAGGAACATCATTATACACCTGATTAATAAGATGAGAATTTCGAGGACGAAATTCTTTTGAGAGGGGGAGAGTTGTTGGCCCCCAAAATTTTTCTTATTGAATTAAACATGATTTAAATGAATTATGAGGTTTGATGGATTAATTTGTGGAGCTAATTATTATGTCAAGGCTAGTAAGATGTTATGACATAGATTAATTGAATTGAGGCATTGATGTTATAAGAATGTATATGGGAAAATTGGGCATGACACTTAAGTATATAAAGTTATAAGGCTTAAATGAAGGGCAAAATGGACATTGCACACTCTTTAAGGGTATAAAAAGAAGAAGAAAAGGTTATTTTGTGGAAAATTGAAGGAGAAGTATCGAAGAAGAGAAGAGAAAAG
>JANIHZ010000004.1:1696863-1710136 GCA_027478365.1 Erythroxylum rufum | reverse complement strand
GTTCATTGAAAAAAGATATTATTTTAATTTTTAGATTAGTTCAAATTATACTTATTTAAAATTTTTTAAAATTTAAATTCAATTAAAAATTTAATCATTATTACCTATATTTTATACATATTTATAATATTTGCTTTTATTTAATAATACTATAATATAAAACCCAAAGTAAGAGAACAGGAATCATATTCGCAAAACCGCCAACGAAGTTGGATAAACGACGTAGTATTGGAGGAAGCGTTTGCTCTATCTTCTTCTTATTCCTCCCAAGTAATCTCTCGGTTGATTTGTTCTTTCCTCATTCTTTGCCTCTAAGCTTTTCGATTCTTTCCTCAAAGGCCTAATTTCCTACGCACATTTGATTCATATTCGGTTTCCTTCCGGGTGAGAGATTGGACATTTATTCATAGCCTTTTCATTGCACGTTTTGAATTTTTTTTCTTGATTATATAGGCGTAAATTTCAACTGTTTTGATTAGGATTTTCATTTTTTAGTGTTTGTATTTAGGTTTGAGCCTATCATTGTTCTTTTGAAGTATTTCGTCGATGCAGAGGCTGAATTTAGCGGGTAATTTATTAATTGTTTGACAGGAAAAAGGTCAAATGGGAGAAGCGGGAAGTCCTAGAAGAAATCAAGAGACCGAGTCGTTGGTGGTTAGTGCTTGTTCGTGTAATTATACTTTTGAATGCGATTTACATGCCAAAATAATATCCTTTCATGAAATTTATGTCTGATGCGGTTTGGATTTATTAATTTGGGCTTGATATCTTAACTGTATTGGATAGTGCTCGTAAATTATCGGCAGAATGATACAAGCAGTTGATTCTCTGAGGCAAAAAGGGTGTTCAATTTTTTTAAAGTTGTTTTTCTTTGCTGAGAAGTTTCTGTGGTTTAACAGGCACCGAATGATCGTTTGCCCAATGACAGTCCGATTCCTCAGCTTTTTAGTTCGTTACCAGTTCTAAATGAAGCTGCTTCTTATTTTGCTCAAACTACTTCTTTGCTAACCCGATGTTTCACTGATTATTCCGGTGATTTTCTTCCCTTCCCATATCATTGAATTTGATAGATTAATTGCTATTGGCAAAAAACCGTTGCACAAACTTCTTTATGCTTTTTTGATCTGTGGATGCAAATTGTCCAATTGTACTAAGTGAAGTTACTTGCTTCAAGGAGTACTCTGTATTTTTATGTTTCAAATCAAAATCTTGTATTATAACTGTGTGTTTTTGTAAGGTTCGATTAGGAAACTTTAAACAGGTAATTAGTTCGTGTACTCATCTGTACATATCTCATAGAGTTTGTGTTAGTTAATCTCATGAAAGAGATTTTCTCATTATTGTCCAGTTTATGATCCTGAGATAAATTGGAATTACTGCAGTAGATTATCCTTCTAGAGATTCTGGGTATCCTCTGAGGCATGCGCAGGAGATGATGACATTTACTTCAAGAGGGCTTGCAGAATGTTTGGATGATGATCATCCAGGTTCAAATCGAAGCCATTCAGTTATTTATGAACCTTCTACTTCTGAGCCTTTTATATCTGATAGACCAACTAGAGCCCCTTCTGAAGGCCCTTCTCAAAGTAGTGGGGCGCTGGTACGGCCAGACTATAGTGGTCAAAGTGGCATATCTCTTTTTCAAGGGTATTAATCCTCTTTCATGCCTAATAAAGGATGTTTTTAAGTGTTGAATTCCAATCATGTATTTAGCTTCTTGCTATTAATGTCTAGCTAATGGAAGAAAAGATTTATGTACTGAGAGTGGCTTGTTGGTATTTAATGTAGATTATGTTTTGGGATGTCTCGAATTTTTGTTTGCTTTTGATTGTTTATGTACTAGATTGTTATCTTCCATATCAGTCATCATGATGATACTGATTGTTTCAGGCTTATTGAGCGAGCAAGGAAGACTGTTCGTGGATCTGTTGATGACATAGGTTGGCTTCAACGTGATCCTGAGATGCCTCCAGTTGAAGATGGAACGGAAAAATTTATGGAAATTATTGATAACATTAGGTACATTGAGCTTCTTTGCTGATCTTGTGCTATCATTATCCACTGATTGATTCAGCTGATCTTGTGCTATCATTATCCACTGATTGATTCAGCTATCTCACCTTTCATCAGGCATGGTCTACACAATTTGCCAAATTCAATGGTTTATCTGTTGGTTCCAGGTAACGGTTGTGGTAGTGATGTGTAGCATCTTACATCTCAAGAACTGTGTCTTCTTTTCAGTGACTATGTGGGAGACAGTTTTGTATGCATTCCTGCTTATGTGTTGCTCTTGACTTAATCTTGAGGGCAGGGTTCCTCGGCTGCATTCATTTTCTGAAATTTTATTGCTTTGTTGGAACGTGGAAGTGACACATGTTATCTTTTTTATCAATAAATGTGGCTCTGATTTCTCTATTTGGCAGGTCTTTTCAGTAATCATGGACCTCTCTATTTTGTTGATACAAAAACGAGTTTCTCTAAGATGGGCCTGACATGCCACATTGCCAAGATTCACAGCGAGGTAACTTTATTTGATGTTCTAGCCATTCAACCATGTGTCGCATGTTATATGCTAAAATCTTGTGGTTACTAATCAGGCTTCAGTTGAGAAAAATGCTAGAGAGCTAAAAGAGTACATAGAGGAAATTTATTGGGGTTCAAAGAAACAAGTTATGCTTCTTGGACATAGCAAAGGGGGAATAGATGCTGCAGCTGCTTTATCTTTGTATTGGTCTGATTTGAAAGATAAAGTTGCTGGACTTGCACTAGCACAAAGTCCATATGGTGGTAGCCCTATAGCTTCTGATATCTTACGTGAAGGCCAACTTGGTGATTATGTGAATGTACGGAAACTTATGGAAATTATAATCTCCAAAGTCATTAAGGTAAGACTTGGATGTTTGCCCTTGTAGTCATTTCATTGTCCTACTTTAGTTTGAAGTTCACTAGGAGTAATGTGCGAATTTTCTGATGAAGGGTGATATTCAAGCTTTAGAAGACTTAACTTACGAGAGAAGAAAGGAATTCTTGAAGAAACATTGCTTGCCAAAAGAACTTCCGGTTGTATCATTCCACACAGAAGCTGGAATCACTCCCACCGTACTAGCCACATTGTCCCGTGTTGCTCATGCAGAGTTACCGTTGGTAGCACCTCTCTCAGCAGGTCAACCGACGAGAGTGCCCGTGGTAATGCCCCTTGGAGCTGCAATGGCTGCATGTGCCCAGCTACTGCAAGTCAGGTATGGTGAGAAAAGTGATGGACTCGTAACATGTCGTGATGCAGAAGTCCCCGGTTCTATTGTGGTACGACCAAAGCGCAAATTAGACCATGCTTGGATGGTTTACTCATCACTGAGTGATGACCCTTCCGAGGCAGACGCTTCTCAAGTATGCGAAGCTTTGTTGACATTACTTTTTGAAGTTGGTCAGAAAAAAAGACACGAACTTGCATTGAAAGATGAGTGAGTCTGATTAAGATTCTTTTTTATTTGCCCTTATATACCATTTTTGTTGGATTCTGTACTGAACAATTTGGCTACCTGATGCTTGCAGGGCTGTACTTATTAATGTAGATGTAGAAGATGTATAGACTCTAGTAAACTGTATATTTTATATGGTTTTGGTATTAATTCCTCCATCTACTCTGTGTCAGATACATTCATATCCATAGTCAAAATGGTACATAACTTGTATACCCTTGTTTGATCTAATTAGATGTTGTTTGTGCAATAATTTAACTATGCTTATTCAGCAAAGATGATAACAGGTCCGATATAGGTCTGATTCGAAGTTCGGTCAAGCTCAAGTGATACGATCTGTCAAATTAGAGTCAAAATGACCGGTTTGGTCGAGTTGTTTTGTTTTGCACATTTGGATTGGACTGATTTTGTCATCCTTAATTGGTATAGATAAGCAATGTTTAATATTTATAGTTATCCTCTTAACTTTAATTTGCGTATTAATTTTTGATTGGATACAGATTTGAGTTTGACAATTTTGTCCGAGTTGAATTAATTATAATAAATTAAATTAAGTCACTAGATTAAATCAGCTTTTGCCCTCACTTTGCTCCAATCAGATTTCACCATTCGCCTACTGTGACTTTCACGTCCCATTAAGACGTCACTCTATCACACCGCGTCAACTCGCTCGAACGAGTGACCACGTAACGAACTCGGTCTTCTCCAATACCGGAATTGCCCTCCTACCTATATCAATTAAAAAAAAGATCCCATTATTATTCCGGTAAAAATGAAAAAAATGAAAGAGAAGAGAAGTTGCAGATTCTCTATCCGTGTTACCTTCTCGGTGATACACCGAAGGAGAGATCATCAACTACAATTTCTGGGCACTTACTGTTCTGTATAAGAACTTGTGTATTGTTTTGGGTAGGCGTCGATGTTTGCGAATTAGGTTAGGGTTAATTAGAGGTCTATCTTATTTGACGTAGCAGTAATTTGTTTGGTTTTTGGGAAAATCTGAGATCAGAGAAGAGTTGGTTGTCAGTCAGGGTTTTAATGGGGAGTGAAGCGGAGCGTAAACGCAGGCAATTCACTTCCATTTCGGCCACTCCTCCTATGGCTAAGAAGAACCCTTTCTCTCAACCTTCTGAGGACAAAAAGGTATGCACTATTTTCACTTTTAATACTTTGTTTGATAATTAACTTTGTTTAGTTTGTAGTCCCTGTTTCATCTCAACAATTAATGTGCTTGGAGATTCATGTCGTTGATTCTGACAGCTTATTGTAGTTGTAGAATCGATATGCTCTTTGGTTTATTTGGTTACTTCAGTTATTTTTGAGAAAGTCCAGAATTGGCTTTTCTTTTCTTTTTTCTTTTTGATGGGGAGGGTGGAGTTGGTTCAGTTTGTAGGTTGCTAAAATGTTTGGTCAAATATACAATGGTTTGTTTTAACTCCTGTTTTATTTTTCCGATTGCTTAGCTCGGTGCCACTGTCCTTCGATACCAAAATCAAAAGATCGCACAGAAGTTAGAAGCCCAGAAGATCGAGTATTGGGCATTAGAGAAGAAGTTCCATCAACTGAAAAAGAAACAGCAGCCGTTTGATTCCAAAATAAAAGTTGTTAATGAGTCTTGGGAAGGGGTAATGCCCTATTTGTTTGCCCTTTGTTTGCCTCCTGTCGCATTCTTATATGCTTTTTGGAAATTCAAGTAAATTGTTGGTGTGATGGAGGCTTTTATTTCTTTACGTTAGAGAATTCTGTAATCACCTGTTGAGATTTGGCTTATTGTTGATGTGGTAGTTGGTTACTAGCTTGGAATCACGAGCGAGTCAGACAAGAGAATCAAATGAATTTGTCAAGTTTGTTCCAACTATAAGGGGTGAGAATTCGCCTTGTTATTGCATGTTGCTGATTTTATTCTTTTTTTCTTTATTAGTTCTGTTACTTCCTATAAATTTCTAAGCTATCACATATTTCTCTAGACGTGTAATCATTTGATCCTCGACTACGTATCCAAATGGTGAATCTTATCTGCAATCATTTGATCCTCGTTTACATATCCAAAATAATGAACATACCTCGCTAGTCGGTTTAAATTTCAGTCTCTTGCCAATACTTTGGATGTGTTCCTGCATGCATTTGTCAACTTGCATTGACTGCTAATCATTTTTGGATCGGTAAGAAAAATATGTCCTTCTCCTGCTAGACTTAGATGAATTTTTTTCTGGCACTTTCTGTGATTAATTGTGGCATGGAATTTTTTAAAACTAAGCATTTGTTGATCTATCCTTGAATGGCTTGTAGAGAATTACTGGTTCTTTAATACTGATTGTGAACTTTTGGCTCCATATTATTGAAGTAATGTGTTTCCTGATAGGGTTGTTTCAAATTGCTTGTCAGATGGGGGGCCATCTCCTGTAGAGGATGATTTTCTTAGTCGACTCATGGAAACAGGTGCAACTGATTGTTCATCTTCTACTGATTTCGTTGATCATTTGGAAGAAGATGGAGAAACAACCTGTGTGGAGGTTAAGAACATTCTAAGTAATGTTATAGCTGCTGTCAACGGTCTTTGGCTTCTAAAGAATGGGTTACATGCAGCAGTTTTAAAACAGCTTCCAGGAGATCGTAAGAGCTTACTGTGACATGGTCACTTGTAATATTTCTGCTCTTCTGTTTTTCCTTTAGAATTCACTCCAAGTTTTCCCTTTTTACTGTTATGGTCACTAGGTGAATGCAAGCTAAAAGCATCTAGTGAATTGGAGACAGAAGTGAAGAACTTGAGATTGTCTATGAGTGATCTTCATTTGAAGATAAAATCACTGGCGATTGAACTCCTGAAGTGTCAAGACAGTGTTGCAAAAAGTAAAGCTGAGCTTAGGAATGTAAAAGGTAAAATTTCTGTTGAGTTTTAAAAAAGATTAATTTCTGATGCCGATACTCCTATCTGTACTTTATCTATATGCATACAACACACTTTCATTATGTCTGTGTGTTTATGTGCTTCCTTTGATTATGGCATTTTACTATCTGTCTGTGTATGTCTGAATATTCTCTTACACTATTACCTTCCATTGACAGTATTAATGATAATGCATTTGATTTGGTGGGTGGTATGAATTACCTGTTTTTCACATGATTACTGAGTTTTTCTGTGTTCGTTTATATTGAAGTTTTGCTAGATAAGCATACAATACATTTCTTATTAATCCCTTAGGTGCTTGAGAATTTATGAAAGTGTAATTATTGTTGCTAGAAATAGTTATTTATATAATATTGACTTCTACCGTAAAAATAGTCATCAGTTTGATTGATTTTGTGGCTTATAAAAGTGGAATTGGAGAGTGCAACTTTCGAACTGGAAAAAGGTAAAAGTGAGCTGGCCAGTCTTAAAGCTGAGAGGGATGCTACAAATGGGGCATTTTTCCCTGCCCTAAACTTGGGAAGTACGCTTGCTGCTACTGATAAGGTCAGACATAAACAAAAAGATCTGGAAGAGATGGAGTCTTCTCTTAAAAAAATTCTAGTAAGTTGTCAGCTATTGTTTGTTTTGGTTTCATGCTTGAGAATTTCTTTATCTGGGAGATATCGGTCATACTAATTGATTTAAATTTTCCAGGATCAAGCTTCTTCTAGACTATTGGAAATAAAAAGTCTTTATGATGAGAGGGTAAAAATATTGCAGCAGTTGTCGGATTTGCAGGTTCGCTTTTCAGAGCTATTAGTGTTTTTCTTAGCTTTGTGCTTCTAAAAGCCTCAACTGTAGCATTAGTTGGTTGGTAATGTGACTAGATAGGGATTTTTGTTTGTAGAACTCATTGAAGAACCTGAAGTCTATATCTTCCTCTCAAGAATTCCTTTTAGTTAGAGATCAAGTTGAGAAGTCAAAATCAGATGTGCTCCAGTATCAGGCCTTCTTTGAGAAACTACAGGTTGTAACTGGTCGGTAGTTTTGTTTTTGCCTTTAGTCTCTCATTTTTCTTGTGACAATTTGATTCAGTTGCTAACCATTAATTTTAATTTTGTAGGTTGAAAAGGACAACCTTGTTTGGGGGGAAAGGGAATTGAGTATGAAAAGTGACTTATTTGATGTTGTTCGAAGGTCTTCTTCAGTTTCAGATTCTAGAATTACTGACTTGGGAATGCAGTTAGAGAAACAGATTGAGGATAAAAGGCTGATTGAGGTTAAGCTTGAAGAGGCATCAAGAGAGCCTGGTAATTAATAGAAGATGTTTCCCAGGTCTTGTAATTATTGCACCTTTTGTCCCTGCAGGTGTGTGATTAATACTTGATTGTCTTGCTTTCTTTCTTAGGAAGAAAAGAAATAATTGCCCAGTTCAAAGGCCTGGTTTCTTCATTTCCTGAGGATATGAGCACAATGCAATGCCAACTAAGTAAATTCAAGGAGACTGCTTCTAACATTCATTCTTTACGGGCTGATGTGCAGTCTCTTTCCAAAGTTTTGGATGGGAAGGTAGGTTCTATTTGGTATATTCCTTGATCTCTTTCAATTAAATCCACATACTCAAAAGAAGTATTTTTTTTCAAGCAGGCTAAGGAGTATGAAAGTTTATATGATAGATCTGCCAACCAAGTTGCCAAGATACAAAAACTGCAATCTGTGGTATATCACTCTTTCTTGATTTATCTTTCAAATTTTGGGGTTTAAGTTCTGTAGGGTGTCAGTAAGGAATTATGGATGTTATATTTATTCTTTTTGTGGTGAATGACCATCCAAATTTTATATGGCTGCGTGTATGTGTGTGTGTGTGTGTGTGAGAGAGAGAGAGAGAGAGAGAGAGAGATAGAGAGTGTTGGGGATATGTCAGAAATATTTTCTTTATGTACATGGCAGGCCCTTGTAAGTGCAGATTCCACAAGTGCTTTTGGTCTTTGAAGTCTACTTGGAACTTTTGATAGATAAAAATAATGTGTTTGCCTCTTGTATATAATATATGATTAAATATTTCAGGTTCAAGATCTGAAAGAAAGTCTTCTGGAGTTGAAGTTAATGCTGGAAATGTATAGACATGAATCCATTGATTCAAGGTTAGCTTATACACATGTTCTGCTGCAACCCCTTTATCTCAGAAAATCCTTGCCAGATAATGTGCAGATGGCTTGGAATTCATCCCATGTTCTCATAACATAATGTGTTAGTTTTGTTATGAAATTCAACTTGAAGAATCATAATCTTAAACCAATTTGGTGGATACATGGGTAGGTTCTTTGTACTCTTATCATTTTTATTTAGATCCTTCTATTTTCTGTCGTCCTTGTGAGGGACCAAATTATATTTAATTATTACTTTGATTACTTGAGATTAAATTGAAATATCATTGATAGTGCTCCAAGTAAGTAGGTTTTCAACCCTGCACAATAGTCTATGGTATTTTTTCGCGTTGCTGGCTTGGAAATTTTAGCTGTGGATCCTTCATATATTGAGTGGAAGCTACATGATATGAGCTTATTATGATTCAGAAACATTTCACAACTGCAGGGATATCCTGGATGCTAGGGATCTGGAATACAAGGCATGGGCTCAAGTTCAAAGTTTGAAAGCCTCCCTTGATGAGCAAAGGTTAGAGTTAAGAGTTAAGACAGCAAATGAAGCTGAGGCCATATCCCAGCAAAGGCTAGCAGCTGCAGAAGCTGAGATTGTTGACCTGAGACAGCAATTGGAAGCTTCTAAAAGGTTGAATTTGTTCTATTGTAAAACGACTTGTATTTTAATCATGCTGTAAAGCCTTTCAGATGTCGATCAACCATTTGACCAGTTTGGATTACCATAAATTATATCTTTTTACCCTAGACAGAAACAGAACCTCTTAATACCTTTGGTAAGAA
Organism: Erythroxylum rufum; assembly: GCA_027478365.1. Classification (NCBI taxonomy): domain Eukaryota; kingdom Viridiplantae; phylum Streptophyta; class Magnoliopsida; order Malpighiales; family Erythroxylaceae; genus Erythroxylum; species Erythroxylum rufum. The sequence goes on along the minus strand of JANIHZ010000004.1, from coordinate 1,700,825 downwards.
AAGCCTTTTGTATCGATGTTCTCAAAACATGCCTTTTAAGAGAAAAGGGGTGAGAGGTAGTTAGATCAATCTTGTTGTGTTTCATGTAGTGTCTTTCTGGACTTTGGTACTGTTATAAGCACCTTAAGTATCATTTTATTGCTGTGTGAACTGTGGGCCTAACTGGAAGATCCACTATCCTCTTGTCCAATAATTGTGTCCAACAAGTCTAAAAATGTTGATCTATTGGATTTCAGGGGTATATGTAAGCTTAATGATATTCTGAAATCAAAAAATGAAGGAAATGAAGCCTACATATTTGAAATAGAGGTTAGTTTGTTGCTACTATTATCGGCTTTCTCTTCTGTTCTATTAGGCTTCATCTTGGTATTGTTCCTTTGGTTATTTTCAGACAATAGGACAAGCATATGATGATATGCAAACTCAAAACCAACAATTGTTGCAGCAGATCACAGAGAGAGATGATTACAACATCAAGGTGATTAACATATTCTTTTAAATTATTTTTCAGTTACTCCCATCCACATATACTATTAATCTTTTTGTACGAATGGATGATCTGTTATATTTGTGGATGATATGGAAGTTTTACATTTTATCTTGTTTTTATTATGGGCTTGGTTGGTTTTGACACTTACCTTGTGTGGACTTCAGCTCTTGGTATATAAAAGATGCTGGCATATGTTTCATTCGGTTTTAACTATCTTTCTGGCTAGGTCTGATATCTACCAGCATGGATAATTTGTAACTTGAATAGGTTGAGAACATAGATATCTAAATGTGAAGATTCTCTTTCGCATGTGGTTGGATTATAATGCTTGAAGTCCACTGGCCTCCAACATGAATTATTCGTAATCTGACTTCACCACTTGCATGCTTAGATTTTGATTGTTTCTCTTTATGTGCCTAATTTAGCTTGTTCTAGAAGGCGTGATGGCAAGACAGTTGCAGGATTCTATTCTACTTGAGAAAAAAGGAATTGAAAGGGAAATTCAGCAATCCAATATTTCTGTTGATTTCTATGATGTAAAAACATCAAGAATTGAAGATCAGGTACTTTTGAACTTATTGTGGTACAAATACTATCAAATCAAATTGGAGACGTTAAATATGAACTTCCCCGCTGCTGCAGTTAAAAACTTGTGCAGACCAGGTTCAAAAACTTGCTGCAGATAAGTTTCAGAACTCATTGACATTGGAGAATACACAGAATAGATTGCTAGATGTGAGAAGAACATCTAACCAAGCAAGGGAGTTATTGGATGATTCACAATCTAGGGTTGTAGAAAGTCGAGCAGCTCTTCTAGACCTACAGATAGAAACAGAAAGAGAGAGGTACTGAAATATAATCCTATCCCTTCTATGTTGTTCCTTGAGAAGGCATGTAATTACCACGTTTCTTTACCAGGTATGAGAGAAGAAGAAAAGAGGAAGAAGCAGAGGTTGTGAGGAGAAAGATTTCATGTCTACAAGCACAGACAGAGGGGTTATCAGTTGTGGAGAAACTCCATCAAGAACTTAAAGAGTACAGGGAGATCGTTAAGTGCAGTATCTGCAATGACAGACCCAAAGAGGCAAGTCTCCATCCCTCTTCTTTTATTTGTGGCTTTTGGGTGTGTTACATTCTACTTTGTAAGTGGTGACTGAAGTACTCATGTTACTTGTATAGACAGTGGCAATTCGGAGCAAAGTAAATAAGGAATCAAATCATAAACCCTAGTCAATTGGTGCACTTAGGAATCTGCTTCATTCTTATAATTTAACTGATGAAGCATCAAAGCAGGGAAAAAATTTCTTTGATTGGTGTTTTTATAGTTAGTAAAGGCTCTAAAAACTTGATGTTTCTGAACAGGTTGTCATTACAAAATGCTATCACCTTTTCTGCAATCACTGTGTGCAGAAACTTTTTGAAAGCCGTCATCGCAAATGTCCAACATGTGCCACCAGTTTTGGACCTAATGATGTCAAACCTGTTTATATCTGATGGACAGAAGGATTAGTCCTCCTGTTTACCAGATCAGGCCCATTTCAACCTGCTTGAGCCTCTATAAGAGGCTTGAACTATATAGATGGGACCAGGCTCGTTGTACTGTACATTTAAGCTCCTTCCATGGAAGAAGAAAATTGGTGGAAGTCACTGCATCTCCTTTCTACCCACATGTGGAAATCACGTAGATTGCTGTTAGTCCTTAGGTTTTAAGTAAATCTTTTTAACTTGTTGATTGGAAGCACTGGAGTTTTTTGAAGATTAGAACCGGTAGGCCATAGCCCATTGAACTGGTGAAATTCCGTAAAGGCCTTAGATTTGTGAACAGGCCCTCTACAGTACACGTATCAGGACATTGCGTCTGAAGTTGGCTTGGGTTATTTCTCCATTTATTAAACCTGTAGGGGCTATCGTCTACATTGCAATATTTGGTACATATGGACGCATTTAGAAACACTTTCAATTTTTGTTTTGTATAAACGATTGTTATTGGTAATAATAGATTGTGTTAGCTGTATCTAATCTTAGTTAGATGTCTACAAAGATGTTGAAAACCAATGTAAATTATGTAATAGTGATTAATCCCTTCTTAATGTTTAATTTAACTTTGATCATTTTGGGAATAGTCTAAAACCCTTTTGAACTTGCTCTTCCTAGTTTCTAATCTTGTGATGATGTTCTTTAAGGAGGTGAAGATCGGCTGTTATTGCTACACTGGACTGCAAGTTCTGGCCCAAGCATGGTTAAGGTATGGGCTAGTGTCCGATAACGATGTTCATGTTCTGTAACTCTTCCAATTAGTTATCCATGTCTTGAAGCTATTTTCAAGTTCAGGCTGTTCAAGAATCATATCATTGAAAGTCATGGAAATCAATCGCGAATGATGTGTTAGTGTATTGTGCAGTTATTGGAAGATTATGACTCGTAGTGAAAGACAAACACTGTCAGGTCATCATATACATGTGATGATTGCTTGTTTGAGTAAATAGGGTCACAATGCATTAAGCCTTTGATTCGCAGGAAACAGGAAGATTGCTATGATGTCCACTGAAAGAATATTCGCTTTTTAAAATAATGTAACTTAATGATCTCGTGGTAGGTGTCCTCTTTGGTCTCAATCTGCGTAAGAAGCCGAAGTAAAAGACATTGTGTACACATAATTCCTCGGGCTTGTCTCTTGATACATACCTGTTCTTCATACCTTTCCATCGTCTAAGGGTCCAACCTCTTAAAAACCGACAAAAGGTATCACTAAAAGAACCATTATTGGTGTTGTTTTACCTTGGTCTTAAGTGGGTCATTGCTTGCTTTCACTTTTTCCATGAATGAGCTCTTCTCTGAAGTTTTCGCTTATTTAGTATGTTACTTGAATGCATGTGCTTAGAAAGGGTAAGTGTCAAATCTAAGGAAAAGCCTATGTTTAGGGTGATGGATATTGGTTTCCTGAAAGGAAGCTACAAGTCAGACCAATTAAGACCATCTTGTAGAACTCAACTTTCAAGGGTGGTGCAACCAGACTTTTTTATGTACTTAACCATCACTTGGAAGTTGTAGTTCGGAGGCTGCTTCTTAGAAGACCATGGATTAAGAGCAGAGATATGCGGGTCTGTAAATGCGAGTTGATTAAATTAGTCGCTTGGCTTTAAATTGTTGATTTATCATATAATTTACTATCTTGTGAACTATTACATGTATTTGATGAATTATTCATTTTATATAACATGTATCCGATCACAATAAAAGTTAATTTTGATGTATTTACCAATTCAAGAATAATGAGTTAAAGTTGAAAATGAAATTAGACCTAATTATTAGTTCTTAGTTGAATTGAAATCGTTAGAGTCTAAATTATTTATTTATTTAATAATTTATTTGTATGTACTTAATAATTTATTTAATAGTACTTGGAAGATAATAATTATAATTTTATCAAAATAATAATAAATTGAGTTTGTAACTTAGACATGATTCGATC
>JANIHZ010000004.1:1664372-1679443 GCA_027478365.1 Erythroxylum rufum | reverse complement strand
TTATATAAATATTTTTGTATAATTTATAGGTAATTCCATCCTATACTTTACTATAAATGGTTATGCTATAATTTATAATTTATGAATTCAAGAAAATATAACTACAACTTTTTCAAATTCTTTTAAAATAAATATATAAAATTTTTAAAAATGTATTGAACGTTAGGGCTGACGGGCTACCTGTGTGGCTTCGGCCCGCCCGAAATATTTTTTGGTCATCCGTTGACATTCCTATGCTCAAGATACCATAATTTTTACGAAATTATGATAATAACCTGTAAGCCCAAAAACCATTCAACTCATTAACAGAAGTAGGTATAGGCCAATTCTTCATAACTTCGATTTTTTTTATCAGTTTGAACACAATCACTAGATATAATGTAGCCTAAGCACTCAATTTGGGTATGGAAGAATGAACACTTGGATAACTTGACAAATAATTGATTATTCTTCAAAAGCTGAAAAATCAATCTCAGATGTGATAAATGTTGGATAGATGACCTGCTGTAGACCAATATGTCATCAAAGAAGACTAAAAGAAATCTGCGAAGGTACGACTTAAATATGTGATTCATCAATCATTGGAAAGTGGCTGGGGCGTTTGTGAGACCAAATGGTATTACACATAAATCATAATTTCTTAGGTGAGTTATGAATGCAGTTTTTTATATATTGTCTTTTGACATTCTGATTTGGTGATAACCCACTCGTAAATCCAGCTTAGAAAAAGAGAGGCTTTATGTAATTCATCAAAGAGGTCTTCGATATGTGGTATGGAGAATTTATCTTCGACGGTTATAGAGTTGAGTTGTCTGTAGTCTACACAAAAAAGCCATGTCCCTTCCTTCTTTTTAATTAACAAAACCAACGAGGCAAATAGGTTGTGGCTAGGTTGAATAATTCTAGACAGCAACATCTCCCTCACAAATTTTTCAATTACTTCTTTTTGGAAATAGGGATAATGATAGGGCCTTAGATTAACAGGTTGGGAGCCAGGTTTTAGGGGATCTTATGGTCACAAAATCTCAGGGTAGGCAAACCAATAGGATCATCAAATAATACTTGAAATTCTTCAATCGTATTCTTTAGTAATGGGGGTAATATGTTACCAGATATGTGCAAGAATTTAGGGGTCTAAGCTTGCAATATAGCAAATAGTTGGACTGTAGTTTGGTCCTTGATAAATTTATGGAGCTGCTTTCCAGTTATAGAACTCAAAAGAGCTTGATCTTCTTCTATTACTCCCTTTAAAATCACCTTACGACCTGAGTGCCCAAAAGATAAGAAAAAATTATTGAAATAAAAAATGATGGAATTGAAGCTTTTCATCCAGTGGATGCCTAATACCATATCATAACCCTCCAACTCTAGGATGCTTAAGTCTACTTTGAATATGATCCTATGCATGCTCCATTCAAACCCCTGGCAATGGTGCCATTAGCTACGTTCACTTAACGGATGCGTTGACTGCAATGGTAGGTGTAGTTCTTTAGCCATTCGAGAGTCGAGAAAGCTGTGGGTACTCCCACTATCGATCAGAATTAATAGTGGTTTCCCATGAGTAATCCCTTTTATTCTTATTGTATTATAAGTTATCTTCCCTTTAAGGGCATATAGTGAAATGACAATCTGTTCTCCTTGAGCCTCCACCTCTACCTCATCATTAACCTCCATTATGTTAGCTTGAGAATGTATCCCTTGGTTTTCCTCGATCTGATCCACCCCTTGAAAATTCTCTTTGTCATCTTATGCAAAAATAATGTAGAATTGTCTCTTCGAGCATTGGTGACCAAGAAAATATTTATCCTCGCAACGAAAACATGCTTTTGGTTCCCTTTTTATGTTTACTGAATAGTTTGGCCTCTGATTTGCAATGGTTGACTTGGTAGTTGTGGATTTATTAGGCGTTCACTTATTAAAAAAAACGATGGTCCTCTTCGCTTCAATAGAGCCTGTACTAAGATTTTTTGCAAAGAAGCTTATTCAAAAGCTTCACCTAATAATTGCGATTTAAACATCTTTACTGTCGACTTTAAAGTGTCTGATAAACCACTAAGGAAACTTGAGATGAAATACACTTATGACAAGGACAGGCTTTCTTGTAGCATAGCTGACTTGAGATCTTCGAATTGCTCTTGGTACAATTCTACATAGCCCCACTGTTTTAATTTATAAATTCTTCTACAATATCGACAAACTCTCTATAATGGAACCTCCTGTTTACTGCTTCAACAAATACCCCTCGTTGATAGGAACCTTTTTGCTTCACCCATCTTTAGAACTACACTTCTGTTTTCCCTTCTAAATGCATGGAGGCCACCTCAACCTTAAGCTCTTTAGCAATCCCAAAAATTCGAAAATACCTTTCACATCTTTTGATCCAGCTCCTCGGATTGGTATCATCAAAGTAAGGAAAGTCAAGTCATGGCATAGGGTTTTGATTTGCTCCTACGAATCTATTGGGACCCATTTGGCTAGAACTGCCTCCTTGTTGCTCCACTGCCACAACTCCTTTTCCTCTGCCATCTCCACCTCCCCTTTCTCCTAGAGTTGGCAAGATATTAGGTCCCCTTATATGTCTTGCTCTACTTTCATCGGGGTCAACTTGAATATTTTGGAACCCTATTCTCTAATTAACCCTTGAAAATTCCGATGAGCTCCTCCATCTTTGAAGATACTGTCAATAACTGATCTTCCATTCCTTCCACCTTCGAGATCCTCTGGTCTAAATTTTTTTAGAGCTCTCCAAGAGAACTTCTCAACTGTTCCTCTGCTACATTAACTCGTTCTTCTAGGTTGGAACAGTTGGCCACTACTAGATTGGTTTTCTTTTGTGCCAGATTACAGGATGTTGAAGCTTTGATACAAGATATATAACAGTTAGGGATTAGAATGAGAAAGAAAGAATAAGGATAGGAAGAGAAAGATAGAAGGAGTAGAGGAAATTGAGAGAGTATTGTTTAATCCATTTATGCCCTTCTTCTATGCAAGAATCAAAATTATAGGAGAATACAAATTCTCTTTCCTTATCATCGAATAACAGAAATAACAAACTTGACAAATATCAAAATATTCCCTGACAATAACTAAATAGGTCCCTCTATTCATTATTTGTTACAATATAATATCTTAAAAATTAGGAAGGGAAGCAAAGACTAAAAGATTAAAATGGTAAGTCTCATATGCCCCATTGGTTCAATAACGTTACAAACGAATTTACACAAAGCATCAACAATAACTAATTGTTCCTTGCCATTATAATACTTCCTTTTTGAAATTTCCTAACACATTTTTTGTTTCAATTGATTAGCATAAAGGAAGCAAGTCTCATACTCACCTATAATTATTGAACAAATTAAGTTTCGAGCATTATCAAACAGCCTATCAACAAGACAAGGTAATCCAAATAGGATCATGCATTCAAAACACTCATAACAATGTCGTAATAGAATGATGTACCATAATAACTTAACTAATTTTGTTACAAATTTGCACTAGATGCTTCACATTTTTTCGCTATAAGGACCCATCATAATCAATCTCCAAGCTGCCACCAACATCAAACACCTGCATATTTGCATCCAAAATAAATAAATTAACTATAAATTTGAGCAACCTTACCAACCCTATTAACAAACAACGCAGTGGTGGGAATATGAGACCCAATATGAAAAATTAAAATCTAAAGACAATCAAGCATAAACCTTTGTTCAAGCTTTTTGACTACCCTTAAAGTATGGTTTATAGTTAACCTAAATTTTTCTTTCTTACCCAAAATAGACCCAAATGCTTCCTTCTTAACTTAGCTAATGGAGATTACTTTGCACCATCACTTATTTCCATCTGTTCTTATATTCCTTTATAAGGAAGGAATTGGAGTACAATGACTAACGTAAAGGCCAAAAGCATAAAGGTAATTTTGTAAGGATTAATCGCAGAGATAAGAAAAGGATGATGTGTTAGATGAATTGCCAAGGTTGATCACTTTTCTACATGTTCTCGAAGATGGAATATACTTATCACACGAAGAATAACGAATGTAAAAGGTCAAATAACCTTGTAAATAAAATGTAATCGATGTTAGTGTCATGTTATTATCAAGCATCGATTTACATTGGATGAGAATGTTTGAGAAATATAAGCAAACTAACGTTGGTTAATACTTACGATCAACATTAGACTCACCATTATTTGTATTCATAAAGTTTTAAAAGCTAATAGGCATCAATGTAGAAGTTGAGCAGGCACTAAACTCGGGTTATTTAGTTTTAAAATTTTAATTTTTTTATTAGATAAGGATTTGATTTTTTAAAAGTTATTAAGTTATTTCTAATTAGATTATGATAAAGCTAACTGTTCCTTTTCCTCTTAAGACTTTAGTTTTTTAGGGATTTTATACCTATTAAAGACTATCTTATTGATCTTATTCATTCTGATTATATTGGAAAACAATTTAAGATCTTTCTTCATTTTGGTGAGAACTTCATCTTTGTTCTTTAACAAAAACTTAATATGATCTTATCAAGGATCAAAACCCTCATAATTATGGTTTTAATTAGCTAGTTTTAGGGATGATAATAGGCAGCCCATGGTCTAGATTTAAGTGTTTTCAATGGGTCAACCCTAGGCCAGCTCGAGACCCAACTATTATCATTTTACCTAGAAGAGTTAGGATTCAGATAGGTCTAGGTCTAGGTCATCCAAACCCGGACCCAATTAAAAATTATTTTTTTACAATTTTAATTTTTAAAAAATTGGCAGAACTAGCCTATTGACTAGCCCATTACCATCCCTAGCTAGTTTTATTAGGGTCAAGTTCTCCTTGCTTGATTTTAAAGACAATTATAGGCTTCTAATTCCTTATAACATGGTTTTAGGCAGTTTTTAGCCTGAGATTCATATTATTCACATTATTTAGAGCTGTGGCTCTTAATATCAAATGTTATCTATCCTTTTAAGTATTTATTTTTTTCTTTCTTCTTATTCTTAATTATGCTGTTCATTATTAGTCCTACCCAATTTCTTTCTAGTCACAATCCTTTTTCCATTTAAAATTTACTTTATGTAATCTTCTTCAATCAAAGATGTTCTTGTTCATTTTTCCCTTGTGTTTTTTAATTAATCTCATCATATATATGTAAAATAAATAAAAAAAATCATAATTAAAAGTGCGTGTAAAAAAACTAAATATCGTATATTACTCAATCTAATTATAAAGGCTAGTGCGCTATAGAGTGTTTTATTAGTTTTCCTACTTTGAAAGGATTATTACTTTTTTTCTTTATCTTTGCCACTTTATTGTTGATTTCACTCTCTTTGTTCTTTCTTGTTAAATTTGATAACCAAAGTTGTAAACTCCATTGTTATTTATTATTTTGGTTAGACTATTGACAAATTTCTTGTTAAAAGGCTTGTAGAGACAAGTTGAGTAAAAGGTAAAAGTGGTGAGAATATCATTGAGAAAAGCCAAAATTGAGTGAAGTATAAGTGATTAAGTAACCTAATTTCGAGTGTAAATATGTAAGAAAATATGTGAAAAAAACCAATATGTTTTTATTGTCATTTTTTTAGGTCTAAATATAAGATCTCTATCACTTACTTTTGTTCTAGGTAATTTATGGAAACGTACTATTTCCTTAAAGAATAAATAAGTAATATGTGTTACATTATTAGTTTTAGAACATGCGAAAAAATGCATCATCTTATTAAACTTGTCAAAAAAAAAACAAATATGTTATCATAAACACTTTGAGATCTAAGTGAATCTAATATAAAATTCATAGATATATCAATCCAAGATTGATTAGATATAGGTAAAAGTATATAGCAACCACGTGACATTACTTTAGACTTTGTTTGCTTACATGTTATACTCTTATCATAAATATATTACACATCCTGTTTCATATTAGGCTAGAAACATGTTTAAGCAATAAATCTAAAGTCTTTCACACACTGCCTCTATAAGTCTTTATAACTAGCAACTCACGCAAAGAACATATACGGGCACATAATGTTTATCTTTCTTAAACAAAAATCCAGCATGCTTATAATACTCTCTATGTGCCCACTTAAAACATGCTTTCCACGCTTGGTCGAAATCATATCATTAACATACATGTTTTTAATATGATGAATGATATACACCCATGAGGGGTGTTAAAGTCATTGTTCCTTATATAACTACCAAAGGCAGTTAAAGGTGGAAGATGTTTTTTAATAAACAAAACAGACAACAGATGGAAGGCTCTCTTGGTGGAAAAATGAAAACTAACAGATTCTGTATATTTTGCTTTCCGAAAAAACGCTGGTTCTCGGTGATCTTCGGCTTGGAAGTTTTTCTACAGAAAACTAAGGCAAACTCTGCGTTCTTTAACTGGTGGAATTATATCAGGAATCCAATTATGTGATTTCTGTTTTTCCTACGCATATATAACATCGATCCTATGGTATATGATCTGTTCATATATTTCTAACAAAGCTGAAACCAAGTAATTTAGTTTGTAATAAAGTAAGCAATGCATAGCTTGTAGGTAATACACTAATTATAATTTTTTCTTTTCCACTCTTGTACTTAATCACATAAGGAAACATCTCTTTAAGCTCTAAGTATTTGACATATCTCTTATCAAGCTTATCTTAGGATTTCAAAAGTCTTCGAGCTCTCACGACTAGAGTGGATTATGAATTCCTTTAATTATAAATAGTGCTTCCATGTTTGTAGAGTTCTTACTAATACATACAACTCATTGTTAAGTGTATCTTGCATTAAATAGCCCTTCTATATAAGTCACATTCAAACTCAAAAGTTTTATCAAAATTAGGTAAACATATCAAAGGTGCATAAGTCAACTTATCTAAATTTATAATAGTCTATATTAAAAATTTAAATATTAATGCAAAATCCAACGACTCAAAATTTTTAATTTATATGAATTTTAAATAACTAATCAACATTTATTTTATTTGTCATACATTAAGTATACATAGCAATAATAAAATCATAATTGTTTTAAGAGCCTAGGATTTTTAAGTATTAATTAAGTAAAGATTACAAACGGATAGTGATAATCGTAAATGTATGATTCTCATCAACCTAATTTATCAATAATCATTGTTTATTCATATTTTTAATCTAAAGACTATAAATGAATGGATTTAATAACTTCAAATGTTAAATATTAGTTTGAGCACTGGTTTAGTCGGATTTTGCTGGGCTGGAATATCATTGTTTTGATCCATGATCTACGCAACTCTGGTTAGAAGATTCCTGCAAAACAAACAAAGACACTCCGGGGGTTGTTTCCTGGAAGGTCCCTCCGACGCTCAAGTCAGTATTTTGAGAGAGTTTTGGTTGTTATGAACAGAGAAGAGCAGCTAGGGTTTTAGTCTCGTACCTCCATCCGGTAGGAATAGTACCTTATATATGCTGTAGATTGCCACTAGGTTTAGGTCTTCACGTAAGTCTTAGTGTTTGCATGTGAGACAACCTCTTACTACTGGGCTATCAACGCCTGGACTTAAAGTTAGGCCTCATTAGGCTTAGGCCTCATTAGGCCGTCCCAACCAAGCACATATAATTCAATTCACTAATTTAAGTTTAAATTTTATTCATTAAATTTAAGGGAATCTTCTTTATTTGTGAGAATGCAGAATTTACAAAGGTAGAAAACACTTGATTTTTCATGAAAATTTATTGTTATAAGGAAATTTTAGTTTTATTCATATTTTTTTAAATAAAAAAGAACTCCTACAAATCTGAAGCTTTTTAGTAATTTGATTCTCCAATCAAAACATTACATCCTATAATAAAAATAAAAACTTTCTTTGGTGAAGTGAAATTTGGAAATTAAATTCTGTTTTCCCTTTTTTTCTACAGGGTAGTATAAAAGACACAATTTTTTAAATGATTTATTATAAAATTTAATCTTTCAAGAAGTTAATTTTGTTAAATATACGTGAATCAATTAAACGTAAGATAATGACTAAATCTAATTTGATCTTAACTAATTAAATATGACATAACATTTAATTATAGGTTTAGGTTATGATATTTTGTGTTTGTTACTTGGAGGCTGTTTGGTTGGGGTTTGGTCTGTGTCTGCGTGATTGATAGTTATTTGGATAAGGGAAGCAATGGAATCTACGGGGTCGTCTTACGCCTCGTCGCCAGAGCCGCCGCGCAACAGATCTCCCACCCCTCCTAAATCTCCTACTTCGGGTATCTCATCTCTCTCGGCCCTTCTTCTATGTGTTGTGCGGCGGTGCAATCTTTAACTTCTGCTTTGTATGTTGAATTTCCATTGCATTATGTAATTAATCGGGATGTAATGTGTTGAACGTGTTCTTAGTTGTGTTAGTGACCGGCATCTGATTGTTTTCACTCATCGGAAACCGTAAACCCTAACTTAGTCCGTTTAGTTGTGGAAGATTTGGGGTGAAGTAATAAAGCGGAGTGGTTATCTTTGAAACCCGAAAACTGTAGCAATTACTCATCATATCTGTTGGACGGAAAATGGAAAATGTAGGTGCCTTGATTTGATCTCGAGGGTACCTTATTCTTTTCAAATTCTTGAGCTCCTCAGCAACTTCACTGTCCGGTATAGGTTTTATAGTATTTGAGCTGGAATTGTCATTAACCAATTAATTGATGTGTTTTGTGTTTACCTATCATCCCTATACCACCATCTCAACACCCAAATTCAAATGTTATTTGGGGAAAGAAACATCAGGTATCATGATTCTATGCGCAGAACATATATTTTGACAGGGATGTGAATTGGCCATGTGAAATTCTGCGGCTTTTAAACCATATCCTAATATCCATGTATTTTTCCTGTTAGATTCCATGGAGAAGCCAACATATATAAGGTTTCTGGTGTCAAATGCTGCAGCTGGTTCTGTTATTGGAAAGGGTGGTGCTACAATTACTGAATTCCAGTCCCAATCTGGAGCGAGAATTCAGTTGTCCCGCAATTATGAATTTTTCCCAGGGACATCTGATAGAATAATTATGGTAACTGGATCAATTGATGATGCATTGAAAGCAGTGGAACTTGTTCTTGCTAAGTTGCTCAGCGAGGTATGCATTTTGAATAGGCTTTGTTGGTAATTGACCTGCACTGGTGAAGTTAATTGTGTATTTGATGTCTTGTTTGTCAGCTTGATACTGAAGATGGTCATGATGCAGAACCAAGGACTAAAGTGAGGTTAATAGTTCCCAATAACTCTTGTGGTAGCATTATTGGAAAGGGAGGGGCCATCATAAAGTATGGATGATTCTTTAACATTCTATTTCTTTAATTTGTCTAGTTCTCGTGGCTTGAAAAATTAAAAGATAAGTATTATAAATGCAGTATATTTTTCCTTGAAAGTATTATATGCTTCAACCAACTTGATGATAGTTGCAAGAGGATGACAACTATGTTCCATTCACATTAATCTGACAAGCTTTTCAGTTATGTTTTGTTTCAAAGTAATCTTTACTTCTCTCAGACGTTTAGGTAGGCTAGTAGCCCTACTTGGGTTGAAAATTTTAAATTTACAAAATTACTTTTAGGAATCTCTTATGCTACCTTTTTTCTTGAGGACCTTCTCAAGTATAAGACCTCGTGTTACCGTCTCATAATTTTTGTCATGGTAGCTACTTGTGTTTGTGTATGTTTTACACATACGAATATATGTTTGTAGAGTATCTTGTTCATTCTATATGCCTATGTGCATAAATGAGAAATGTATTGAATTTGGTGAATGAGTAGGCAACATTATTCATAACATAATACTGTGGAGCCATTATGGGTAGTCAAATGTGCAATAAGTTGGAAATGCTGTCTTGACAGGAGATAAGGTAATGTTTAGGTGAGAAATTCGTTAAAGTTGATATTCTGTTTTGAAGATCATTTCGTCACTGTTTTTGGAAGCCTTTTTCTGGTCAATTTATCTTTGTGAAAAAAATTTGGTGAAATTAGGCCAAATAAGTTCATGGCATCATATTTTTGTCAGGTTGACAACCAAAAGTCATAGTTTTAGACTGATTAAAAGATGCCAAAGGTTAACTAAGATTTTTTTGAATGTTTGTGAAGATGTTTATTTGGAACTGTTTAAAGATTTCAGTTAGTGCTGGATATATATTGTGGAATATGTTGACAACTTTCTTTTCTTGTTTTGACAAATCTAGGTGAATTGTCCTGATTATGTGCATAGCAAGATCACCTGCAAAAAAATAAGTGTTCTTTGAAAGCACAACGTAGGGATGAAAAATAATTTGCTGATATCTTGTTTGATATTTATTTAGGTCATTTATTGAAGAATCCCAAGCTGGCATCAAGATATCTCCTTTGGATAAGAGTTTTTATGGCTTAAATGATAGGCTAGTGACAGTGACAGGAACTTTAGAAGAGCAGCTGCAGGCTATTGATTTGATTTTGTCTAAGCTCAGTGAAGATCCTCATTATGCACAGGCTATGCATGGGCCCCCGTTTTCTTATGCAGGTGCAACTTTGCCACTAGCTTGCAACAAAATATCTTCTATGTTCACCACCATACTTCTATGTGCTTTTTCTGCTTTTGGTCTATTGTTAGCTGTTTATCTTGTCTATTCCGCATTTATTTCAATTTAATTCGTAAAAGCTTAATTATGTAATGATATATACACTTTGCCTTTCCTTTTTTTTTTAAATCTTTACTTTGTCTTTTTTTTAGTAGTTTGTGGCTTTTGTTTTATCATTTATTCAATTGGGGCTTGGGTTTGAACCTGATATTGGGTCTTTCATACAAAGTCGAAGTTATTTTTTCTTTTCATCTTTTTTGATGTCACACCTATAGTGAGATGCCTCACATCAAAGTCACTTCTGCTCTCATTCCCAGTTGTAAAATTCTTGGTCTTTCTTTCATTTGTACTGTTATATCCTATAATTGGGCCAGGGGTGGAAAGAGGGGAAGGTTACTAGCTGTTTGTATCAGTAGGAAGATGGTGTTACATGGGTTTTGCAATCACAAGTCTATTTGAAAGTGCTGGTATCTGTTTCTGTACAAAAATCTTGAAGTATGCTCAATGAGTTTGTTTGAGATCTGGTTGATGATCTTTGGGTGCAATGCTTTTAGAGAAGGAAGAACTTTTGGAACATTGCTTATAGTATGACAATCATTTCTGACACTGTTATGTTCACTGGAGGAACCATGCTCTTTAAGCATAGGCTCTCAGAACTTCCTTTTCTAACTGATGCTTTATGATATCTAGAACTTCCCTTCTAAAATCTATCTAGAACCTTCTAAAATCTATCTAGAACTTACCTTCTAAGATCTATGTCTTGCTGAGATTCTTTAACTTGGAACTTTTGGGTGTTTACTTTTCTGCTTTTCATGTTCATATCACTTACTTTTTGTTGCAACAACAGCATATAACACAATGGGCTATGCACCAAATGGGACTGGAGGGAATTTTCAGAATAACAAGGTTTATCCAACTCCTTGCATTTCCACTATTGGCTTTACTTGGTTCACTATTTTTGGAAAACATTAGCCTACTGCAGTTTGCTGTTAATTGTGGCTAGTTGATGGAAGGTGCTTTGATGTTTCAGGAGGATCGTACCTACTCAGTGACAATTGGAGTTGCAGATGAGCATATTGGGCTAGTTGTTGGTCGTGGTGGGAGGAACATCCTGGAAATCAGTCAGGTATGTAGATGGATTTATGCTATGCATTTAGATTTTTTTTTTGGTCAAAAACTTCTATTTAAAATTTATATGCCAGTCACTGCTATATGTATGGGAGCCATATATAGTATATAAGTTTGATGAGATTAATTACTTTTGTTTCTCGAGCTTTTAGTCTAATATGAAAATTGTGATGTGTTTTGTTCCATATTAGCTCACCTCCGTAGCATTATGGCTTTCTGCCATTTTCATCCATCTGCCCTAGAATCAGAAGACTAATTGGCTTCTTCCTCTACGACCTTTTATTTTCATTGTTAGAAAACTTGTCTGGTTTGTGATATTGCCTTGCAAGTTGTAGAAGAGATTCAGTAGATCAAATTACAACTATGGTGCTAGGATTTTGTGATGTTTGTGCAATGAAGTTGGGAACTTTGATTTGGCAGGTTAGTGGAGCCAGGATAAAAATATCAGATAAAGGTGATTTCATATCTGGAACAAGTGATAGGTATGAATTTAAATGCCTGGCTCATCAATCCGCGGAAGACGAATATGCTGAGACTTTTGAGTGAGTAGCATTTTAACTCTCGTCTCTTGCATCTTTTTTGGCAGGAAAGTGACAATCACAGGGACACAGAGATCTGTCCATTCGGCTGAGGGCATGATCATGCAGAAGGTAGCTTATGCAACGGAGAGGGGGACAGATTAGTTCTCAACTTTTCTGATATTTACTTGTTGCAAATTGTTTATTTGTACCTTGCAATTCCCTTGCATATCCACAAAATTTGGAACCTGTACACATAATCCTCAAACAAAAACTGTGATGATCGGGGCAAAAAGAGCGGGAAAGATTTTGGATAGAAAAGAATAGGGAGAGAAGAGACCTTGTTGTAGGAAATTGTTGACATGTACAAGTGTGTTTGTGGGAATAGGGGTTTACGGTTCTTAAAAACTAGAGTTAGCTTTTATCCATTCTTGATACGGTTGTAACTTTAAGTTGGAGCATTTCAGGCTGTAGTTGATGAGTCAGTATGGACATACTGTTGACGTTTTTGAAGATGTGCAAATAATTATCATTGGCTTTAGTTTCTTATTATCGTCGATCATGCTTTGCGCCCTAGGACCTTCTCGACTATATCTCAAATTTCATTTTCATTTGGTGTCAAATAAGAAAGAACTGGCTTTTGTTCTTTCTTTGGCCATTTTAACATTTAATTAAGAATTGGAATGCAAATTATTCTCATGATCCATAAGTATGACGACGGTTGAAGTGATTCTTACGAAGTAATCCAGATGAAGAGGATGTGTCTGGGTAACCGAAGATTATCTGGAGACGTTTTCCCCTTGGCTATGTCCTTTCCGCATCCAATAACTGGAAGAGTTTATTTACAGATCCTAGCAACTATTATACTTATAGGTGTTGTTGCACATGCACTTACGAGACCATGTCGTACGCACCGAAAAGTCTAATGTGCATGGCATCCGCATGGCATTGCCAGTCTTCCTAATTATTTTTCTCCCAGCCTAGCTCATGCCAGCTATTGGTAATTCAGAAACTAAAAAGAAAAGAAAATAGACTCTTTATTGATATACATAATATAAGAGACTGGATTGACTAACATAAAACATAAGTCATAATAATAATAAGAAAGACAATGCAAATGATGATGATGCATGAAGTAGGACGCTACTTTTATTCTACTTCCAACATGCAAATCGCTGATTGAATCATATCATGTATTGAAAAGAATTTGGGCACTAGGCGAGGCGTGACTTCATGCATGTTGCTTCTGCCCCTCATGGTTCATTATAGTCTCCTCCATTTCCAGACCCATACCCCGAACCATAGCCAGAGCCACTTCCATGACCACTACCACCACCTGCCACCACCTCGACCGCTGCTACCTCCTCCACTCCATATCCAGACCCATACTCACTGCCAAAACCTGAGCCCCCTCCACTTTCGGACCCACCACCACCATCTTTTACCCCGCCACCAGACTCGTAGCTGGAGCCGCTTCCAGACCTGTACCCTGAACCCGATCCACCACTGATTCTTTTATGATAATTAAGAGTGGGCTTTTATAACGAACAAAAGAGATAAAATAGGAGTTTTTTATTGCTCTTTACGAAGATTAAGACTTTCATAAAAAAACAAAATAAAATAAAATAGGATCCCCTTTATTGCCTATTTCATTTTTCATGAGACTGGGCGGCTCTGTACTCAGCCAAAGGTCACACACAAAGACCAACTCTGCGGCCCTCACACAATCAGCCTAAGGTGCCCTGTATTCCAAAAATAAATATAGCTGAAAATAATTATGACATAACCAAGGAAGACTCCAGCCAAAGACACATTAGTCCAGTCACGTGATTCACGTAAAACTGCAGCTCCAACAATTCAGCCTCACAAAAACACACACTCATTTCAAGAAACCAGTTGCTTGAATTTCCCTCAATTTCGATCAGCAACTAGAAAGAATGCAAGCCATCAACGATTTTTCAACTCGCTAAAGTCACGCAAGACTCACACCCAATGCAATAGCAATAATCACTCATATAGATAAAACAAAAAAATGCAGCACAAAATCCTTCAGCCTTGGTGACGTGATACTTACGTGATACAATAGAGAAGTTTTTAACAAATAGACTGCTATCTTAACGCAATCAGCTTATAATTATTATCAACAATATCCTTAGATATCCAGTTGCTATATTAAGTTAAAATTTTCAGAAGATAACCATTATTATGTCCCATTTAAATTAGATTTTGAATATTATCAAATTTGTCTTGAAAGAGTCCCATTTAAACTCAATTAAGTCTCGTTTAACTTGATCAAATCATGTTTTAAATAAAAATAATATTATTTTGATATTGCATTTGAATTAATCTTCTTAAATATGATAAAAATTTTAATTAAAGTAATCATTTAACTATTGATTTGTATTAGACTCAACTGATTTTCAAGATTTTTTTTTTGATAAATGATTTTCAAGATTTTATAAGCGTCTGACTCCAATCAAGTCAACTATTGACTAATATATAGATCTCGATAGAGCTTATAAACATGATGGTGGTGAAGTTCGTCCAGTTGAGATCTTGGTTCAATAAGAAGGGGTCCGTCGCTCATTCTATATGCAGATTCTGGTATTTGTCCCGTAAGTAAGCAAGTGCAAATAAGAGCTTGAAATTTGATCCTCTACGTCTTGTTTAAATTGACACTTTAATCTAATTTAACCGAAATCAAATAAATAAAGTTTGAATTAATTAAAATGATAAAATTTTGTTTGTACTCAATTTGAATTTCATTTGAAATTCCAAATTTTTAGCATGACTCGAAAGCCACACAGTTTATACTTTATCAAACATTTTTTAAAAATTTAAGCTTAAACTTGTTCCTCTTTTCCTCCACTTAAAAA
>JANIHZ010000004.1:1500727-1512203 GCA_027478365.1 Erythroxylum rufum | reverse complement strand
CCTATTTTTTAATCCTATTTACCTTTATATTTTATACATAATTTTCATAAGACCCACAAACACATCTTCACGTTTATTTTAAGAGTTAAATAATATTATTTGACTTTTTATATGTTTTAATATTTATTTTTAATATTAGTTTTACTTATGTTATAATCCATATAAAAGATTTGGTTAAATATATTTTATTTATGTTTCGTATGGTTTAAAATTATATAATAATTAATATATTGTACTTTGCATATTGTTTAAATAATTTTTATTACAAAATAAAATATAGTTAAAATTAAAAGTGATTTTTATTTTTATGTTGACAAACAATCTATTATATGAAGCTCTTTCAAAAAAGCTCTTTTTTAAATGACAGTCAAACAGTTAATTAGCTTCTTAACAAAGTTCTTCTAAAAAAAGTTCAACTAACAAAATCTCTACTGATACAAGCTCATCCAAATAGGTGTGTATCACAGGCACATCCTACTTCTCCAAAGACATCCAAAAGGGAAGGGGATCAATTCTCGCCAATAGCTCCAGATTCCTGATTTACCTTCCAATTTAGATTTTTCGAATAGATTTTACAATTAAATTCGAGCCTGGTTCAACGTTGATCTAATTTGGTTAGAACAAATTTTGGATTGGATTCAAGTTCGTAATACCCTGTTCAGTCTCTTTAAAATTAAAAATTTTATATATAAAAAAAAGTGATTTTGCTAGCTAAAGACAATGACTCTTTGTAATAAGTTTTAAAAGGATAACGAAGAGCTTATTTAAAAATGCTTTGATTAACGATTAATGTCCAATCTAAAGAAGAACAAAAGATATATGTTTATATTAATAATTAATAAGTCCTTAGATGATTATGGGGTTTCAAGGAAGGTGGCGGTGCCTTTTGCCTTTTGTGTTTCCCATGTATTGAAACGTTTCCATTAACGTTTTCTGGGTTTCCAATATAATATAAACTGAGATTTCGCTTCTTCTTCGTTAACTTCGCATATTTAGAAAATAAGCCAAAACTAGTTTACAGGAACATGTCAAAAAGAAATTATCTTATTATTGCTCTTGATTTCTAATTACAATCTAAGTGAGTTTTATATTAGAAAATTAAGGCCTCATAAACGAAACACCAATAGTCCTTATGCAAAATTTCGTTATTTAGCCATTAATGGAGTTATATCACTATCCTTAGAATGTAATTTTTTTGTCAAGTAATCATCTACTTGAATTGGGTTAGATATTTTAGTTCTCATGAATCCTTAAATTAACAAAATACTAACAAAACTAAAATTTTAAATTGAACTATTATGATTACAACAAATTGATCATTTAATTTAAAATATTTTAAAAAGTTATGTAATCTAAAATTTATTCCTTTTTTCTTATATTTAAAAGTTAAGGTTGATTGGTAATATATCAATGAAGGTATATCTTTATCGTTCTATTTATAACTTCATTAAATTTTATTGAATTGATACTTTCATGGTGAGATTTCTGAATAACTATACGTAGACTTTCCATCCCTTGTTTTCATGAGAGTACCCCAAGATGAGGTTTTATCAAACAACTTCTCACAGGGACTTTTTCCGTTATTAAGCATAGTCAGAGTTATATTAATCAAATATCCTCCCACCAAAGCACACTCCCCACAATACTTAATAGGTTGATTAGCATTAAAGTGTAAGGCACGTGCAATTTTAAGAATATCACGGTGTTTTCTTTTAACTAAACCATTTTTTTGGGGGTGTCAATGCAGAAATTTTGAATCAAAATTCCATTCTCCTTAAAGTATGATTTCAAGGGTTTAAACCCAGTCTTATTGTCACTACGCACAATTTTGACAAATTTATGAAATTGGGTGCAGGCCATGACACAAAATTATTTGAAAATAACGGCCACTTTACTCTTTTCAACAATCAAATAAATCCACAAAGCATGTGAAAAATCATCAACTATTGTCAAAAAATAATGAGCTCCATAGGAAGAGGCAACACGATAAGCACCTCATACATCACAATGTACCAATTCAAAAGATTCCAAAGGATGACTATTACTAATACCAAAAACATCTCAGTGTCTATTTAGCTCGAAAACATGCATCACACGGCTTATTCTGACTATCAGGAAAACTACAACTGGAAACATTAGGTAGGAAATGAACTATTTTATGAGAGGAATGTCCCATACTCCTATGCCATAAGTCAGCAGAGTCCATCATCTTCACTCGATGTGCTTGAGCCTTTACTACACCATGGACCACATCTCTCACCCACTCTAATCAGCATTCTCGAAGTGTGGTCCTGTATCACATAAAGCTGGTTAGTGAATATGACATGACATCTCAAAGCATCTATCAATCGAGCAACAGATATAAAATTGTGCTCCAATTGAGGGACATAAAGCACCTGTTCTAAAATCAATCCTTCAATATGGGCCTTCACGGGTGGCAAACGCAAGTTCGCCGTTTGGCAAACCAAAGTAATCAAATTTGGAAAGTTTAAATATGCAAAAATCGAAAATTAACAAAAGTAATCAAATCTAGAAAATTCAGTAAACAAACCTTAGTTTTGGGTCACCGACGTTATCACATTAATATAAATCCTTGATATAAAATTCAGTTCATCAATAAATATTCATTGGATAATGTTTTCTCTTAAGTTTAAATGAATAGAAACATCTACTCTAAGCATTCTTATTAATCAACAAGTTAGATACGATCGTAAGTTAAATTAAGTAATAGCTTTAAGAATTAAGAAACCAATAAACAAGACAACACATGTACGACATGCATTTAATCAAGATGAGTTTCTTCTTAGAATTTTCAACTCTAACATAAAGACGGTAATCCTAATTGCCACTTGTAATTAGCAAAACTGAACGTCATATTTTACTAATATGGATATTAAACGAATCAACTCCTTGTTGAGCATCCTACAAATCAATCAATTCAATCATAAAAGCAATTCGAAAGCACTCAATATTCATCAACAAAACAAACTTTATTGGAACATCTCACACATAATAGATGATAACATGGTTTCTCTTAACCAAGAAAAAGGATTTAGCTACTTATAACGAAAGTGAAAATCAAAGAAATAATAAAACACAAAGTGCTAGGATATTGGTGATGTTCTGTTATCTTTTCAAACAGAAAACTGATAAAGATTGTTAATACTTGCAGATAAGTAATGTGCAGAAAGTAAAGAAGACAAGATTTACCTGGTTCGATAGCTTCAATGCTATCTACATCCAAGGTTCCCATTGATGAGTGGTTTCAACTAGTATGAAGAAAATTTGAGCAAGATTACAAGAGTATGAGTGTTCTTCTTAAACACTTGTAAAGAGTTTCACACTCTCCTTTGTACTCTAGCAATTCTCAATCCCTTTGCTCTAATTTCTTACACTTTCAGATAATTGAATAATATGAAAATGTGAAGAATGCAATGTCTGTATCTATAGTCTCTGATGCTTGTATCCTATCCTTTTGTATTTGTTTCGTGCATGCAAAGGCTTTCGGATGCATCTTGACTGAATTAGACCATTGTCATGTGCCTCCCACGTGAGTAACTAATCCATCTGCTTCTGTCTGCATATTGTGTCATTTGTAACTGCGTTTTGTTTTAAACTTGAGTTGTAAGTGATACAGCAGTGCTTTGTGTATTATGATTCTGACTTGTATTAAACGACTGCGTAGTGATCACTTAATCTCTGACTTGAGCTTTGTCACGCGGGTGTGTCTGAAGTAAGTCATTTTTGTTTCTGACATAGTGAGAAGCTTCGAGAGCATGTCTCTCTTCCCTCTTCAAACTTCAGACACTCTTCTTCGATCCTTCCTGTTTCTGAGTTGAGTTTGATGGAATATACGTGATTTCCATTACACAAAGTCTTCATCCCTGGTCTTTTCCTAACAAATCCGAAAATCTTGAGAAAAATACTACAGAAACATAAACTACACTAATGGAAAAATCTATAGAAAGTGTAAAACTATCCTAACACTAAAGGCTGCGTGAACAATAAAAAATTCCTTCCTTTATGCTTTTCGATCCCTTCTCTCTCTCCTTTTTTGTGATCTTCAGCCGATAATCTATCTCCCAGATTTAGGTGGTCGATCTCCATCAATAAGGATGCAATCTAATTCTTAGAATCATAAAAATCTAAAGCGGATCAAATCTGCATTTTAAAATAGATCTTGCAGATAGATTTTATCCTTACACGTGCCCACGCTTAGTCACTGAATTTGCTGTCAATCTAGAATTTTCGGGTTATCTTTGTTTTCTTTGCATCTTTTTGATTCAATTTCATCTCTTAAATGTTGAAAATCATCTGAGAACAATTAAGAAGTAAATCCATCAATTTTGAATTTCCGTTCTTCTCTTTCGTTGGCTTGTTGTTGTTACCATCGTTGTCGTTTTTTATCATTAATGCGTAGAGAAGGAATGACTCAATTTCTCTATGATTCTTTTTTAAGAATTTTGCCTCTATGAAGACTCTGATACCATGAGAAATTCTTGGTGTGAAAATCCTTGCTTTTATTTTCGTAATATCTAAGAATAACAAATTCTCAAGTGCTATTTTTTTGGAATTTTTTGGTCAAATAATCATCTACATGAATTGGGTTAGGTATTTTTGTTCTCATGAATGCTTAAATCAACAAAATACTAAAAAAAACTAATATATTAAATTGAACTATTAAGATTATAACAAATTGCTTGTTTAATTTAAAATATTTTAAAAAATTATTTAATCTAAAATTTGTTATCCTTTTTTCTTATATTTGAAAGTTAAGGTTGATTGGTCATATATTAATGAAAGTATAACTTTATCGTTTTATTTATAACTTCATTAAATTTTATCGAATTGATAATTTCATGGTGAGATTTCTAAATAACTATACGTAGAAGCATATTTGGTTTACTTCCTTTTTAATCTTCTTTACCAAAAGTAAATACATAATCAAATCTTGAAGTGTTAAATTAAGCTAATTAAGTCTCAGGTCTTTCCTTAATTCAGTCGGGGAATTGACGCCTGCCTTTCCTATGCTCTTTTAATTGGATGTGTAAAAGGAGTAAATTAAGATGCTTTGTCAGACAGTGATACGGTCTTACTTCTCTTTCATGCTGATAAAGATCAAGGCATTGAAAAGATTATAAACATTAGGTTCCAAGCACGCTCTAACAATAAATAATAATAGTAGGCATTTAGTTGGTTACGAGCATTTAAATTTTGGTTTGCGAGTTCTCCTTTTCTGAAAAAACCCCTCGTAATAAGTCCAAAGAAACTAACGAGCTTATCAAGAACGTATTGATTTCCATTAAATATTAACTCTGAAGAAGAATCGTTTTCTCATGTTAGATGATTTTGGGGTTTCGAGGAAGGTGGCGGTGAGTTCTGCTGCCTTTTGTGTTTTCCATGTATTGAAACGTGTGTGTGTTTTTCAATATAAACTGAGATTTCAACTTTTTGTTTATTAACTAGACGTATTACACTCTTAGCTACCAACAAAAGCTCTTCAAGCAATGACAAGTCATGTCCAGTTTCCCGTAAGTAAGAGATCAATCAGTGATCTTAGTCCCCATCAACATTACTCTATGAGGATCCAACAATTCTCCTTACTAGCAGAGTGGCAGGAGATATATGAATCCTCTACATTCGAAATTGGAGGTTACAAATGGTTTGTCTTTGTTCTCACCCTGTTTATCGTTACATTTACTTGGTCAAAAATTAACAGAACCAATTACATTGAAAAATGCAGGAGATTAAGGCTGTACCCTAAAGGTAATTCCAAGTCGTTTGAGTCTGAGAAGGAACATCATATTTCGCTTTACTTGGCCATTGAAAAGAGAGATTCTTTTCCCAAACTATGGGAGGTTTTTGTTCAGATTAAATTCTATGCTTTTGATCATATTCACAACAAATATGCAATTTTCGAAGGTATTGCTCATCACTGTCTTTTGTTTCTGTTCAATGTTTATTTCACTAAGTTTTATTAATTTCTTAGCTCGTACTAATTGCTACAATTTATATAAAGATGAGTCAGTTAAGCGATATCATGAGAAGAAAACTGAGCATTATATCCAAATTGATATTAACGATCGCAATGGTTACCTTGTTGATGATAACTGCGTTCTTGGGGCTGAGGTTTTTGCCTTGACGCCTTCGACTATACATGAGTCTATTTACAGTGTGAAGCCTGGGAATGGACCCATTACATTGAAGCTCCAAATTTTCCCTTCGATGTATTGCAAACCGAATTTCACTGAAGAATTTATCTTGGGAAATTATAAATGGTGAGCTCAAAACCTAAATGTTGTTTAAAATCCCATTTGATTTAATTTTTAAACTAACTAAAAATGTTTTCTTATTGTCTTCAGGAGATTAAGATTTGAACCTGAAGATCATGGTCTTGCAATATCGGCCTTGCCCTTATGTCTACAGCTTATTGATGGGCATGATCTTGGTCCAAATGACAGAGTATTTGCAAATTACAAGCTACGAGTGAGAAACGGATATAGAGATAAAAATTTTGAAGGTAAAATATTTTCAATTACTTCGTTTAAAATCTTTTGTTGAGTAGTAGAAAAGACCTATATGCAAGAATAATCCTGGAACTCAATGCTAACGTTTTAGTTGTCCAAGTCTTTGTGTTAGTGTTATTGATTTTCCTTTGTGTTAGTGTTATTGATTTTGTAATTAAAGTCAATTTGTAATAAAAATGAATTTACAATCATTTGGCTTACATAGTTTTGAAGGTTCTAGAGTTACCGTTTTCCTATTTAACTGTTATTTTTCAGCAAAACTTATTATCTTGCAGTTTCCAAGTCGTTCACCACAGAAGACAAATTGAATACTGAAAAGCCAAGAGCAGATGCTTGTTATGTTTGCGAAAGATCCCCCTTTGGCCATGATCTAACTGTTGAAGTTGAAATCTTGTCAATATTAGTGAGCAAGTTGGTCTCTCTGATAAATAAATCAAGTTAAAATTGAAATTATTTATAGGCATTGTTTAAAGTGTAATTATATATATTTTAAGGGTTAATTATTAAAATTTCAATATTTCGTTAATAGCTTCAATTTTTAAATAATGATATTAAAATGTTCGGAATTTTAATTTGTAGCAAAAATGGTTTTACTTTAAGTTTTTTGTTAAACTGAATAACATGATGAGCCTTAAGATTCATTTTTATTTGGCTGAAAAAAAATTATAATATAATGAATTAAAAATATTTAAATAATAAATTTCATACACAATGATTATTAATGTGACTCCATCCAATTTAAAAAATAATTTCTTAAAATAGGTGAAATACCAACATGTTAACTATTTTTTTCTTTAAAATAGTAATTAGTCAAAATATAAAATCAAATAAAATGTTATATAATATCTTTTTCAATTTGTGATTAAAAAAGATGTTAACAAAAAAATGTTAATTATCAACACATCAAAATAGTAAACAATATCATCCCAACCAAATGGAGATAAACTAAATACATCAAAATCAACCACTAGAAAATAAATATCAAAATTCGAATTATATATATAGTAGCACTTACTACACATTAACAACCTTCCGCGCACTTAGATACGGATTTTATTGATATAGTGAAAGTTAAAAATTAGAGTTAAAAAATCCATCTCCTGGTTCTGCGGGATCCATTGCTCCAAAATCATCCAACAGGAAAGGATCATCAATTCTCGCCAATGGCTCCTGATATGCTGGTGAGAATGTGGGTTCTTGTTGAGGTTGTACTAATTGAGGCAATGAAATTTGCAGGTATGGCTCTTCTTGCGCCAAATCCAGAAAAGGCACCATCCCAGGATTGTCAATGTAGGAAGAAGACGAACATGAATGCGCCTTCGACAACCCTTCCTCCATTGAAGAATTGAAAACTGAGGGCTTCACACAAAAGTACAGACACCATTAAAATGAAAGAAACAACATCTACTTGTGATGAGACTTAAACATCATGAAAGAACATCACACTTCAAATCAAAAGTGGGATTGGATTGGTTCACCTGAACTTGGTTGTCAATGATCTCAGAAGAAGGTTTTGGTGTCTTCAGAACCCTAGCGAGTCTCTTTTGTCTGCTACTCCAAAAATTCTTAACATCGTTATCAGTTCGACCAGGCAAGTAGGTGGCTATTTTGCCCACTTGTTGCCGAATTGTCCCTGCAACTCTATCACCAATCTCTCTTCCTCCGTCGAGAATTTGCATCCGCTACATGGAAAAAACACAAAAACGAAGAAATTGTTCATCACATTCACAAGCAAAGCTGAACTCCGTTTGAGACTCTTAACCAATCAACAGCGCGTGGCCCATCATATGGCCGTTGACAGCCGTTGTCAAGCTTGTGGACAGGACGAGACTATAGCCCATGTGATGCGGGACTGTCCGCGAGTGCGAGCTATCTGGCGCAAATTCCCCCAGGCGGTGACAAGTCCGAGTTTCTTTCAGCAGGACGAGGCGTCAGGTGCACCAGGACGCGTGGTCCACGGTCGTTGGAGTCACTTGCTGGTTTCTTTAGAAATGGCGGAACAGTAGCCTGTTTGAACAGGGTTTTGTTTGGCCAGACGAGGGTCACCTTCTCATCATGGATTATGTGAAGTGGATCGCTCGCGCTAGGGTGCTGAAAAATTGTGTGTTTCCTACGCGGGGCTTGCTAGTGGGAGCCTTTGTGGGATGGGCTAAGCCTGACCCAGGATGGGTGAAGGTCAATTCTGATGGAGCTGTACACCCGGGCTCCACAACGTCTTCCTCTGGGGGGCTTATTCGAGATTGGAATGGGGTTTGGCAAGGGGGTTCCAACAACACATCGGGAGGGGATCCCCTTTGGGGGGTGCTCTCAGGCCTCACACTGGCCTGGGAACGGGACTTTCGTCGAGTGGTGTTCGAAACAGACTCCCTCGAGGTTATTACTTTGCTCTCTGATCCACCCATAATACTGATTGAGGTTTCTGTTTTGGTGACAGGAATTTAGCAGCTGCTGCACCGGGAGTGGATAGTTTACATTCAGCATGTTTTCCGGGAAGGGAACCAGTGTGCAGACAGGCTCGCTCGTCTCGCTGGCGTTTTACGTCCGAGCATACATATCCTTCAGGAGCCCCCTTTTGGAGTCCAGGAGCTTCTTCATAGTGATGCACTAGGCACTGTGTACCCTCGAGCGTTAATTTAGTTTTGGGCTTTTTTCCTCTTGTAAACAAAAAAAAAAGCTAAACTCCGTTTATAAAACCAAGACAATAGGCCCCATAAGATAAAACCAAGACAATGGACACTGTTTAGACTCACAATAAAAAATCTAAGTTACTTTTTGATGTAGAGGATCCACCTTAGTGGCAACCACAGAGCATACGGTAAGTTAGATCAAAAGAAGACTCTCTGACACTAGTTTGTTAAGAAAAAATGCCCTTGGATCGGATGTCGGTTGAATTTAATACTCTGAAAAATAGTAACGAAAATAAAGATAGACAAAATAAAATAAGACAGAACACAAAAATTTACGTGGTTCAGTCAATATGACCTACGTCCACAGCCGGAGAGTGAGCAGTTTTACTAATATGTGGAGAATGTATACAAGTACAAAGGCTAGAACAAAAGACTTTCAAAACTCATAAGTATACAAAAAATAATTGAAGAGAGGATGGGAGAATTTGTAGGAAGGAGAGTGGTGTGTTTAAGTCTACAACTATCCCTTCTATTTATAGCTGAAATCCCTAAGCGTCTGTCCAAAATTTTTCTAAACGGTGGTCATCATTGTTGACAAAATGGAAAAGGCTAAGGCAGAATACTGTGGCCATAATTGTTGAACAAATGAAAGAAGCATATAACCAATAGCTAACCATTTTTGACATATTGGAAGGCCGAGGCACATGCACATGCAACAAATACATATTCCAATCTTGCAAGCGTTAAATTAAGCTAAGTTTCAGGATCTTTCCTTAATTCAATTGGGGAATTGATGCCTGCCTTTCCTGGCTTCGAATCTTCTGTACCCTTTTTCCTGCACCCGCATGTTACAAGTAACATCTAACCATACAATAATTAAGAGAGAGAAAATTTAAATAGGTGGGATGTTGTTGGAACAAAGGGCACGAGGGAAAAGGGAACAGAAGATTTGAAGCCGCCTTTCCTATGCTTTTTTAATTGGATGTGTAAAAGGAGTAAAGATGCTTTGTCAGACGCTGTTACTGTCTTACTTCTGCTTCATGCTGATAAAGATCAAGGCATTGAAGAGATTATAAACATAGGTTCCAAGTACGCCCTGACAATGAATAATAATAGTAGGCATTTAGTTGGTTAAGAGCATATAAATTTTGGTTTGCGAGTTCTCCATTTCTGAAAAACCCCTCGTAATAAGTTCAAAGTAACTAAAGAGCTTATCAAGAACGTATTGATTTCCATTAAATATTAACTCTGAAGAAGAACTGTTTTCTCATGTTAGATGATTTTGTGGTTTCGAGGATGGTGGCAGTGAGATCTCCTGCCTTTGGTGTTTTCCATGTATTGAAACTTGTGTGTGCTTTTCAATATAAACTGAGATTTCAACTTTTTTTTATTAGCTTGGCGTATTACACTCTAGCTACCAACAAACGCTCTTCAAGCAATGACACTACAAGAAAATTGTTAAATACCGACGGTTATTTACCGACGGAACTTGAATGGCATGTAAATAGAGGTATTACTCAATCCGTCGGTGAAGAACAAAATAATTGCGATGGTTAAAAAATCCGTAGCGAAAGTTGGCGGGACTCTTTCGCGGGTAATAATAGCGACGGATATATGCCGATGAATAATGTCCGTCGGTAATTACCGACGGAAAATTAAGGTCGGTCGGCAAATGGGTCGTTAATGATACGTGGACCGACGGATTACATCCGTCGGTATAATTTTAAATGTCGTCTGGAAATTGGGTTAGGTGCCGACATGCTACGACGGAATTTTAAACTTACCGACGGATTACGTCCGTCGGTAAAATAAGATTAAATCGTCGTCCCCCCGCCTCCCTTCTCTCCTCGCCCGACTCCTTCTCTCTTTCTCTCCTCTCCCCCGGCGACGACCAGCTCTCCTCCTTCTCTTTCTCTCCTCTCCCCCGGCGACCAGCTCTTCTCCGGCGAAAGTCTCTCCTCTCTCGTCTGGTGGATCCGACGGCTGCACGTGGGTGAGGCAGCTCTCCTCCGTTGGCTTCCGACGACCTGCTGCGTCTCCGGCGACGGTAACGTGGGTCTTCTCCGGCGACAACGAAAGGCTCCTCTCTCTCCTCTGGTGGATCCGAAGGCTGCAACGTGGGTGAGGTAAATTTTTTGTTATTTTTTTCAGAATTAATTGATTTAAATATGAATATGTATTGTTTTATGAGAATATTGAAATATGAATCTGAGTATGTTGTTTATAATTGTAATTCTAAATTTTTCATTTCAGTATTAACAGAATTATAATTATTGAAAAATATAAGAAAATTTCATAAAACATATAAAAATTGGTAACCGA
>JANIHZ010000004.1:1301561-1311802 GCA_027478365.1 Erythroxylum rufum | reverse complement strand
TATGTAAATTCATTGCTGAGTTGTCTTGGTTCTACCATAATGTTTTTGAAAAATTATTCTACAGTATTTCACATCATTGTTATGAGCTTAGATTCGTATATTATAAATTATGTTATTGGGAAGTTGGATAGTTCTTTTGTGGTTTTGAGTTGCTTTTCATGCAGTAGTTATACATAACAAAAAATTTAAAAAAAATCAACGTACCCAATGCACAAGACTCTCCGTCTTGCGGGGGTCTAGGGAGGGTCATGATATATGCAGCCTTTACTTTGTATTTTTACAAAGAGGCTATTTCCGTGACTTAAACTTATGACCTTATGGTCACAAAGGAGCAACTTTACCAGTTGTTCTAAGACTCACCCTCCAGTTATACATAACACTGACTAGAAATGAGAAAATTCGGTGAAAGGATTGAAGAATGAGAAGACGCTAGAGAAAATTGGGGAAAGAAGAGGAAGTAACAAAAGGGTGTAGCAGGATAAATTACAGCAAGCAAGGAAAGCTATGAAGTTGAAAGAAATTAGAAAATAGGAAGGACCAGGAGCATTCCGCATTCCAACAGTGGTATTCCACCATCAAGCAGTAGATATTGCTTAAAATAGGTTCCCAGTCAGGTAGCATCTGAATATATTATTACTTATTAGGAATTCCAAGAAATCCTATGGCTTTGAAATTAAGGAAAATCTAAGAGTCTTTCTTTTTTCCTCCTTAATTATGTCAAGAATGTAGTTTGCTACCCCAACTTGTCAAAGAAGGTTATACCTGTACTTTTGCTTCAGAGGTTCATCTAATGCTTTTTGCTCCATATGCATGTTCTCTTTAGATTTGCTGGAAATTTGTTCCCCCTTTGAGTTACTCTTTTTACTTTCTAAATCTTATTGTGAGAGAATATTTAAATTGTTTTGATGCTGTTATCAGCTTGCCGACGTTTATAATTGCGGAATGCGTTTTAATATACTTGGATCCAGATTCAACCCAAGCTATAGTTGGTTGGGCTGCAAAAACCTTCTCAACTGCAGTATTTTTCTTGTATGAGCAGGTCTTAAGCATTCTCTCTTGAAGGTCTTTATTTTGTCTATTTGTATTTTTTTCCTTTGGTCTGGCCTTCTTTTTTAGTGTACTTTTAAATGTTTTATACATGAAAAGTAGAGCTCTTTAATTTTGACAGTGGTTGTTCACAGATCCACCCGGATGATGCTTTTGGGCAGCAAATGATAAGAAATTTGGAGGTTAGTTTTTTGTTGTCTCATCCTTGGTTAGTGCATCAATTATTGTCCATTACTGGAACAGAAATCATTCTAAAAGTACTCACTCTTTTCTCAATTAACATGGATGAAATGTGCTAAATAAGATATGTAACTTTTTTTTTTTTTTGGGTCTGTCAGAGTCGAGGCTGTGCATTACTTGGTATTTATGCAACACCAACTTTACCTGCAAAGCAGAAGCTTTTTATTGATCAGGGATGGCAGGTAAAATACTTGTGTAATGTATAGTTTATCCTCTTTCAGAAAAACTATTTGTGGTGAAGGTAATTATGATCTAAAGGAAAAAAGTAGATACCCCATACACGTGGCGATTACACTTCTTTATCATATTTGCATACATCCTGGCTGAATAATAGGAAATATATTCTTGATGGCTTACTATGGATGTTTTGAATGATAATATATCAGTTTGATGTGTAGGCGTTATGATTTTACTACTTTAAAACGAGGCTTTAGTCTTGGTTAAGTTTTTTCGCGTCTCTTTTTGTTAATTAATTCATACTTAAATCTAAATTTCTTTATTATGAAAACTTTGTGAGGTTTCAGAGGGCTGTTGCTTGGGATTTGCTGAGAGTTTACAGTGATTTTATTGAAGCTCGAGAAAGGCGCAGGTATACACTTCCAACTATGGTCCATAATTGAAACTTCATATTCGTCGTTTATGTTATTCTGCTGTAGATTCTTTTCATGCTTTATCTGTTACTTTGGTTAATTCTGAATGACCAAAACAGTCATCGGCATTCGTCTTCACATTAGATGCTGTTGCAGTAATTTTTGTTCTCTGATGTGATATATGTACATTCATCTTAGAGCTAGCTGGCATAGCCCAGTATGGCAATTGTTCCTTTTGAAAGCATATGTTTTTCTTGATCAAAAAGTATCGTTTACAGTATTTTATGCATACTTATTTCTTTTTTGGTCCCTGATATGCATACTTTGGAGGTTAATCAGCTGCTAATTTTGTGATTAGGATTGAACGGCTGGAATTGTTTGATGAGTTTGAAGAATGGTACATGATGCAGGCAAGTAAATTTCAGTTGTTTTCAAAAGATTGTGAAAAGTTCTTGGATTATTTCTTTATGATTACACTGACTTTTAATGTGTGTGAAACTTTATCTGTACATAACTCGGTTTTCTTGATGTGAATAGGAGCAAAATGAACACTCATGCATGCGTTAAAAATGCAATCTTGAGTTGTGACTATGCTGAGTGATCCTAGTTCCTATGAGCTTTATTCAGTTCTTGCGGTTGACATTACTAAATTTTTTCCCAACCCTCTACTTTTCAGGAGCACTACTGTGTGGCTTATGCAATCAATGATGCCTTGGTATGTCCATATGTGAATTTAATCCAATATTTTGTACCGTATCTTGTCGTTTATGTTTTGCTTAGCAATGTTATTTCCTTCCAAAGTGGCAGCGTTTTCCTTCTCATGATTTTATGTGATTTAGGGTCAAAGTTTTAGTGTAATGTGCTATATTCGTCCGACTCTGCAAAGTATTCTATTTCAGCAATTGATCTCCCCCCTCCTTCCTCCTCCTTCCTTAAGATTCTTATTTGATCTTTTTATACAAGAAATGTAATATTTAGATAGAACTAGAAAAGTCATTTTAGATCGCTTTTTAATGCCCATATAGTAGTTTCTTTTTTTTTATATAATTCTTTGTGATAAGCATGATAAAAGATACAAGTCATGTTTGTGGTACTGATATTGAATATCTGGTCTTTTGATTCCTAAGGGATAAGTCTCCACGGTTGCATCATGGTTTACTTTTGCAGGGGTTGTTTGGGAATTTCGGTTTTCCAGCTCACCAGCAGCACCTGGCCAACCCTCCTCCAGCATCAACCCCATAAAAGCATGAGGGTCCAGGCGCTAAACCGTTATAAGGCTCTCTTACCAATTCGGGTTAAACAGGATTACATGTGCTTGACATGTGCGAATCAACCAGGTTGGTGAAGTTTTCAGTTAAAAAGGGTCTCTCAAGGTATTGGTTAGTCTTTAGGGTATAATTCTATACAGAAATTACTGCAATGCGTGTGGGGTGGCTCTGTATGAACTGTTTGACCATAAAGAATTGGTGGGGGGACCCAGTAGCGAAAAGATTGCGCTGTGTACCATTGGTTTGTGGGGTCCCTGTCATGTGAAAATGTATCTGCATGTTTGTGTTTTCTTCTTCTCGGGCCCTTTTGTTTCCTTGTGAGTTCCTATTTCCCTTCCTTTGGACGTCCAAGAGAAGTGGACTGGTAGATGCTTGATACTAAACTGCCTCCTGCAATAACAATGTCATTCTTTTTCTTGGATTACTTGAGTTAAGAATTTGAATTTGTGAAAATTCTGATACTTTTTCTAGATGGATAGTTAGAAGCAGAGAGTTTGCTAAAATTCTGACCGTGTGAAGAAGCAACAACTCTGGTTTTGCTTTTACTGGCATTGTACCTCCCTAATTTATTTTTCTAACAAATTTTGCCATTTCTGTTGTTCATTGCATTACTAGTAACTTTTCTTGGACATGGAATGATGCACATGTGGGAATATGGTTTATGGTTTATGGTTAGGACTGTGCACGAGTGACCCAAAACTGTAGTCATGATAAAAGAGTAAATGCTAGAATATAAGATAGTCTTTTAGTTGAATCGACCGTGTAGATATCTGCACAGAATAGGAAAGATGGGGTGTTAGGTTGCAACTTCTCATGTGAAGCATTTCTCATTATGAGCCACTTATGGCATTTCAACCAACACTCAATTAGACGTAGAAAGTAATGTTTTTGGCCCACAAGAGCTAGAGATTGCACTAGAGGTCTAGAACCCCAAGGCCTCTGCCTGACTAGAATCTAGAAAATTTACCCTTTTCCAAAAAGTCGAAAGAAATATATATAAAAGAAAAAGAATTGCAAGTTTTTGCTTTTTGTGTTGGGTCCACTCCAGGATGAATGGTCCACTTTTGGTTTAGCTTTTAGGGAAGAGGACAGTTCCATCATTTTCTTTGGATTGCCGCCCACCATGGCATTACTCCTGTTTTTATCTCGATTTTTTGTGTTCTGCTTGGAACACCTAATTCCGAGGAAAAACAATTAATTGTTGCAGCTTTTAGGTGATATTTACTGCTCGGAGCAGGAATTTTGGAGCTTGTCTGCTTTTACTCTAGTGTAAGAACCTGCCTTGGAGGTTATATGCTTACCTTGTATGCTTTTGTCTTCTTGTTCTGTCTTCTTGGGAAATACTAGTACTTACTACAACTGCCCATCTCTAGATGGTGTTAAGTCCCAAGTGTTGTCGATAGTTAAAATACCGGTAAAAGACGAGGTTTTACTTATTTTAAAAGTTATTTTGTTATTTTAGTATCAAACAATGCCAAACCTTTGGATGTAAAAGGATTTTTCTTTCAAAAGGCTTGAGTCTGAGTTTAAGACAAATTGAGTCTAAATATTTGAACTCGAATTTGATTAAATTTAGCTTAGTTGATTGATTAGGTTTGAGTCTGAGTTGATTTATGATTTTTAAACTCGAAAAGAAAATGTCAAATTCCTAAACTTGAATTTAATTAAATCATATTTAATATGTTAATTTTGGGATGAAGCTGCCATCTTTACTCTCTCCGATCTTCTCTTGCCTTGGTTCAATTCTAGCTTCCCTAACCCGCCACACCAACAACTCTATGCATCCGATCTTAACAATTTCTAATCAGATCAATAGAGTTCATGTCAGCTTTTGTATGGTGTCAAAAGGAAAGGGAAGAGTCAACGAGGAATGGCCTAAATGTATGAACTCCTCATTTAAGGTTCTCCTTTATAAGGGGTCTTTAAGTTTGAGTAACGCAAAAAGCGAAAAAATAGGAAAATTTTTCTGTTAGATGATTCTCTAGCTCCTTAGGTAAAAGTTTCTTGATCGGATTAATTATAGATATCTCGCTTTTAACGGTAGTGTAGGAGTTGAAGCTATTAGGAAATTTAAGGGTTGTTGGGAACCTGATGTTGAATAGAGTCAGTGATCAATTAGCAATTGACTAATCAAGTATGTGATGACTTTTTGTGTGTGGAAATGTATAGGTTACGTAAGAACTTGAGAAATTTTAGAGTTCTAAATTTACCTTCTTTAGAACTTTTTGGGTGAGGTTTTAGGCTTTAGGATTAGTGTGATTAAGCTGAAATATCTAATTTAATTTTAAAAAAAAAACAGAAAGGGAAGGAATTCTAAACTCTGAGTCATAAAACAAAATAAAAAAGACGTAGAATACCTTGAAAAGAACGGTTCACAACAGAGGCGTTGGTTAGAATTAGAAAAAGCGCCAAAGCACTAAAGAAAGGTCCTTTCTTAAAGTCTTTGCATTTGCCGGTGCGCAGTGTTGAGTGTCTCAAAGTATATGTATATAAAAGAAACTTTCTTTTATCGTGTGTCCAGTAAGACAAACACAACATAGAAGGCTGGTATTGGTGATAATAAATTATAATGACTTTAAAGTTAAAACTGAGTTTAGTGTTTCCATCCGTCTACTTCTTTCTACTCACAAATGGGAACAAGACCACAAGAGAGTCTAGTTGGAAGAAAACAAACAAATTCCAATCTTGCAATTGCTTAGAACCGTAGACTTTAATGATCAACAAGTAGGGGCCACGCCTTCCTTATCTTCCACCAGAACACTCCAAAAGTACCCTACTAAGCTAAAACAGGACTAGTGATCACAAAGATCACCAACTAATCAGACATTTTGACAGCAATTTATTTATTATATTCATATATGACTTGCGTTGTGTCCCTATTGTTTGTCTTTTGTAGAGATAGAGACAGACACGATTTAATTATATCAATGATCAAAAAATCATTTTTAATTAATTATTGCTATTATTAAAAAATTATTAATTAATCAATTAAAATAACTTATTTTTATAAATTCTTTTATTTAATATTTTTCTTTCTTCAATTAAACTTCAATTTAAAAAAAGCAATTTAAATTTATTTTTTTATTATATACTAATTTTATAACAGTTTAATATATACTAATTTTTTTAATTTTAAAAATATCATCTTAATATTTTAAGTTCGATTTTTAAAACATCATAATGGTTTAAAAATATTAAAAAAATTTAATATTTTAAGTTCGATTTTTTGCCCGAATGTTAAAACATTGTTAAATATAATTGGTTGGTCCAAAAGAAAAGGAAAAATATCACCTAATTCTCCAAAATCAACTTCAATCCTGTTTTTGTTAGGCTCAGCCTTTGCTGGATCAGTGGAGATAAAAAGAAAACCAGCTGACGCAAAGGTCTTGTCTTTAAGGAAGGGCATGCCTAAACCGACAAGTGAGTTCATGTCATTGTTCACCTGCCTCCTCCTTACGGCACCTTTAATGGATTCGTGATAACGAAAACAATGGAGTGGTGAAAAGTTCATCCCACCAGAACTGCCGGGTCAATTTTTATCTGATTCAAAACTAAAAAATGCAGAAATCTCGAATTCACTGACTCGAAATCATTTTGACCCTTCTGAACTCAAGCCAGTCAACTCGGGGTTTACGCGTTGACTTCAAGCAAGGCCGAGTTCCGACCGAAATGCCAACCCGAATGTCAGCGTCCATGGTGCTGCTTGTGTAGGAAATCACCTAGTGAAAGTATTTGCCGATTTGTGTGTGGGAAAGAATGCGGTATTATAACTATTTACACTGTTTAGACCTGAAATTTTCAGAATCAAGAAGTTTTACAACAAGTTTCTCCAGCCTCCTTGAGTTTGTACTTGGCTTGACAGCACTTGGACTCCCAAAAAAAACACAGGGATCTTTACCAAAAGCAGAGTTTCCTATACACCAACCACCTGGAGTAAACCTTCCCTCTGATCTCTTTAATATCTCTTCATCAATCTTTCTGAGAACAGGATGGTCCTTTGTGAACACACGAGCAAAAGGAGCACCACTCTCTACCATGTCTTCAAAATGCTCCAAAGTTAAATTTATTGGGTTTTGCTTTGGAGGATTATCCCACCTTATGTAACGCAAATCATGATTAACAGTAGTATTCTGGTAATCCTTATGGTTGCAGATAACAGTATGGAAATAACCCTCTTGGGATGACAGGAAGTTTGTATAATACATGAGAAGAGTACGAGGAAGATTATCCCATCCCCAGACACAGAGTTCAAGAAATGACTTGGACAGCATTACCCATTCAGAGCCTGGAAGAAGATAGTTTATGCGTGTTTGTTAGAACAACAACCACAACAACCAAGTGGAAGTCCCACTGATACATGAGGTCTGAAAAAGTCCAATAGCAGACAGTCTTACTCCATTCTAACATGTTTGTTTGAACAGAAATGGAAATGAAGCAATGTGAAGTCTCCATATTTCATATAATACAGAAAACTAGCTAAAAATAGAAGTCTTGACTGAAACTACCACATGACAGACAGTATTTTTATAGCATTTCAAACTTCACATCTAAGTTCAGAGGTTAATGTCAATTTTAAATCATCTTTTTTTTTTCTAAAAAAACCTTTCACCTTAGAACTTTAACCGCTAGGACGTAGCCCTTACGATTAAACAAAAACAGCAACCTCAGGAAATTTGAGTACCGGTAAGAAACTAGCATAAAGCGGTAGATCAAGGCAAACTGACGACAATAATGCAAAGATAAGTGAGTTTCATACCCATAAACAATTTGAAAGAAGCAGGAAGTGATCTTTTCTCTTTAGCCCAAAATACACCAGATTTCTTTGAGTGATACAAGCCTGGATCTACGATGATAGGTCTTGCTCTCTGGTGCCTGGAAGTTTAAAATGAGTGTTAGCCATAGAAGAACCACAAAGCAATAGCATTCCATAAAATCAAGGTTACTGTATCCTCACTCTTTCCATCCAAGACTACTAGTATGCTCTATGAAGTTCAGATCCCTAGGCAAGTATGAGAAAATGTGCAAGATATCTGGAAAAAAAAAAAGAACGATAAAGAGTCAGCAAACAATCGGTTATTTGCTTGGCTCAACAATTAGAATATTTTTATCAGGAGTTCAAAAATAGTTCTGCGTAGAAGTATGCGTTCACATGAGGGTATTGCATTTTAGCAAGTCTACCTCAACTCTCGATGGTTAACTAGTCGCACTTATCTCACTGTTTGCTATCAATTTTAACACTATCAACAGGTTAGGAATTCAGATGCCACAAACCAGCTGACATTGTAGAGTGAATGCGAATTCAAACCTTTAGTTATTTGATTGTGACAAAGTCTGTAATTATCAAAGATACAGGTGGAGCTACAAAATCATCACATCATCAATATCTAACAACATTATGGTATAAGTATAAATGCAAAATCCATCCGATTTCTAAATGTTGAGTTTAGAAATGGATGCCAATCCCAAAAATGGCATATCAAAATAAGAAAGATTAAAAGTTACCGTCCTGAACCCTAGTGATCAAAGGTTTCAAAATTATTCAAAATAAACATCTTTATGAGCCGATTTACTGAGCTTCTCTCCCAAAATCTTAAAACTACAAAAACGGAAATCATTATGGCTTTTAAATGAGGATGAATTTCATACTTCCAATCCTGTCATTCTGGTCTACCAGCATTTCCTCTCACATAAAATACTATTATCAAGCCATAGTATCCACATTTCGTTCCATTTCAAAAACCAAAAGAAAATATCATTAACACCCAATATCTCCAGTTAACAGAACTTCAAGCTAGTGAGCGTATCCAGGTCCAACTACATTCAACGTAAGACTTAATCCAAATGCTAAATACCAGCTATACAACAAACCCTTTTCGCAACATTACTACACATAGTATGATCACCACAAGCAGATTATAACATTAACACCAACATCCAACATCACATATTCATATAACCAATTAATCAGATATTCACCAAAAACAAATCCCTAAAGAGGAAAGTCATCAACCCAATGGAGGAATTGGCATAAAGTTACCGTCTTGAGGCATGACAGGATAATCCGAAGGGCTTAGATTAACAAACCAGTCCCAATCACCAGCCAGCTTCAGCAAAACCGCAACCCCATGAAGCGTACTAGCAATCGAAGTGGGACCCTTATAAGTAGCCAAATCAGCTTTACCAATCACCATCACATTCCTAAACTCCCTAATCACACTCTCCGACTTGGCATACCTCGCGAGCTCAATCCTCTCCGAGTCCAACGCTTCGAAATCGAGATGCAACAAGTAGAAATTCCTCGGATGGTACGCCGCTTGCAGCAATCTCTTCACTTGCGAACCATCGCCTCTCGTCCCGCCTATCAAGTACGCGAGTCTCGGCAATCTCGGAAGAGAAGAGTAATGTTCACCGTCAAAACCGGTGCGTGTTCGTCCGACATCACTTGGTTTCGGAGACTTGGAGTGGCCTACAAAGAGAAGGAGTGTCACCAAGAGTACGGCGAGTGTTGCTAGAGGTAAAAGACATGTTCGATCTAGACAATAGGGATTGTGACTATGAGTTCGCTTCATTTGAGGTTTTCGTTGGAGAAGTGTGTGCTTTGGGTTAGAGATTTGAGGGAGTTGCGTGGTGGTTGTCGGTTGGCCAGTCGGTGTTGTCGGTCGGATGTTGTGGTCGGAGAGGGAAAATGTTACGAATTTAATTTCAACGTAGTTTATGATAACATGCTTCGCGTAGCGTACACTCTTCAATGATCTTGCTGTTCCACAACCGTTGGATTGGAGGAAAAACATTTTTAATCTTACAAAATTTGACTAACATTACATTCTACGGAGTGCATTGGAAATAGTCAGTCTCTCTGTTATACAGAATAAGTCTAATACAAACCTAAACCCTGTGATTAGGGGAGACTTCAATAAAATAAGGCTATGTTTGGTTGAGTTTATTCTAATAGAGTTTTTGTCGATGGAACTTTTTTACTGTAGAACTTTTTTGAGAAAAACTTTTACTGTAGAACTTTTTTTAAAGAATTTCATATAGTAGAATTTCTAGCAACATAAAAATAAAAAACACTTTTAATTTTAACTATATTTTATTT
>JANIHZ010000004.1:1267276-1288871 GCA_027478365.1 Erythroxylum rufum | reverse complement strand
AACGGACAAGTTGTATAATATTGTAGAATTGTCTGTCGTTTTCACATATATTTGGAGATTTTTTTTTTTGTTTAAAGAAACGGGGCACATGCTCAAAATAAAGAAACTACAGAGCAGTGACGCGGGGTAAGGTCACCCCAACAGAGTCAGTGAACAGGAGCGACGAGATATCCGCAACAGGCTTACCAAACCAATAAACACCAACAGAGAGACGATAGCTATAGGAAGCTAGCCAATCCGCACAGCGATTAGCTTCCCGGAAAACATGCCGGACCCAAACCACCCAATTTCTATTCAACAGCTCTCGGATCGCTGAATGCAACGGATGAATCGCCCGCTGGGTTGCACTTGTAAAACTGAAACCACCGACGGATGTATTTGGAGATATTAATTACAGATTATGGTACACAGAATCAGACAAACAGAATAAAGGCCATGTTATGCCCTGATGCTATCATTACGCTTTAAAGACGAATGAGATAGATTAATTTGAATTGGTATTTTAATTTTGATATATACATTATTGCAAACAAAGTACTAGTAATTTGCACCGCAAGAACAAAATAAGCCTCATGTTAAACCACTTGTAATCTACAGTGTTATTGATAACCAACCGTATGATTTCTTAATATTTCCCTATTGTTTTATACTTGGTTGCTTAAATTTCCCATGATCGATCTATATCATAACATAACTGCGAAATGAGCCACAGAATTTATAGTATAATATATGATGATGACTTATTGCACCACTAAAATGTCTTGGACGCCCACGATCGACCTCACATCACATCACATCACATCACACGTAAGTAGATCCTATATTTTCTATTTATCCATAACAGCGTTACTGGAAAGCCACATATGTTCACTGGGTCCTAAAAGATCGTATCGTACGCCTCATTCGTTAACTCAACTGATAGTGTCGTGTAGATGGTATTGGTTCATTGATTTGTTGTCATAAATATTTATCACTAATCATATGCTAAAGAAGACAATTATATTCTTTCACAATCCTCAATTCATAATTATAATTAAAATTGTAATAACTTGACGAAAGAAATTGAAAACGACTTGCAGGTATTCTGGAAGTTGAGTACATAAGATTGAAGCAAGGGTCGTTGTTACTTGAGCCGAACCCTTGCACATTGCTTTGTCCTTGGATGTTTCCTGCCTGCCCAGTACTTGAAAACATAGAAAGTGTGACCACATCATATCCGATTGTGTACACTTATAAAGTCAGTGAGTCACATCATATGTGCAAATTTTTGATTATTGAAACTAGGAAACCCGCGAACCAAGGACTCAACCAAATGTGCTCCACCTCCAGCCCCACCTTAGCCGCACTCCATTATATGTAAGTATAGATGTGTGAGACTCGACATGACTTATAAACAAAAAGTATTGTCTTGTAGTGTTTTTGTTTTTTACTTAGATTAATTCAACCGCCGCGTTTGATCCGTTTTAATTTAGATCATTGGCTAAGTGAAATAACAAATGAAAGGGGAGCCCTTTAGGCCTTTACTGTAGCTTATATTTGGCACGGGCACCAAAACGCTAACAAGTCAAAAGATATCCAGTTAAAGTGGAACACCACAGCCTTGTTTACCTAACTCACATGTAAAACAGTTGCACCATATATTTATCAATACATATAATTTAACATTGTTGTAGACTAGGGTTGGGGGGGACGGATTTGACAAACAACAGCCTGGGTGTTGACTCTTGAACCGCTCTTTCTTCTAATTCAACTCCATAATCACACCACAAGCTGACACAATCAAAAGTAGAAATTAGAAATGGGATTCACATTCACGCAACTCGACTGACAATCCACCAA
Source organism: Erythroxylum rufum (assembly GCA_027478365.1). NCBI lineage: Eukaryota > Viridiplantae > Streptophyta > Magnoliopsida > Malpighiales > Erythroxylaceae > Erythroxylum > Erythroxylum rufum. The sequence continues at coordinate 1,287,032 of JANIHZ010000004.1, read as the reverse complement.
GCAAATGCATGAAAAACCCACACTGTCTCCATCCCTCCGCTTTACAGCCAACAGACGACAAACACAGCATGAAACTCTTAACGAGTGTCACATGCCGTCATATAAAAGGTAAGGACGAAACAAGGGCATTTTCGCCATTTCATATCTAACAATGACCACCTACGCCCCCGCAAAGCCTTACGTGTCGTTGTAAAATTTACGTGTGCTTCAGCTCTCTCGTCTCAGTACAAAACCGCATTTGCATTTCCCATGCTCCTTTTTTTCTTTTCTTTTTTTTTTTTGTTTACAATTTTCCCCACCGCGCCCAGCTTCTTCTCTTTCGCACCTTAATTTTTCGCTTAAAGAGACCACGCACTCTTTTAACTCTTAAGCTCCTTCCTTCCTTGCCCTTCTCTCTTTCTCTGTCACTATCTCCACAGCCCTTCTTATCCTCGAAATGCGTAGCGAACAATAACGGTTGCTTTGCTTCCAAACGTATCAATTACTTGCAGGTTTTAGTTTTATATCCGTTTTCCAAACCACTGATGAACAACTGCTGCTGCGTCTGAAGTAGTGTTCGCGGAATATTCTCGTTTTTGAACATTGATTGGAGCCTCTACCATCCAAATCCAATAATCCAATCAAAAAAGATATCAATTCATCTCACCGTTTTCGGATTGTTTTTGGCTTCACTTACGCAAAGCGTAAAGCAACTTTTGGTTCGATTTTTTAATCTGATCGACTTGCAGGAATTGTACGGTCGAGCAGCTTTCAATATGACCTTGGAGGTTTGATAGCAAAAGAAAGCGAGAGAGAGAGAGAGCGTGTGAAGAGAGAAGGTGTTTGGAGGCGTGCTCGTTCGGGTTGTGTTGTTTGCTGTTGATCTCGTGAAGTCTGTGAAAGGAAAAGAGAAAAGAGAAAATGCCTCATCGAACGACTTACTTCTTCCCGAGGCAGTTTCCGGATCGATCTGGGTTCGACGCATCTAAGAAACAACTGTTGGTGGACCAGGAGAGGAAGAACGTCAGTAAAGATAACTTCGGCATCGAAAACGACCTACGAAAGTCACCGTCAAAAGACTTGTTTGGCAACAACAACAAATCTTCAACAACCACCACCGATAATAATAATACTATAGTATCTGATCGCTTCACGAGCAGCGACGATGAAAAGTTTCAGAAAAAGAAGAAGCAAATTGGCGCTTTTCGCGATTGGTTAACCCAAAGAAAAGGGGAGAGATCGAGTCACGCGAAGGTACTCCGCCAGTCATTTGACGACGATCGCGAGCTCTTGCTCCCTCCTGAGCCACAGGCTGTCCCCGAGGTGGTAGTCAAAGAGAGGGACGTTGACCAGTATTTTGACCGCCAAGTGTCGTTGCCGAGGTTATCAAGCGGAAGTAGTTATGCGGGTAGCTTGTTCTCGGGGACTACTTTGGACGGAAACTTCTCGATCGATGTCAAGGATACGGCTACCACGCGGTTGTCTACCGCGACGACTGCGAGGCACGAGGTGGTGCCAGTGGAAGAGTTGGTGGTGCCAGTGGAGGAGAGGAGGTCGGAGGATGACGTGGCGATAAGGACTAAGGAGAGCTATTATTTGCAGCTTACTTTGGCCAAGAGGCTAAGTTTCCAAGCTGGACTTGCCGGTGAGCTTTTGCTCTTGCCTGATGTTGGACCTGAGTTTAACGATGCAGAACACGTTTCACATCGCCTATGGGTACTCAATAATCTCATACATTATCATCGTTTATCCAACATCGTCATTGTTCGTTTTTTACGCATTACTTGACATACAAGTTGGTCGTTACAGTCTTTTCTTTCTTTCTTTACAGGTTAGTGGATGCTTGTCGTACCATGACAAAATATCAGATGGCTTCTATAACATTTTGGGGATGAATCCTTATTTGTGGGTCATGTGCAATGGTCCCGAAGAAGGAAGTAGGCTGCCGTCTTTGATGTCTCTCAAAGAAATTGAACCGAGTGAGACATCAATGGAGGTTGTTCTTGTGGATAAACGAGGGGACTCGCGTCTTAAGGAGCTTGAGGATAAGGCTCAAGAATTGTACTGTGCATCGGAAAATATGCTAGTTTTGGTGGAGAAATTGGGTAAACTTGTTGCCATTTGCATGGGGTATGTTAAATTTCTCTTCCAACGAACTAGTATTTGAACGTTGGACGTCGCGTTCGATTCTGATTCAGATGTTGAAATATTAGGGGGAGTTTCCCAGTGGAGCAAGGTGATCTGCAAAAGCGATGGAAATTTTCCAATAGGAAATTGAAGGAATTTCATAAATGTATTGTTATACCCCTTGGAAGCGTATCCGCAGGACTATGCCGGCACCGTGCTATTCTATTCAAGGTGACGATTTAGTTTAGTTTGTTCTTTTGTGGGCAAATTTTTGTTATTGTTCCATTTCTGAATGACTACAAATCTAGCGAGTTATACAATTTTCACCGTCTGAATTTTAAAGGTCTGTGTCTACTGTATATCAAAGCTCAATTGGTATGAATTGGGGTATCATTTAAATTAAACGGTTAACATAAGATCATCATAAAATTATTATATAATAAAAATTAAATGATTTAAAATAGAATGAAAGAATAAGACTATCTTAGTTTCTTTGTCTATTAAAAAAATTAGAATTTAATTGAAAAATTATTTAAAAACTAATTAAGTTTATTTGATTTATAAAAATTGATTAGCTTCCAAAAACTAGTTAGTTAATTAATATATCAATCAATTTTTAATAACAAAAGTTTTTAAGGTAAAGTAAATTAAAAAAGTTAAACAATTCAAATTTTTACAGTTATTTTTTAATAATTGCTTTTTACAAATGGATAAACACTTGCTTGTGAATTAGTGAATGTTAGTTGTAACATTATATGCCGGATACCCGTATAATAATAGCATAGAACATATTTGAAGATATATGGATGTTTGAGCGGGAGGCCTTTGCTTTAAGTGAGAATGCGACTGATTTAGGAACTTCAAGTGACACCCACACTTTGTATGGAGCAGTCTGTCAAGGGTACTCTTTCCCTTCTTCATTCAGTGAGGTATCTGTAAGCTTGTTATGCTGACAGACAAAGTTTGTATGAGATCATCGAGATCACTTTTGAGTTTAATGTTTTAGGTGCAAGATACTATTATTATCTGCTCAGACAATTAGATATCTAACCCGTAATTGCAATGATCCAATTGCAAGAGCGGAGCTCTGCCAATTTAGCTATAGCCCCCGAGCCATGCATGAAGGAGTCAGATACTACTTCTATTCTTTTCTTTGGACATTTGTGCTTGTGATTGATATGCTGTCCCTTGAAGCAGGTCTTTGCAGCAGGCGGATACTTTTTTTGTGTTCATGATTTATGTTTTAGTAGTGAAACCATGTAGCAAAATGAAGTAAAATGGGTCCATAAACTATTTGCTCATGCTACTCTTAGTTGAAAACAATTTATGGGAGACCCCTAAGGGCTAATGCAACCATGATCCACGATCACTATGAATAAGTAACCTTGAGGTTTTCCAATACTTGCTTCCCTCCAACTCTTGTTCCACTATGATAACGTATCACTCATTTAGATTTGTACCTGGGATATCTAGGTGGAATCAGTTAAACCCAAATTGGATTATCTACCATTACGAAAATTTATAACTTCTTTTAAACCCTACCATGTATAGATTTTTAATCACAATTTAGTTGCTTTGTTTTGGTTTTTCTTAACCTTCATATTATTCTGTAAAATATATGCACAATGGATTCTGTCTGCTATTATATTTGAAGTCATCAACTCTCTCTGGTGCAAGGTGAGACTGATGGAGGATAACTTGTAAAGTTTTGCTTAATGCAGAAATTGGCAGATTACATAGGCCTACCATGTAGGATTGCTCGAGGTTGCCGCTATTGTGTAGCAGATCACCAGTCCTCTTGCGTTGTGAAGATTGAAGATGACAGGCAGTTCTCAAGGTTGGATACTTTCATTGTTGGAAAGTCAAATAAAAAATAACTGGTACTCTTTGTTTACTTTTTGCTGAAGAGTATTTATTTTAAGTGTGGTTGCCACGGGACTGGCATTTTTTCAGATTTCAGAATGTAATATTGCCAATATTTTCTGGTGTATAAGCCTAAGAATTTGGATTAAAAAGAGAATCTAAATTCTGTTGAACTTCAAAATGTACGACATGCTGTTAGAATGATTCTACAGCTCTCTTACTACCCTGTTAGTTGCCTTGTTTTCTGTCTTAACTTTGTTGTTCTTATGTATGCACTTATTTCTTGACAGGGAGTATGTAGTTGATCTAGTTGGACAGCCTGGAAATGTCCACGGTCCAGATTCGACAATCAATGGAGGATTTCTCCCTTCAATGCCTTCACCCTTTAAAATGTCACATCTACAAGAGTTCCAACGGCCTTATGTGGATAGCACACCATGTCAGATTCTAAACTCGAAGAGTTCTGCTTTTCCTGAAAAACCTTTTTGTTCAGGTATGATACAGGTTAATTTTCTGGAAATTTGTTTTCAAACACTGTGCATCAGACAAGATTGACAGCTGAATGAGTTAAAGTAAAGGTACAGCTAAATAACTTGTATTGAAAGGAAAACCAAATATGATAAAAGAGAATCATCTCTTCCAGGCAGTGAAGAGGAAGACCAAGGAACGAGGCCTAATAGATACTCAAAAAACCTAGAAGTTTCCACTCATCTTCCAGCTGAGCAGGCTTGCTTTGAAAAAGAATCGTCTCTGATGGCCTTGGATTTGAGGAGGAATGTTGAAGCATTTGATACTTCTGAACCACCCGTATGTGAATGTTCTAGAATTGAAGCAGAGCAAGTTGTAATTCATCAAACTTACAAGGAAGAGATTGTTGTACCTGGAAGTCCAATCATCAGTAATGCTAAGCAAATTAAAGGGGACCTGCTTTGTCAGTCACATCTCGAGGATGTTGGGAGCAGACTTGACCATCAGATTGGAGTTCCAAATGTGACCATCCCTAGATATGTGAATCTTGAGCCTTCACTAGCAATGGATTGGCTTGAGATTGCGTGGGATGATTTGCATATCAAGGAGCGTGTTGGTGCTGGTACACTTCGTCCACCTCTTTATCAGTTATTGTTGTTATGGCAGAACTGGTCTTTTTAAAAGGAAATTGTGCCAAGCATGTATCTATCTCATTTGTTTTATGGTTATCTTGCAGGCTCATTTGGGACAGTTCATAGGGCTGAATGGCATGGATCGGTTAGTATACTTTCTTTAAATGTATGACTAGTCTGGGTACAAGATACAGAAGCTTGTTTCTTCACTTAAGTCGCTTGGTTGTGATTACCGACTGATTGTTTTTGCAATTATGTCTCTCTTCATGTGACAATCCAGGATGTCGCTGTCAAGGTTTTAACTGTTCAAGATTTTCATGATGATCAACTACGAGAGTTTCTAAGAGAGGTGCGTGCTTTTTACACTAGTATTTTAGGAGGGTATCTGCTCATTAATGTCATCAAGTGTGCAAGTTTTTTTCTCAATAGATAAATTAGTTTTTAGTGATGCTTATTTTGAAAATTGACTTCTTTATTTATATCCCATCAGTGTTCCATGTACTGTAGAAGATCTGAAATTCATAAAGCTACAGTGTGTTTGTCACTTGACCGGAGTCCGGAGCTTCACACCAACAAATGTGGGTGGTTTGGCTATGGTCGTCAATGACCGGAGTCCGAAGCTCTCAGAGTTCTCCTCCAATGAATGTTGGAGGCTTTGGTTAAAACTGAATTCTGATATTAAGATAAGGATCAGAGTGCACACATTAGGATAGCCATTGTTCTACACGCAGAACAGCTTGGTTTTTCTTTTATGTTTATTTCAAATATTGAGTTTATAAAGAATGCCTGAATACATCTTATAGGTGGCCATGTTGCAAAAGGTTTCTGAATATCCTTCCTTTTGCAAGTTTTGTTATGTTCACCTCAGTTTGCATTTTGTTACTAGAACCGATTTTCTGAATATGTAGCATTACACCATGCATGAGCTTTGTACTTTCTCTACTTCCTCATAGTGGCTAAGTACTGCTGTGATTGCGGTCACTCGCTGCAACATTGTCTTGTATGTTAGATGAACCTGATTTTCCGAAGCAATTAGAGATGGACCATAGCTGACAAGATGGCTGGTTGAATATTATGTTTCGAAGTGAATCTCAGGACATGTTTGATGATCTTGAGAGCTTTTATAAGCAAAATTATCTACTTGCAACAGTTTGCAATGGTTGTAGTACTGAATTAACATCTGTGTCTTTTCAGGTTGCAATAATGAAACGTGTTCGCCATCCAAATGTAGTTCTCTTTATGGGTGCTGTTACAAAACGTCCACATCTATCGATTGTGACGGAATATCTGCCTAGGTAAATAATCCACCGTTGTTCAAAAAATATTTTAGTCTTTTGTTGTTAAGATATGAATTCTAACTTTTATATGTCTGAACAGGGGTAGTCTATACCGCCTCATACACAGACCTGCTGCAGGAGAAATGCTGGATGAGAGGAGACGATTACGCATGGCCTTGGATGTGGTCTGATTTTATTGTCATTTTGATTCTAAATTTGGCTTCTAGTTAAAGCTATGCCGGTTGTAACAAAATTACTGTTACTGAAAGCAGGCAAGGGGAATCAATTATCTTCATTGTCTTAACCCTCCTATAGTGCATTGGGATCTGAAGTCCCCAAATTTGTTGGTTGATAAAAATTGGACAGTGAAGGTAAATAGTTGGAATATTGTATGGAAGTTTTAGGACTCCAGGTAATAGGCTTCTAAATAACTCTGGTTTGCCTTGTTCAGGTTGGTGACTTTGGGTTGTCTAGATTCAAGGCAAACACTTTTATACCATCCAAATCGGTAGCTGGAACAGTAAGTCATCATATTCTGTCATAATATCTACTAGGTACACGATAATCAAACTGCCGAATTAGTTAGCTTTAGGTTCTGTTTAAGTGCTTGATGCCACAATTCTGGCATGTTAACCATACCACGTGAAATTATACCTGATAATATATTCAGGAATGTTTCATGACATGTTGACTTACATTACACATTGTGCCTTCATCTTATAAGCATGTTGTCTGCTAAAATGTTCTTGTATTAACCATAAACATTTTGTACCTATGTGATCCCTAACTAGTTTAAATAAATTTGTTTCCCTAACTAGTTTAAATAAATTTGTTTTACTGTAATCCGATTCTTTTGCTCCATAGAAGTCAGATATTTCAATCAATATCTTGCAGGTTGAAAATTTACTTCGCAGTGCATGAATCGGCATGTAATTCTGTTGCTTTTATTTTCAGCCTGAGTGGATGGCTCCAGAATTTCTTCGAGGAGAGCCCTCGAATGAAAAATCTGATGTTTACAGTTTTGGGGTCATCCTATGGGAGCTTGTGAGCATGCAGCAGCCTTGGAATGGACTTAGCCCTGCCCAGGTACGACTAATGCAGCTTTCAGATCTGTTGGCAGCTTTCAGTTCCTTTTTGGAGTTGGGATATATTGCTTAAAAACTTGGTCTGTTAAAGATTCATCGTGTGTGTACTTCCACTCTAATAGAAGTTATTTTAGTGATGAACGTTTGATTGGAGTATCACATATATGTTGTAGAGGAAATACCACTTCACCATAATTCCCATTAGTTCAAGGCTTTGAAAATGTCTGAGACAGATTGCTAAAGCGCCATGGTGGTGCAAAATCTGAACTTGTTGGGAAGGGTAAATGGAGGTCAAAATGTTAAGTTCTTGGCCGCCCTCACCACCCCTTTGTTCGCAGCGCCCACTTCGTTGACCGAACATTTTAAATTTATACATCAAATAGGGTTTAAAGCTGTAAGTCTCCCTTGCCATTTTTATTTTTCGTTCTGACAACATGGAAGTGGTGGAATCCTTTATAGGTAGTTGGAGCTGTGGCTTTTCAGAACAGAAGACTTGCTATCCCGCAGAACACTTCTCCGGCATTGGCTTCTCTTATGGAGTCTTGCTGGGCTGAGTAAGTATCATCTAGTCTCTTTGCTTCTGGTGTGTTTTAAAGCATAGAAAAATACAGTTGCTTTAACCTTCAGTTTTTTTGTTTTCATTCTTTTCCTCAGTGATCCAGCAGAGCGGCCGTCATTCCGGAATATTGTCGAAACTTTGAAGAAGTTGCTGAAATCTCCAGTACAGTTGATAAAGATGGGTGGTTAATAAGAGACCATTAATACTTTGTCAAGAAACTGTCATATATCTGACGCTGGCTGATTTAGAGATTGCAAAACATCTACTAACATACCTTTTTGTTTTACTAATCTATCTAACCCATAATAGAGGTACTAAAATGATAAGCTGAAACCTAACGGTTTCAAATTCAGAACAGCATATTTTCTGTACTTCATGTGGGTTTCTGGCGACAAGTCTGTCTCCCGAGTTGCTTCCAAATCCGAAAAGTGTTTGAAGAATTCGGAATGTACTTGGCTTTTATCCTTTTGAATACTCATTTCATTGCCTGTAATATCTTTGCTTCTCTTTAGTAAGAGCTGAATGATAACGTAATAAATTATAGCAGACGATCAAAAGCTCCACTTTCAAATGTTTTGCCTGGAAGAGTTATGATTGTTCATGGATTGCTGCTAATTGTGGTTTAAGTTTGAATAGCTTTAACCCCAACATTTGGAGGTAACAAATGTCATACATAATTCACTTCACTTTGCGAACAGGTCATGGAGTTGACTTTAGTTGAGTCTTTAGCTAGGAAAATGAACGGCTGGGCTGTAAACATTAAAGAGTTAATTATTGAAACTCTCTTTGATCTCCATAATCTATTGCACGTTGTCCGAACAGATCAAATGGTGTAATCTAATCGATGATTAGACTGGAGTTGCTATCTTGTTTTTCGGTATAATTTCTTATTATCATTGAAGTTTAGATTTATAATACAAAAATTGAAATTTATATATTATAAAAATTACATACAAAATTCGTTGGAAAACAATACAAGAACATGAACTAAAAATCCAAAAAAAAAAAAAAAAGAGGAAAAGGAGACTTTGACTTTTATGCAGTCACGAAGTTGATGGTCAACGGCATCGACAGCCCCCAATTCTGACGAAAAATTGGATGAAAACTATATCGCCCTAAGGGTCGTCTCATAGTCCCAGTGCCTCCTCAGAGTCACAAAGTTCCAATGGATCCAATGGTAAGCGACATTCTTCTTCAAGTAGGCCTAATCCTTATACTAGTTTTCGTCTTCCTCAAAATCCACGACGTTCCCAGTAGAATCCTCTCCAAGCTTCGCATCCCCAACAAAGCCACCATCCAAGCCAAGCGCCACTTCGTCAGTGGCGCTCAGCTCCTCTCCCAAGCTGCTTCGCCCTCCAATTCCCGATCCATCTCCATTTCGCTCGCCAAACTAGCCGAAGAAGAAGCCCAGAGAGCCATCGCCTTCGATCCCAAAGACGCCGCCGCTCACATCTTGAAGGCTTTGGCTCTCGACCTCCAGGGATTCAAGACCTCCGCTCTCGAGTCTCTGGACGTCGCTCTCTCTCCCATCGCCGTCAAGTCGCTGAGCGACAAGGAGAGAGGGGACGCGCTTTTTAAGCGAGCCGACTTGACGATGCAAATGAAGCGCCAAGAACGACTTGAGTCGGCGGTTAACGATCTGACCGAGGCGGTTAAATTGAGTCCGGAAAACGCGGAAGCGTTCAACTTGTTAGGGAAGTGTTACGAGTCTAAGAACATGAAAGAAGAAGCTGAGAAAGCGTACGAGATGGGTCGTAATGTAAAGGCTGAAGTGACGGGGGAGGGTAAGGACCGGAGAAGTGATTAAAATATGTTTTTTTTTCATGATGGGGTTGTTTGTATAGAAATTGCAGCAACCAAGCAGTCTTACTAATCTCCACCAGAAACTTATGGTTTGACGCAGGGATGACAATAATAGTCTGTTCGAGCTTGTTGAATTTAGGTGTGGTTGGGTCTGTATTGGCAGTGTTATTGTTCTTCATCATTTTGCTCTTGTTATCATTATTCGTAGTTTCAAAATTTGATTAAACTGACATCTTGAAACATAATCAAGCAACCCTAGCAGGCTCGACAATCTAGTTTAATAGAACAGCAAAAACCAGAACCTGCGTATTTGATAGATGAAATAATCAAAAACTGCATGCTGAGGTACCTCAGTGATTCATTTCGCTCTTCAATTCTTTTCTTCTTTAATGCTCTTTCCTCAATCCCTCATATAACTTCTCTTTTTACTGCAGAATAACTTTAGAAAGCAGGTCACTGAGGGTAGGTCAGTTTGACACTTAGGACAAGAAATTCCTGCCCTCATGTCTAGAGTTGCTCTCACAAGTTTTTAAGATGTATTTATTTTTTCAATAAGCTCTCCTCTGGGGTGGAAAGTTTGGAGATCAAGCCGGTTGGGTAGGTCAGACTGTTGAGTGGTTTATGCTTTAGAGGAGTTTTGACTCAAATTTGTTCAAACTTCATGGACTTCATACTGAGTCAAGCCAACCTTAGGCTCAACTTGATCCCCCTAATTTGGTGTTTTGGAGGCAGCTGGAAATTGACCTTGAGTTGTTCGTTCAGCAAGACAAATCGATCAGTTAGTTTCCCTGCTAAACTAAGGCTCTCCGCCTGAGGAAACATTTGGACTAACATTACATGTTAAGCTAGTACCTCCTTTTCCCCCATCTTATTATGCAAATACTTAAAAACATTTTATCTAATCATCTTAACCAGCATACAGTAAGGAGCATCTCAAATTAAAAAAAAACTCAAGCACATGAGGCTTATTCACTGCAAAGAGCTTGCTCGTAGTACTAAAAAGTCAAGAATAGAAAAGTAAGTTTCCAAGTCGCAATGCCAAAAGGGAAGAAAGAAACTAGCATTTATGTAGGTGCAGGTGCTATCGCCAGCAAACGTGTTCATGGACTACGAAAAAGATTTCAGGGATCAATTGCTAATGCTATGGAAATCAAAATTTGGGATTGGGACTTGAGAGGCTTCGGTCAACTTGGCAATCAAGTTTGTTGGTTTAATTTGTGTTGCAAGAGCTTTAAACTGCAACAACCTCCATGCTATTTTGGGCAGTCTCATTTTTAGTATGTCTACAACCTCCATGCTATTTGGAAAGTCTCACTTGTAGTATGTCAAAATTGTGATATGATATACCCCATCAACAAGCAATTTTTACTTTTCGTCCAATAGATGAATCAAACCCATCATGTTTCTCCCTGCATGTTTCTCCAACTAGTTCTATATGATTTAGTGTTTAGGCTACTCCCATCACATTGCCATTCACATAATGACTTGCTCAACATATCCCAAATTACAACTTGCTGCTCAAATCTCAAGACAATTAATTATTTTACACATGATAAAGAGTTAAAAGCAGAAACGAGAACAGAAGAGGTTAACCTCACTGTCAATCAAAACTACTTTAATTGTACATCGTCCAGCCACCTAAGGGCGGGTAGAACCTTAACCAGAAACTGTGAAAATCTTTCATCAGCTATACGATTCCCCACCACATCCAGTTGGGTCAATTTCAAGCCTTTTAAAACAAGAAATGCTTCCCAGAAACTTGTCACACTGTCACCATCAATCAGACTATCATCCTGATTCCACACGCTAGCAAGTGAATGAGACAAAGGAGTAGGGCACAAGTACCTTGTTGTGTCAACAGAGTGGGTGCCTATCTCATTATATGAAATATCCAGAACTTGTAGCGATTTCAGCTGTTGCAAAGGTCCAAGAGCTGTAAAACTACGAATTTTATTCTTACTCAAATTCAAGCATGCAAGAAGTTGCATGGCCTCCAGTCCTGTCACAAATTAAATAAATAATAGTTTAAAAGCATATGATGGAACATTTGTAGTTATGAAGTGGAAATTATTAAATAATTCAAAAACTTCAAACTATGCCCTAGATATTGCATTCTTAAGGAAACTAAGAACCTAATTGAATAAATTATCATATCATGATGTCAATGAAGAATTGATAACTGCAAACATGGACATGAATTCAAGAAAAATTTACAAGCAGCAGCTGTTCAGACTGAAGAAATCCTTTTAAGACTATTGAACTAGTGAAATCAATCTACCTTCAATTGATCGAAGTTCATTCTGGCTGAGGTCTAACATTTGGACCCACAACAATCTCTCAAAAGATCCAATCCGTGATAATGAAAACTTATGGAGTCGAAGGCAAATTGGATGGTGATCGTCCAATGAACTTAAGCCCATATACTTAACACAGCGACACAACAGAGATTCCCTATCAGAAGTTACCTGCAGAAGCATTAAAAAATGAGAATCTGCTCACCTATTAAGGTGTCAGCAACACCAATTATTTGTTTAGTTGACATCTGTAAGTATCAATCTAGATCTGCAAATATAAGGAGCACACCAGGTGCATAAATGAAATTTATCATGAAAAGAAAATGCAGTAAACAAAAAATTATGAGGATTTTGAGGGGAAAAAATTGATTCATAGACTGATTTATATACTTTATTGCAATAGTTCATCCAGGTAACCAACCAGAAAAGGAAGATTTGGACACTAAGAAGTACAAACTTTCAGATTGATAAATTGTTTAACCATTCAGATTTGAATCTGAATCTGAATCAGAACATGATTACTTAGCACAATGTGAATCTAAAAAAGCATGGTTTCTTGGCTTTTAAGAAGCTGATGTTTAAGCAGATCACCTGTCTCAATAAAGCCAAACTGTATTCATCCTTGTAGTATTGAGAATGTGATGGATCCAACTTCATCAAGTCACTATATATTTTAAGAACTTCTTCAGAATGTGCTAATTTGTAAGATGTCAGTGCATCATAAGCTGTCAACAGCCTCGCAAGTGTAAGTTTCCCAATTTTACTACAAAAACATGACAAAGAAGATATAGCATTAGTAATAATCCTAAAATTCAAACTTCCAACCAAATAAAACAGCTTTACCAGTCTGACAATTCACGGAAGTTTTTTATCTCCTCATCTAAGATTTCTTTTTGCCACGTTGAAGCTTTTGGATCCTGTTCACTATTGATCCTTAAGAGATCAATCGGAAGTATGAGATTTGGTTCCATACAGCAAGGCTCAAAAGCATGAAAGTTTTCATCTCTCCAAACTATCTTCCCTGAAACTGATCCTTCAGTATGTTCTTTTCTGGGAGGCTGTAGACACACTGAAAATGCAAGTCGGGTAGCATAATTATAGCTAAAACCACCTACAGAAGTGATTCCTTGAGATTGACCAATGGTTACTTCAAAAGGATAAGCTTCCGAAGATTGGAGCTGTGTACTTGGGAGATCTATTTGTGCAACCCAAACTTGGGCAGTTCGAGAATTATTTAATGAAAGAGGTTTCCAGATAAGATCCTTATCTTTGGTCAATTTAGATGAAACTGTAACTGTGGATGAATTTACACCTTCTACAGCCTCATTAAAATAAACAACGAGAGGAAATGTTTTAGAATTAAATTGCAACACATTGAATGAGGACGAAGCAAAGCCATCCGTGCAACTCTCTCTCAATACAGCAACATCAGAACCATGAGCAGGCCATGTAGCAACCAGCAGAAGAGACTCAACTTTAACAGTTTGATCAAGAAGCCAAAGATGATAAAACCAACCACTTTGATCATCTTCATCAGTAAACAGAGCTTCACGTACTAATTCATATTCTCTAGTCAAAACTTCATCTTTTTGAGAAAATCCTTCACATCTTTTCTTCATCAAATTAGCCAGGAGTACACTGCAAAATTTAGTCAATTAGGTAAAGAACATAATAAATGTCTCTACCCAAACACTAGAGACAATAGTGACACCCTAAAGTCTTATTAGCTAATATCTAATTATAGAGTTCCCACTGACAGATGTACACTAGCAAGCATGTGTGAAAGAAATGAGACCATTTAAGAAGGATGGGCTGGGATATGGCAAAATGATGTCTACAATGGAGGCCTTTAAGCTGTTGATGTTCCAATCTTGCATGCAGTATTAACCAGTAGCATTTAGACCAAAACTTGTTAAAATTAAACAGGATCACCAATCATAAGATTTATTTGTCAACCTACAAGAGACTTGAATCCAAAACAAAGTTTTCAGGATGAAAATAAACTTTCAAAGATCCAAAAATGAAGGTTCATCAAATATCTACTTTTTATTATCTCAACTAATTCCTACTCCCCAAAATGATTGGTATGTCTCCCTGTCAATTCTTCCTCAAATTACTTGACGAGAGAAATTCAATGCTTGAATGGAAACAAACCATCTCCCATGATAGAAATGATCCTTATTACCAATTTATCACTGGTGTCACAGCAAGTATAAAAGGAGAAAACTCCAAAGAGTCATTGTAAAATCAACAATCAAGGCCATTTTTCATGCACTCAATCAACTTCAGACGCTTGCACCTGTAAGAGGAAAATGATCACACCTCCGATTGTGCCATGCAGAATAATTACTGAAATTTTTATCAATCAGACTTTGGGTGTATTTCAATTCATCCTCTTCTGATCTATCCATCAATGATGCCACAAACCTTAAAGCAGGAAAAAGAAGAAAAAAGGAACTAAAGTAAGTAAGTTGATATACCCATCGTAGAAATTGACATCACTAATGAAAACTATAACCTTCTGTAGTTCCAAGCATGAAAATTCCGAGAATCAAGACTTTGGAACTTGTCCAAGAGCCGCAACTCCTTCTCTATTGAAGAATGCCCTCTGCTTAGCACCCATTTCCGATGATACCAGGCTCCATATGATTTAAAATTCTGTCTTAATGCATTCTCCACCTGTTACAATTAACATCAAATTAATTCCTCAAAACAAATGCAGTACATATAAATAGCGATAATCATAATTCTGTTTTCAAGCTTCAGCTTTTCCTTCCACTTATCAAGTAGTTAAGTTCAAACAGAAAGAAAAAAGAAACGGTACCAATCTAAGTTCTTCATCAAAAATGGATTTGACCAAGCCCGGATCTGAAGCGGAGTGACTCAAATTATATTCAACAGCAAGTTTTCTGTAGTTCCAAGCCGTGTAAGATTCCGGATTGATCTCGAGAAGCTCGGCGCTTAGCTGTACAGCTTCCTGCGTATAACTACAACAGAGAAGAATAAAAATAAAGAAAACCACCAACAGTTTAGCTTTGATTAGTTGAACCATTTCTGGAGGAAATAAGAATATTTAACCAATACTTTTTGTGGTGATGATTGGAGAGGAATTGAGATTGGAGGGCTCTCAGTTTCTGGGCTTTAGCAACGGATGCTGCTTCGTCCTCCGGCTTAAAGGATTTGCGAGGCCGACCGTGCATTTTCGCAGCCGAGAAGAACACCACACAAAGTTCAAAACTTTGGAGACAAGAGATATAGTCTCTGTAAAATAACCGAGCATAGTGAAGCAAGAAATCAATTAAAAGGATCAAAACCCATGAGCAGAAACATTAGAATGAAAGTCAATCTTTATTTGTTTTGATTAGTTACCAATCAAAAGAAATGGTTTTGACAGAGAGAGGTCAAAGGTCTGAATTGAGAGAGACGATGCAACGTGCGAGATTTGCGGCTTTAAGACACCATAACCACTGTTGGAAGAACGCCATCAAACTTAACCCGACCCGAACCAAGCCAAATCGCAACACAATAAGATTACTTGACCCGAAAAGCCTGGAAATTTTCACCATTAATATCAGTGATACGGATTGACTGGACCGTTTAATTCCTGACAACATGAGCATACAAGACCCGTCATGGCGTCTAGGGTTAGGCACTTCTCCACCGACTTGCCTGCAGCGGAATCGGCTCAGTCCGGTTTAGTGGAGGCGTGGAAAAAAGTGGTGCCCAATCTGGACCCTCCAAGGACACCTCTCTCCTTTATGCAGCCTCGTCCTCCTACTCCATCTACAATCCCCACTAAGCTCACTGTCAACTTCGTGCTTCCTTATGCCTCCGAGTTGTCCGGCAAAGAGGTGCGTCCGTGCGTGTCTATTTTAGGTTTACTTTTCCATTATGTTTTTGTTTTAATGTATCTGATACGGGTTTTGGAAATGTCTCTTATTTTTCTAATTGATAATCCTGGGAATATAGTTCTTCAATTAGGGCTTGATGTTAGTATATGTGACATTTTGTAAGCCCCATTCAAAATCAATGTCCATATCTTTAGTTGTAAAGATGGGTCTTTTGTGTGCAATCGTTGTGCATAACAAAAGAATTTTGTTAAAAATGTGACTTTTCCTTCCTCTGGGTTCAAGGGGTGATTTAGGAATGATTCTGGTTGCTGGTACTAGTTCCGTAAGGTTGAACTTTGCCTGAAACTTTTTGGGCATTGGAGGTTCTGTGTGTGGGGTTTAACTGTAGTTAACATGTAACTACTTATGGAATTTATCAATTTTATTTCGCCTTTCACTTTTCCAAGCTTGAAGCAGTGGAGTATCTGCATTGGTAAGTCACCATGGTATGATTAATTAAGCCACTTTTCACTTCTTATGTCTTCTGGTTTGCTAGCTATATCAATGACTTTTCTTGATTGCACGAGAATCTACCAACGGATATGTTGATGCCTGTTGATTTTAGCTCTGAGCTAGCTAAGTTCCCGATACTTGATAATCAACAAGGGATACTTAAGTTCTTTTCAAAATTTTGTTTGTTTTCAAAATTTTGTTTGTGGTGGAGTATCTATCATTTAAAATTACTGTGGCAGCATGGTAGCATGGTAGCATGAGTGTTTTATTAGGAGTCTATTAGAGGAGTATGAGTGTTTTATTAGAAGTATATTAGAGGAGTATTTTATTTTTTAGTAGAAGTCTATCATTTCCCTATTATTTCTGCACTAATTTCTGTTACAGTTATGTGAATAAAAACAGCTTGAATAGGAATCTAAGAGTCCTAAAACAGCTTGAATAGGAGTCTTTCTAGGAGTACTAGTTTAGGTGGAACTCTTATGTTTCTTTGCCTATATAAGGCTATTACTTTTTGCGATAAAGTAAGGAAGAAGTTATCATAAAAATTAGCTAATTAGGAGTAGAGTAATTTAGCCCAATCTCGGCAGATCTTGTCTTTGACAAGTGCTGCCAATTTTTCATCACCAAAAATAGGTTTTGCAAGGAAGGGAACTAATGTAAATAAGGGGAAAGAGATTAACTTTCCTGAGAATCGTCCTTGGACTCGATCCGAAGCATGGGCACATAACATAGCACCTTTATCAAATTGGCTCATTAGCCATCACAAATTTGTGTTGATTTCATGGTCCCACATTCTATTTTATTGATGAAGTACATATAAAATTTTCACTTGGATATTGTTGGATAGAATAATCCACAGGGAATTGCGAGAGAGAGCATAGGATGAGTCCCTCCTTTAACAATTTTCATAGAAGGTTGCTGATCGATCTGGCAAAAGTCCCATTAATGGGATCTTTAAAGATTTTTTTTCTTGCATTGGTAAATCATGCTGCTATAGAACTCGTGGTGATTGCAGACTCTTGTTTTAAAGATTTTTGGTGGTTAAGAGTCAGTTTCTGACTCACGAATGAGCTTGAACAGCTTCATGGATCGGTAGCATTTGTGCAACTTCTATAATAAACTAACATGTAATTTTACAGCATTATAGTTATTTTATCATTCGTACATTTTCATTATATCATGCAGGGACAGCATTTTGTGCCAATATTTCAGTTCATCTGTTTTTTCCTGCCTCTCTGTGGCTGTTACATTGGTTTTAGAGTTGGGTAAAGAATGAAATGGTTGGGGAAGAGGACCAGGGAGGAATAAAGTCCCATGTTCATGCACTAACGATGTCCATATTAATGCATGTGGAAACAGATAAACATTGTCACAAATCAATGGTTCCTGAGGGTGTGTTTTGTTGGCACCCTTGTTGTGTGGATGTCTATGAGATTGTTTGCCAAAATGACACCACCCTTGCAGGAAAATTGTATCATTTCTTTTCACATCTTTGTGGCATTCAGCCTTGTTTTAAACAATCTTTTCCTTTTCCGGCTTATATGCTGCAAGCAGTAATTATCTTGATGATGATAGTCTAACGGTTCAAATTTGTGCATAGATCGCTATTGATAATTTGTGGTAGATTTGTTCAAATACGATGAAGAACATAACAAAACTGCTTTAGATATGACTGGATGGTCTTACCCTTTTCAAATCCTCCATCTAGGTTGACATGGTCATAATTCCAGCTACAACTGGGCAAATGGGTGTTCTTCCGGGACATGTACCAACCATTGCAGAGTTGAAACCTGGTGTGCTATCGGTGCATGAAGGAAATGATGTGGTGAAGTACTTCATTAGCAGCGGCTTTGCGTTCATCCATGCCAACTCTGTTGCAGATGTAATAGCTGTTGAGGCTGTCCCTCTTGATCAAATTGATGCTAGCCTGGTCCAGAAAGGACTTTCAGAGTTCACCCAGAAGCTAAGCTCAGCCTCAACTGATCTGGAAAAGGCTGAAGCCCAGATTGGTGTTGATGTCCATAGTGCTCTCAATTCTGCCCTAACAGGCTAAGTTTTCGTTTTCTTACTTAAGCACCTTGGTTTGGTCATTTTGGTCTAATGAAAGTCTGCTCCATTTACACTTAAATTTGCCAGAAAGAAGCTATATCGTCTTAGTAGCTTTTTGTTCCCGTACTTCCGTGAACGTGAGATTGGCATAAATAATTTCCTAATGGGATTCTCTTGTTTTGAACCAGTTCATCTAGAAACTGAAGTGTACCTATTTCCTTTGGTCTTAAGGTTGGAGAGTCTCTTACGGCCGACCTGGAGTTTAAAAAAAAACAAAATCAAGAAATTGATTTAATTCGCTAATTATAGATTAGTTCGACTAATTTTTTTATGATTTGTTAATTTTAAAATTGCTTTTCAGATTTAAATTTGATCAAATTGGATAATTTAATTAACAAAAACCGATGGATCAAATTAATTTAGTTAGCAAAAGTTAACATTAAATTAGTAGTTGCAAATGGACTATTTTCACATGGTCCTTATGCTCAAGTTTAAATATTGAAGTAGGAACTAAACTTTGTTTAATCAAAAGCCAAAAAGGCAACATCAAACTAATGGTTGCAAATCGACCAATGTCACATGGTCCATAAAAGTATGTCACAGCCTTTTCCCGACAAGAATAGAAAGCATTAATTCTTTTTAAAACAAAGAAACCATTTATGGTACCTTTTCTTTTTCTCTTTTTACTGTTCTTATACCTTGAGGAAGAAGACTTGGAGACATCGACTGGCATGAATGAACTTAACTAGTACACAGGTCTTTGTTTATGAATTGTTATGTTATGTAATGAAAGTCAAGATCCTTGTTCCTCAGTTTTTTAACAATTAGAGCATTTATAAATCAACCCTCCACGTGCGAGAAACAACTTAAGTTGATACAATACACTTCACCAACTCCATGCATTATTTGCAAAACCACCTTCTAAGTAAAAGAATGCAACTTGGAAAAGATACTACGTGCTGGTTGAGTTTTTGGAGGGAGGGTAAACAATTTTTTTAACCATAAAAATATTTTTTTTAAATAAGCGTTTGGTCGTAGAATGAAAAGTAATTTTTAGTAGATATAATTTTTTTAAAAATTAAAATATATATTTTTAAGAAGTTCAAATTTGGAGTTAAAAAACAGCACCTTTTCAGTATATTTGTTAGATCAATTAATAAGTTTTTTTTTCTCTTTTCTACTCTTATGTTTTACACATAATTCTCACAATACCCATAAATCTATCTTTGCTATTTTAAGAATTATATAATATTATTTGACTTTTTTTATATGTTTTA
>JANIHZ010000004.1:1220566-1234664 GCA_027478365.1 Erythroxylum rufum | reverse complement strand
GATATATTATAATTATTTAGCATGTAATACAATTTTATAACATGCATATTTCTCTTTTTTTGCCTCTTAAGTGGCAAAAAAGAGAAATATGCATGTTTAGGAATGGCAAATTTGGCTTGGCCTATTCAGCTCTGCCTGACTTTGTACCAGAATTGACCGAATCATGGGTCCCAATGATAAAGTACAAAACGACATCGTTTTTTTTATATTTAAATATAAGTTTGGGTCATCCAGTTCAATTGAATCTTTACAAAATTCACATAAAGTTTGAAGTATTGTGACCTAGAACCAATCTCTTAAATTATTCAAAAGTTTATATTAAAAATGCTAATTCTTTTAGTTCTTAAGAATTTATTATCAATTATCTATATTTAATTTATCATTTCATTTTGAATGATTTATTCTTTTTAATCACGTAATTTATAAATTATTATTACTGTTTAAACATTTTATTTGAGTTAATTGTAAAAAGAAAATATCAAACTTTCCTCAATTAAAAACTCAAACTTTTAAAATTGACAAGAAAATGTTTCAATTTTCAATTTTTAACAAAAATAACCCAATGTAAAATTGTTTATTAATATGAACGATGTAAAGAATCACGTCAGATTAATATTTCTATCACGTAGTTGTCATATATTATATTTATGTCACATATATATTTTATTATTTAATAAATTAAATTTTCTAAATATATAAATAATGATACACTCTTTCCTGTGTTTTACTTTTTAATTATTCTAGAATATTTGATTTTTTATTTTATTAAATAATAAAATATGTGATAATTATATTAATAAAATATTAATATGACGTGACTACTCATATTATCTATAATTCAATTTAAAAACAGATGATAGGACCTAAATTATGTGAGGCGTGTTTTTTTTTAATAAAAGGAAAGTAAATATGACAAATTACATGAAAATTCTCGGCCCCAACTCATCCTTTATGAGGAGAGGTATGCATCCCTTAAGCGACGTCAAAAGTAGTGATTTCTAAGAAGAATTGTCCGGCGAAATTTGCAAGCCAGTCCGCAATGCGATTTCCTTAGTCTAAGGATTATAAGCTTCCAAATGTATGGTACAGTTGGTGATGCATTAGGTGAAGCTTCCTGGAATTTTCATTTACATTGAGACCAGAAGGTTTCATTTCCTTCTAACAAATAGTTTTGCCAAAAGTAGACTTTCACAAGCAAAATCAATGCCTTTTTAGGAAAGGCATTGGTGATAGACTAATAACAAAAGGTCACAAAAAGGCACGAGTATGCTCAGTAATAATTGTGGTTCCTTTTCTTTACCTTTTTTTCTCAGCTTGAGTTTGAAGATTTGTTGATGTTAACTATGTTCGGACAGTCCGCCACACCCTGGCCTGAAACATTGAGCAGTGAACATGGCCACCATTTAAAACCAAAAGCTGTCCAGGGAAAAAGGGAGGACCAATAGCCTAACAAGCTCATCTTGTTCAAAGGATTGAGAGTGCACACTGTAAGTACCCTCCAAGCAACTGGCAAGTGGAGCAACTTGGACCAAAAGTAGTCAGAGAGGAAGGGCCTCTACCCTGACCACTTTCCTTCTGATCCAACGAGCTCATCTTGTTCAAACCGGTAACACACAGAATTTATAAGTGTTTGAAATCATTTATCAAAAAAGAGATTAGCCTCATCCCTTGGACGAGAATTTATAAGTGTGCTATGCTGAGATAATAGGAGGAGAGACGACGAGAAATGGCGGCAGCTTCCAACAGAAGCGAGTTCTTGGAGGTGCAGATTGATTCCGCAAGAGAGTCGCAACAGAAGCGAGTTCTTGTTCACGGGCTACTTTTTTTAAGCTATATAAGGAAGATGAACAATTTTAGAGAAGCCGTATGACAATCAATCATTCAGTTGCAATAGAAAAGTTCAGATTTAATTAGAAATTCTATCATTATGGGACCAGAGGGTTTCATTTTAAGAAACTTTCTTTTCCTTCTAACAAATATCAATGACGTTTATAGACGTGAATGCATATGGGTGGGCAACCATGATCTGACAAGCCTGCCACACCCTGGCCTGAAACTCTGAGCGGTGAACATGCCCAACATTTAGACCCAAAGCTGTCCAGAGAGAAAGGGAGGGCCTGCAGCCTAACAGCTTTGCTTTTGATCCAACAACCGCATCTTGCTCAAAGGATTGAGAGTGCACACTACTACCCTCCATGCACCTGGTAAGTAGAGCAACTGCAACCAAAAGTTGTCCAGAGAGGAAGGGCCTGTACCCTGACCACTTTCCTTCTGATCCCTCATCTTGTTCAAATTGGCAAGCCACTGCACTACATGGTCATAAAGATTTGACCCATCTTTAAGCCAGACTAAAAGGTTCAAACCAGATAAAGGTTCAAATTTCAGAACCCCTTTGCCTGAAGCTCATTTTTTTAAAAAAAATTTAGATTCAAATCCGACCTGGAACTCAATCAAATCATATTTGCCGACTGATTTCATGGCAGGGCCGGAACAGGCTAAAGTTTCAAATTTCAGAACCCCTTTCCTGAAGCTCATTTTTTTTAAAAAAAATTAGATTCAAATCCGACCTGGAACTCAATCAAATCATATTTGCCGGCTGATTTCATGGCAGGGCCGGAACAGGCTCCAGTCCCTTTCGCCAACCCTAGGAAACATTCAAGATTATGATTGTTTTGCCAGCTAAATTTATATTAACTAAGCCAAGTGTGCAGTTAACTAAAATGGACAAGGTCAAAATGTGGATACCAAAGGACCATTCCTCCTCTGATAATCAAAATTTTCAGCTCAACTTTCACAAGGTGGAGCATGAGTCAATAATATGCAGCAGCTAACAACAAAGGGCAAAGCAGTAAAGCATACATGTTTTCTAAGAAAAACGCGGAAGGAAACAATGTGAGAATTTTGAACAATTCTTAACCATGAAAGGCAAAAAGACTTGCAATCGCTCTGTAAATTCACAAATAAAAATAAAATATAGATCAAGTATAGCCCATATTGCATTTCAAACATTTTGATCTTTCAAAATCATCTGTACTCCTTTATGATTAGCCACCTTTACTTGTTTGTTGGAGTACTTCACAGAGAGTACGTGATAGTACAAGAACCACCCAAAACATTCTGCCGATTCTCATCTTATCCAGCGCCCCTGTCAGGTTTTGTGAATCTTGAAGCCAAAAACTCTAGGCACATAGCTCTGTGCTGCCTTTTGAGGCCTTAAGTGGCCATACGTCATCAGGAAAAGGTGAGGAAATGTTGATCCAAAATAAGCTCCATCGATATCTGTTTTTTGTTGATGTATCGAAAACAGGTAGTATATCACAAGTGTTTAACATTCTAATAGAAACAGGACTCAACTTCTGAGGGATCCAAACCCTGAGCATAATGATAGCTCATCTGTCAAATTGCAACTCGATCCGGAGAATAATGAAGTATAAATATAGAAACACAACAAACAACCTGAAAAGAAATTGCATAATTCAAGCAGATGTAAACACATACAAACTTATTTCAATGAATTAATCTTAAAGGAAGTCATTGAACTAGCAATCACTACTGAAAGGATACTGCCCTGATACTTGGATCGTGGATAATATATGTCTTCACATTTAGGACAGTAGATTTTAACAGTACTTGAACGAGGAATATCTGATTGACCAACTGGAAGGCAAGGTTGCCCGCAGCAGTATACTCGTGGGCATCTCCCAAAATCATAATTTTTATACTTCTCCAACTATAAAAATCTCCACCAGAACTTATAATCAATCAATTATGTTAAAAAAAAAACCTCTACAAATTACATAATATGTGTATTTACCATGGCGGTCATTCCCTTGGTTGTTAGTATATACCGCACATGTATAAGACCATAAAGCATCTCAGCTGCAGATTCTACCAACTCGTTTTGTTCTTCAGTGAACATATCACCTACCAACGAGCAAAACAAAAGAAGAACCTCAAATATAAGAATCATTATGCTCTAACAAAAAAAAGCTAACTCTAAATAAAGATCCCAGGTGCCATCAGAAATGTTTACCATGAGAAGATTCGACATCCAGTATGAGATCCAGTGCATAATCGTAATAAGGAACTTGACTGCTCAATCCACAAAGATTGAAGTCATCCTGGATGTATTCATCATCAACTTCACAGAAAAACTCATTTCCTCTCAAATTGCAAAACCATGAAATCCAAGATGTGTCATCTCCATCAGAACCACTAACATCTGATTCCTCACTGTCAGTCTCAGATTCTTCTGCAGCTTGTTAATTTAAGACAGTGTCAGTAGGTAATATAACCACAAAATAGACTCAATAGTCAATAGCCAGTATATTATAACAACGGATCTTGCAAGATTACAGTCCAAAGAGGCTAACCAAATCACAAATGGTAGGTTGAAGACAAAAGACTAGCCAACATAGGCTGAATACATAATCCAAATTCATAAACCACTACAGAAATAAAAACAAGAAATCTACTATTCTGCAAATTTAACTAACAGCAGAAGGAAGAAAATCAAGTAAAATATGAAACTTAGTATAACCGTCTAGTATTATATAAATGTACCATATGCTAACAGCATGAACAAAACATTAAGAATATGTAAACTCTACAGAGTTCAGAAATATGTTAAAACCTTGCCCACAATGTATGGAACACATACATAACTATACAAACAACCATAAACACACATAAAGAATATATATCGGAAAACGAAGAAAAAGTCAAATTTCGTGTCTCAATCACTGAGCAATCTTCAACTTTAAACACAGCTCATCTGGTATTCACAGGTCAGACCTTTACACCAAGCCAGAAATGCTATGCCGTAATTAGAATGCAAAAACTAAGAACAGTTTAGAAAGCCAAAATCATAGCCAAAGAATAACCCTTTCCAGGGCAAGTTAAGGTCAGAGAAACCATCATCCAAACAGAATAATCCAATCCCAAACACCAAAAGAAAACCATCATCCAACGACTTACAATAACTCCAGATGCGCATTAAGAACGAAAACAACAAACTAACCATCAGAACCCTTGTTCTTGGAGAGGGAAGCCGAACGTGTATCACGATGGTCGAGTTGCGATTTGCCAGTAGAAGTGGATGGTACGGACAACCTATCTTTGTCCTTACTATTCAAAGCCCTAGAAGTTGAAGGCGACGACTTTTCAAGGTGTTTATCGAGCGCATCGTTTATTCGCTTCCGATCAAGCGGTCCTCCCACAATCTCCGATCTGGAACCACCGCGAGCATACATAATTCCCACAGACCCACAAATATTTTTTCGATATATGTATTTATATGTATATGTCAACCTCCAACCCGTAGGCCTCGTACCAAAGATTCAAGCTTTAGGACAGACCATCATGAACAGAAGAACAAATCAAGGGAATGCAAAGTTCGTTGGGAGAATAGGGTTTTTGGCGGGACGTGGAAGAGTGAAAAATCGAGAATTTCAGAGGTAAAGGAGACGAGGAACAGCAAATTGACAAAGAATCGGTTAAAACTAGGGCTTACGACGTGGGAGAGGAAGAGATTCAGACGACCCCCTCTATGTTCTCTGTGTCTCTCTTTGTTTTCTTGTCCATATCTTTCTTTTTCTTTTCTTTTTTTTCCTTCTAACCTTCATTTTCCAATTTCTATTTTCTCACACCATTTAATTTGTCATTTCTTGTTGGGCTTCGATGATCACAGCCCAAAAGAATCTATCATTTTCCTTTTTTTGTTACAGGCTTTTATAAAGTAGTCCAGTACGTCTCGGGATGGCAGCCGATCCGGCCCAATCAAATCGATATTTTATTTAAAAAATTATCAAAACAATATCGCTTTGATAATTATCAAAATCTCTTTTAAGTCCTTAAAAATACTTATTTTTCTAATTAAATAATCTATGATGATAATATATTATCAGAATGTCCAATGTATATTTAAAAATTAATAACTATAAGATGCCTTAGCAGTTAAGCAGTATGAAAGAACACTTTTCTTTAACATTGATTAAGTAATCATAAGTTGTTGAAGTTCTTGATTGACACTCTTTAAATGGGTTGCCCTCTCCATCCATCCAGGAATTAATTCACTTGTGCCCGTTTTCGTGTGTTACTTTGTGCTTCTCTTCATCCGTCCATCAACACAAAAGGAGAACCAACAATAAAGAAATCAGCTACCACAACAACAGAAACTAAAAAAGAACCCCCTTCTAGCAATTATAAACATAAGGCATGACAAATATTAGAGCTACAAAGAACCTTCTTAGTCAAAACTAACGCCCGAACATCAGACATAATTAAGCAGATCAAACTCTCCTTTGTAGAAGAGGTACTTTGGAAGCGGCGAGATTTTCGCTCACGTCAAAGAGAATATAAACAGACCCCCAACACAATAAGTTGGACAGGTTTGCTAGAACCTGCAGTAGAAGACAAATAACTAGTGATAGGCAGAAGTTCGGATCCAGGATCCGTCCAACAACATAAGCCACAAACAATTCTCCCAATAGAATAGGTAAAAGGGCACTCGAAAAAAAGATGAGAACAAGATTTCATTTGCAGGGTACACATCGGGCAAGAAGGATTCATTTGCACATAAGGAAGACGATCAACAGTCGAAAGCTTATTCTGAATAGCTAATCAGAAGATGAAGGAGATTCGGGACGTTAGAAGGTTGCTCCAAACCGTGGGTGCCCAGAAAATAAGGGGTCAACGATGACACAAATTGTTGCAAATGAATCGATTAGTCAACTTATGCAGTGGAGTCCCCTTTCAAAAGAAAGTGTCGGATTCTTGAGGGGTTAGGAGAATAGTTAAGTTGGAGATGGAGCATAATTCTTGGAAATTTCCATATAGCTAGGATCGTTAACTGTTGGTATTCCCAAGGAAACGAACATTCAAATCCCAATCTGAATTGTGCAGCAGCATCCTGATACTTGGGTCCTCATGCAACCAGCTCAAGCCTGAAATATTTGCTAATAGAATGCTCTTTGATTAGGGTTGACAAACCAATCCAGCCCGAATAGCACAAAGCCAGTTTGACGTTGTTTTAGCCCAAAGCTGACTGTTAGGCCGGGATTGGGTCAAGAAAAAGATGAGGCTACAATTTGCAACGGAAGAATTGAGTGCGATTCTATCACCTGTCAAGGTTCGACTTCTCGCTCTCGGCAGAATACCAACATTACCTGCATTTCTGTTGGACCAAGGCCAACCTTTAAGCCTAAAGCCAGGACTATGCTCTAAGCATTCGTATGCTGCAATACACCTGTTATGAGAAATTGCATATTATGCTTCTAGCTGACATGAAAGAATCCATATACAGCTCTTAGCCATTCCTGCTTGTAACCATTAAGGGCCAGGATCCTCGACGAAGTTGGTCAATTGAATAGCTGTTGGTGATTATCATTCTGACACTGCCAAGTTGAGGTCTCTCGGGCATGGACAACTCTGTTTTCTTACACTATTAAACAACCAAAATGGACAGAGTTGACCTTTGTTAATTGTAATTAACAGATTAACACGTTAGTGTAAATAGTCTATTACATCTCGTGACCATAGATACAGAGAAACACTAAATTGAACTGCTACTCAGTGAAATGGTGAAAAGTTCAGTCTGAAATCTTGCAGTTCAATTTCATCCTAAATGTATTCAAATGAAGTAAACTGCGAGAACACTTGCAATGATCCTAAGCAAAGTTCCGTGAATGTCAAGAGAATCAGGAGATAGTGTTTTAGGAGAAAAAAGAGCGAGTCTTGTTGCGTTCAAGCCGAGCTTCCCTCTGTCCAGACAAAAGCAAGAAACGTTATAATTTAGTCAACCCGGATTGGTCAATCGCAAATGTCAACATAAAGTCTTAAAGAGTTTCTTAAGAATCCAATACCTCCTTTTTCTTGCATTCCTTGTACACGTCAAAATGCTCTTGACACCTACTCTTGTCTGAGCTAAACTCTTCTAGGCCTGCGAGTTTCTCTCCAGAATTAGGAAATGGCAGACACATTTTCTACTGAAATTGAGAGTCCTACCGAAACTACATGATTCCTAAAGCAACAAATAGAAACCGAAACAACAAAGCGTGAAACCAGGCCTTTTACCAAAGAACGTAAATTGATCAACAAGTGCATAAAGAACCGCTATTCAGTCACCAAATACCAATACATGACAGCTGACAAAAATCCTCATCAAAGCCCTCAATTCAATCACATAAACTGATAAACATAACATCTTAAAAGCTCACCTATACCCAGAAAAGGGATCACCAAAAATTTCGCTATAATACTGAAATTAAAGCTCACACATAATGAAAAGATTGAAAAAAACATAATGGCACATTATGAATCGAAACAAACAAAGAAGTTAACAGAGCTTCAGTCTCTAAACAGTTTTCTAATCAATAAAACCAGCTAAAATCACTATCACATCACAGAAGAGTAAAGAAGATCAAACAAAAAGCTGAATCCTTTACAAAGTTTAAAAAAGCAAGCATCATCAGAGACTCATCAAGTAAATAAAAAAAACGTATCTTCACCAATTTTCTTGTCCTTACACCCAATTCAAAAATTTAAAGAACCCACATAAGATTCTTTCGTCAATTTTGAATAGAAATCACAAAAACGCCCTGCAATGTCTAGTTACAGGATCTTTTTTTTGGTAAATTTCAGGATAAAACAAAAAAAGGCGTTATTGTATCGAGAACAGGGTTTTACACTTAAGAGAGGCTGTGTACTGAGGATAGCACTGTGAATCGGCGATTCTCGCGGCGCTTGGATATGGCGGTGTTGCTGCTCTCGAACCCATTGTTCTCTTCCTTGAATCCTTTCCCCTCTCTCTCTTCTCTATGTTTATCTAACTACCAATGTCCGTACAATAAACGGCAAGTCGGTTTAACTATTAGTGGATCGGACTTTCAATTGTTAGAAGCACAAAAACAAAAGCCCAAATCCAAAAGTGTGCTCCAAAGACAAAGTGACGCCGTTTTAAGAACTTTTTTTTGGGTTCAATGGACCCAAAAACAGAAAGAGCCTACCTATTAGGTAGAGATTCAATCGGACTTCATTATTTCACGTTTCGGTGGGATTTCAACTAAGTATTGAAAGCGATGATGATGAATATTTGGTAAGTTAAAATTTTAAAAAATTTAAAAAATCAATTTAAATTAGATATAATAAGATTAATTTGATCTAAGGTTAATAGATTCTCTAGGAATTTATTTTAATTTTAAGATAAATCGAATCAAAATTAATTTAATTTAATTAATATAATACTGTTTTGTTCACATTTCTTATTAAATTTAAAAAATACTCAAAGTTCTAAGTTGAGATCAAATTAAAAAAAATGTCAAATTAAATATTGTCACTTACAAATCTTATGAATCTCCAACCTCAAAAGATTCTCGTCCTTGCTTGATTCTTCAACTTAAATTGGATCAAAGGACAATAAGGAGTAGATCAATTGGTTCAGATTTCTCACTTAAGACTCTCCCTTAAAAGGAGGTATTAAATTCGAGTCACGCAAAAGGAGAAAAATAGACATGTTCTTATTGATGATGCTCTAGCCTCCTGGACATAGCTCCTTGATCAGATTAATTACAGACGCCTCGTTTCCAGTAGCAGTGTGAGAGTTAGAGCTACTAGAAAACCTGGGAGCTAATAGGAATTTGATGCTGAGCAGGGAGAGCCAGTGATTATTCATCAGCTGAACAATCAAGTATGTAAAGACTCCTTGTGTGCAGAAATATGCAGGCTACGTAAAAATTTGTGAAATTTTGAGATTCTAAATTTACGTCCTCTAAACTCTTAAGATAGGATCTTGGGATAGGATCGTAGGAGCTTAAGCTAAGGTGAAATACCTAATATAATAAAAAAGAAAAAGATCGAAGCACCAGGAGCTGTACTATTGTCAGCACTCATAAATATCTTACAACGAATATTACCTGACTGGACGGCCCGATAATCACTCCATTGTCGTGGGAGCCTAGCATAGGCTTAACTTTTGTCGTTCTACTGACATTCTGACATGCATCTTCATGTCGTGTAATAAAAACACCTTTGGTTGGATTGGATTCGATCACACCGTAACTCAGATTGCTCTGAATCAGCCTTGTCTAATTTGATGGGCACACACCGTTTTGGAAGTAGTATAAGAAATGAGCAATCTTTTTTCCTATTAGCTCGATCTCAACTACTCGTATTCAGCAGCGTAGTTTGTGTATTAGTGCTCTTGATGAAGTCTCATTCCAATGGGGTCTGCCGACCTTTCATTTGACTCCTTTTTGCCTCTCTGACAGCTCAAATTAAAGTGAATTATCCTACTTTTTCTCATTCTTTAATGACCTCCCTTCTTTTTAGTCCGCCCTTCATCTTACTTCCTATATCTAACTCAAGAACAGCCTGTATCAAATAGAGAACACAGAGAGGACTGGGGAAGTGCTCTTAGAAATGACAGAACCAACAACAAATGCAACATCTGCTGCATCAAAGTTCATCAAATGTGTGACAGTTGGTGATGGTGCTGTCGGAAAGACGTGTCTTCTCATTTCATATACAAGCAACACCTTCCCTACTGTACTCTTTCTCTAACTTCTATTTTAGCTTTGTTCAATTTGAGGTCTTCTGTGTCTGTTTCTGAGACGAGGTTTTGCCTTTGTGGTTTTTTGTTCTTTTCCCTGACAGGATTATGTCCCCACGGTTTTTGATAATTTCAGTGCCAATGTTATGGTTGATGGGAAGACTGTGAATCTAGGTCTCTGGGACACCGCAGGTAAGTTGTTTGATGTTATGTTTCGTTCAGATATTTATCCTGAAACTTGTGAAATTTCGGTTAGTTTTTACTTTTGTTTTTGGTGTGTCTACGATGATCTCTCCTCACAATGTGGTTCTTTGTTTTGAATTTAGAGAAGGAAAGATTCAGTTTGCAAGATTTCCTGAAATCTTGGATGTTGTCAAATTGCAACATTTTACTTTCTTTGAGCTGCTCTGCTTCAGAAAAGCAGCAGTGCTTTTGAGTTCGAATTGGGTTTAAAAATTGTGTTGGATCATTATATTTATAACATTTAATTATTTCATGTATATTATTTATATCATATGTATTTCTGTGTCATTTCTTTTACAGAAATATAGATTATTAATATTTTTGAAATTTAAATACCGTAAATAATTTTAAGGTTAGAGGTTTTTTTCCTTCACATAATAGGGTTGAATTAGCATATTATGATGCTTCTAAGCAGAAGTTATAACATGATTGATGCAGGTCAGGTAGACTATAACAGGCTGAGGCCTCTGAGTTATAGAGGAGCTGATGTTTTCATTCTTGCTTTTTCTCTCATAAGTAGGCCTAGCTATGAGAACATATCAAAGAAAATAAGCCTTTTTCCTCTTTTTTATCTATCTGCTATGATTGCTCTGACTCAAATTCATCCTTTTCTTGTGATATTCATATACTTTTTCTGATTCTTCTCTGTGTCTTATTATCGCCTTTTCCTTTTTGCTCCCTTGTTATGTTGGAGAAGTGGGTTCCCTGAGCTCAGACGTTATGCCCCATCAGTGCCTATTGTTCTTGTTGGGACTAAGTTAGGTGTTGATTTATGAACACTTTTTCTTTCTCTCTTTTAACTTTTTGCTTGATTTTTGTTGCCAATCCTGCTTTGCTTGATCACGGTTTTACGGATCAAGTGTGTCTGATGCAATACCTTAAAGCGAAGAATGAGACTCTATCTGTTCAAACTTCAAATGTACTCAGTTTTTCTGGGATATAAATCTGAAACTTGACCATGTTTTTTACTGGGCCTATTGTCTGTTCAAGTATCGTATGTGCATGTGTGGGGCGTTCTGGCGACTTCATGTCTCCTAGAGTTTTGTAGTAATGATGACCACTTGCATTACATTTGATTCTATTAGAATTTGTTATGTTGTACATTGAATGGCTTACAGAATGAGCGAGTTTGGTGCACTAAAGCGTCAGCTTTGAGAATCCATGTCTGTTTTGCTATTGTGAGCAATTTTCTGTCAAATGGCAGATCTAAGGACAGGATCAGTTTGGAATTTGTTATATTGTACATTGAATGGATTACAGAACGAGTGAGTTTGGTCTAGTAAAGCATCAACTTTGAGAATCCATGCCTGTTTTGCTGTTGTGAGCAATTCTCTGTCAAATGGCAGATCTAAGGACAGACGTTATATGTGAATGTGTGGGACTTTCTGATGACTTTGTGTCTCCAGGAGTTCTGTAGTAATGATAACCACTTCGGAATTTGTTATATTGTACATTGAATGGCTTACAGAATGAGTGAGTTTGCTACACTAAATCATCAACTTTGAGAATCCATCTGTTCTGCTATTGTAAGCAATTTTCTGTCAAATGTTGGCAGATCTAAGAGAAGATGGACAATTTAACTTGGATTATCCTGGAGCATGCACCATATCTACGGAACAGGTAGGCACGCCTCGATCCACCAAAATCGTTCTCCTTGCTTGACGCATGTCATAATTTTGAATTAGCACTAAAACTCAATTGATTCATTGACACTATTCTATGATCAGGGTCAAGAACTAAAGAAGAAAATAGGAGCATTGGCTTATGTAGAATGCAGCTCAAAGACACAGGAGGTCTGTCTCAGTTCTGTATCTTATCCTCTAAATTTGATAAAACTATGGACACACACCTTAGTTACTTGCACCAACTTAATTGGATTTATGGGACAAGAAATAACCATTATAGCTTTGTTAAATCAGTCAACCAGCAATACTAGAAAAACATATACCTAAAAAAGATCATGTTTCCCATATTTAAGGAATTGTTTAAACTCAATTCGTTTGCTAAAATATACCATCTCCATTCATCCTACTTCATCATATCCGATCCGGGATGTGATATGGTTCTGATTTTAGTTTTTTTCTTGAACAAAAATTGTCACACAGAATGTGAAGGCAGTGTTCGACGCTGCTATTAAGGCAGTTCTTCAACCTCCAAAACAGAAGAAGCAAAAGAGAAGACATAGAGTCTGCCTCATTCTTTAGTCCCATATCCAGAAAATGATCAGCCAAGACCAAGCTCCTCATGTCCATTGTTTCATGGTGCCAGTTTCTTGCTTTTGATTTGCTTGCTTCTGTTTTGTCCTCCTGGTCTTGTCTATCATTGCTCTACTTCTATATGTTACTGGGCTTCTGTTAGGGCGTTAGAGAGCGCATAACCTTTGTAATGCACATTTCTCTTAGTGGACCTGATTCAGATCGTCTTGTGATTAGTAATGTATTAGGCATCTTTGACTTGAACAACCAATGGAGTTTTGGCTCCGCTTAATTCACTGCGTGAGTGTTGTTTCGCTTTCACGTGTTTATTGCATTACAAGTCTATGCATAGGCTTACAAATTTCTATAAATATAAAAAGTTAACGTAAGTGTGCATGTAAAAGTCCGCAAATTGTGTTAATTGAAGATTAAGTCATGGAAAGAACCTTTCTATAAAGAAAAATTGCATATAGCTGTCAAGGATGGCAATGTTTGACGAGTCTAACTTATAAGTCGACCTATTTTTAAAAAATTAAAAGTATAAAATAATATTTTTTTTAATAATTAGATTTAGGTTTCAGTTATTCGAGTTCACGTCTGTCTGAGACCTAATTTTTCTAAACAAAATAATGTTTTTGTTAGAATAATTAAATCTTGAATCTAGACTTATGGATTATCCATTGTCATCTCTAATAACTGATGAACCTCACCTGACATTCACAAAGCAAGAAATCTTGTGTACAATACTTTTAACTCATTATTTTTAGATCACTTTTAGTTGAATAAAAAATAATTTTTAATCACCTTTTAAAACTTAGATTGATAAAACAATAGAGATATATTTATTTAATTCTTGAATGTTATAAATGAGAATGCAAATGATCACGGGTTTAAATTACATAAATAATCTCTTTGTAAAATAATCCAAAGAGAGAGCTACGAATATTACTAACCCTCTTCAAATACTTGCAAAGTGGAAAATTTTGTGTATTAGATACGTTAACTATTTATTACTATTATTTTTAATTGCTTTTTTAATTTAATATGTACTAAGTAAAGTTATGAAAATTTCTAATAATAAATATGTCCATCGTCTCAATTGAATAAATTTATT
>JANIHZ010000004.1:1007944-1018619 GCA_027478365.1 Erythroxylum rufum | reverse complement strand
TGGGTGAATTAAAATTCTTTCTTAGGTTATTATACAAAATTAATTATCTTATTATTATTAATTTTGTTATTATTATTATTATTATTATTATTATTCGATATTAATTTTTAATTATTATTATTATTATTTTTTGTTACCTTTTTTACTAATACAAATCATTTGTAATAAAATTATCAATGAATTACAAATTTCTAATCATATTAAGGAGCAGGGGCATTTTTGTCATTGGCACATTTTTTCGTTTTGTCCACTGCAACCAAACACATTCTGTCCTCGAGACGGAGACAGTTTCTTTTGTTCTGTCCACCATAACCAGATACCTCACTGTCTCCAATTTTTGTTCTGTTCCGTCTTCAATTTTTTGTTGCGTTCCGTCTCCAAATACCAGAGACAGCAACTATACGTAGCGTTAGAAGGTGAATATACATCTGTTGTGATTGTCCTACTTCAACTTGTAAGATACAAATAAATAGAAAAAAAAATAAATTGCATCAGAAATAAAAGACAAAATTAGGGCTTATAAAAAGATAAAAATAAATTGAATTGGAAAATTTTAAACGATTCCCTATAAGTTATAAATTTCAAACAAAATATAATAAACTAAAATAAATAAATAAATAAAATAATATGTAATAGACATACGGATCCTTCGAGTTTGACCATATGTTTAAGAAAACTATAGTGACATTGTGTTAGTAGATTTCTTAACTCAAACTTAGTTACGCAAATGTTATTGACCTGGGTTTATTCCTTTGTTGTTTAGCTTATGTGCACATCTATTAATTTTTAAGAGAGTTTTAAGATTGGACCATATTCTGTGGCGTGACAGCCATTATTTCAAAGGTGTATGTGTGATCCTACCCTACAAAAACTCTTACATTAGAACTATTAAAGCATGAGAAAACTTCTATTTGGTATTATAATTGGACAAACTATGGTCGGTTGATCCACATAATTGGATCCTTGGCAGCCAGATCTCTTAGTGATAAAATCTCCAAGAAGATACAAAACAACAATTAAGCTCTTCCTTAAGATTTGTTGAGATATAAACCTTCCTATCTATCAGATATTCATAACTCTGACATTTTCTTTTGAAAAAAGAAGCAAATTTCTAATATTTCCAACAAGCAAACTAAGAATCCGATGCAACCACTTGATACTAAGTTGTATTGGTTCAAGTGTTCAACATTGTTTGGAATAAGTTTTTAATTCCTAGAAACTCATTTCTATTGTGGCTTATAATGAAAAATAGATTATGTACAATAGATAAGTTGCACTTTCTAGCTGTGGATAGAAAATGTTTCTTATGCAGGGATTGTGATGAAACTAGGTATCGTTTATGTTTTGAGTGTTGCTTTGCTTCTCAAGTTTAGAAAGGGATCAAAAGATACTATCAATGGGACCTCACATGAAATTCATTATTAGAAACCATTCAATGGGTTGGTGGATCGCCTTAGGAACCATTATGACACCTTGGAGATTATTTCATGCATTGGAGGTCCCCTATTCATGGATATAGAATGAAAGGAATAATAGGAGATTCAAAAATAAATTTACTACTAAGAAGGAGACAACATCTGTGATCCTACAAACTATCAAAGAGACCCTTTACTTAAGCTCTAAGTCGGTCAATTTCTTAGAAGTTTAGTTGCTAGCCCCTTATTACTTGTATTTTTGTTATTATAGTAGGAAGATTCTCCAATCTTTTTACTAGTGTTTGGGATCTTCTCATTGGACTATTTGTAATCTTTTTTTTTTTTTGTCCTTTAATATCATTCCTTTAATTTTTTTAAAAAGAGTTATATACGAAAATCATGAAATTGTTTTATCAATTCATGCGTTACATATTGTTTTCTCGTTGAATCTTTTTCATAGAATCTCCAATCATAGAAGTTGAGTTTCTTTTAGAAGATGACTTCCTTATGAGTTTAAGACTTAATTTTTCTTCTATTTTGGGTTAGGACTTTAGACTTACGCCCCTCTTATTGATTATAAGACTCCACTTATGAAAAGACCTTTACCTAGTTGGTTTGCTAAGTTCTTGTCCGATTTAACAAAACTTAAAGCCCCAACTTATTACTCTGTTGATTTTTATCTTATTTGAATTTGTCCATTCATAGTCTTATTAGTATATGAATATTGACTTACTAAATTAAATATAACTTTAAAATCACAACATATAAATTTAACTGTTAAAAGATTAATGAATCTTGTTAACTCACACATTAAACTTCTTTACTAATCTCATTTAATATCTAAAACAATCAACTCATATTTTATTGTATTTCTTAAAATAATAGTTTGTTTAGTAAATTTAAAGAAAAACATAATTCTTTCTAGCATTAATTACAAAAAAAAATTCAAACTTTTTTCAAAATTTCAATTATAACTTGAACTTTAAAAAGTGGCAATAAAATGCTCAAAATTTTAATTTGTTTTAATTCTAGCCTGACGCTAGTGCCTCCGTTATCTTTGCTGACATGACAGTGCCTCGTATCCAGGGATCCTAATTAATAAGACACATCAGTGTAATTAGTAGAAGTGGGTTAGATTACTAAAATAAAATCGTTTCATGATGATACTAAAGTGACATCATTTTAAGAAGAGTAAATTTGTTTGTAGGTCCTCCCTCTTCCCAGATGAATGAAATCCCTAACTATTTCGGCATTCTTTCATCCCTCCTTCTAAACCCAATAAATCCGTAAGTATTTTGGCGTTCTCCTCCCAAATGCAAGAAATCTCTAAGTATTTTGACATTCTCAGTCAATTATCTCTTGACGCCTACACCATCTCAGATTGCCAGAATTTTCCGTCCTCCACTCCCTGAGCCCTTCACAGTTAACCACGTAAAAGTTAGCTTTTTTCACGTTGTTATAGGAAAATGATAAACTAAATGTCTGTTTTATTTCTCCTTCCAGTTATCTCAAGTAATACTAAAATGTCTGATCAAGCAATGTAAGAAAAGAAAACTAGGAATCTAATCTCTAGTTTCTGCGTCTATACATACAAATCTCTTGTCTCCTATGTTACAAATCTGGTGTGGTATCTCTAACTCAACTCAACCTATATAACATGGTAAAGAGAGAGTAGCATTTAGTGAGAAGGGGCGTTTTGGTGTTTGAAATATCTTGAGAGAGGTAGAAAAGTAAATTGATGTGTAGGGTGTGTTAGGGAAGGTAGGAAAAGGGTAAGCTAGAAAATGAAATGTGAGTGAGGCCAGACACTCCAATTAGTTTGTGGAGTTTATGATAAGAAAAGTTACCTTAAACGCTTTTGTTAGCTTATATGAAATCATGACTTCATATCTGATGCCTCTTCTGGTTTTGCAACAATTCTTACACTATCCTATGAATGGAGACTCCTCATATTTATCTTCACAACCCAAATGTCAAATCAACAACATAATGGCTCCACCTACAGAGATTCTGTATTAATTGTTTGTATTAAACCATATATAATTGTGAGAGATGGTTACTCTTTGTTGTCTTAATGCACCTTAAAGATTTTGTTTTAATTAAGGTTGAGTTGCAATTTTAAAATAACAAACAATTATACATAGCATAAAAGGTTAGTACTGAAGGTGGAAAACGATGAGAAATATAGTATAAACAATATTGTATGGTACTGAATTTTCATTCAATAGGTTTTGATCAATGAAAAATGGATCTTTATCTTTAGGTTTGTGATAGAGGAGGATGCTTGAAGAAATATGGAAGTTATTTTTGTACCTAAATGATAAAGGTAATCTTCTGATACATGACTCATATGTAAGAACACAAAGAACGTAGACAATGCAAAGTATATAAATTGAAATACTTTGATATTAGAAGATATGGAGTAAAAATGGTAATGTTAAGTATGATTTACTTGTCTGTAGAATTTTTAATTTTCCCAATTTGAGAATTGATAGTTGTTGCTTCTTTTTTTTTTCTTGGAATATTTATCATTTTGTATTTAGTCACACTTTCCCTTTGTAGATGTTGGTAAATTTTGAATTTCATTATGGTGGATTGTTGGAAAGGTAGAAAAATAAATATGTTAAGGGTAAGATTAAAAGAAAAAAGGATATGGGTATTAATAAACTAAGCATGCTAGTTCTAAAAGGGATTTTCAAAGATAAAGGACATAGAGTAATCTCTACATTTAACAAATTTCAACATCAGTCCATTAGAAGCTTGATGGAGTTAAGCTTAGAGCATGACAAGGACATGTTGGCTATACTCCAAAAAATTGAAGA
Organism: Erythroxylum rufum; assembly: GCA_027478365.1. NCBI lineage: Eukaryota > Viridiplantae > Streptophyta > Magnoliopsida > Malpighiales > Erythroxylaceae > Erythroxylum > Erythroxylum rufum. The sequence goes on along the minus strand of JANIHZ010000004.1, from coordinate 1,014,382 downwards.
TTTGAATTATCATATGTTGAAATCTACTACAATCATGGTTATGAGCATCCTGCAACAGATGGTGAAGAGTCAGTATCTGATATTCACAATGAATTTGATGATGATGATGATGAGAGGTTGTTTTAAGTTCAATTGAAGCAAGATGAGGACTTCATTGTTATACAGGATAGTGATTATGGAGATGATTTAGTTGATGAGGAGTTATTTGGAATTGATGATGAAGAATATGTTTTTGTAAGAACAAATGAGAAGAGATGTGGGAAGACTTTGCAAAGTGAGTTTGAATGTGACAATGTTGTTAATGGTGTCGGAGGTAGTGGAAGGAATTTCAATGAAGTTGGTGATCATTCCAAAGATACTGGAAGAGAAGAAGGAAGTTCACATTGTGGAAATAGTGATTATCCTGACAATGATGCTAAGATTCAATCACTAGTTTGTAATAATGATGAAGCATTGATACCAAATAAGAAATACATTCGTTTGAATCCAAAAGTTGTAATGCAAGATTTTAAGTTTAAAATTGGAATGAAGTTCAAGGACAAAAATAGTTAAGGGAAGAAATAAGGAAGTATGCAATTATAAATATGTATAATGTTTTGATGGCCAGATCTGGTGTAAGAATGAAAGCAGTTTATGAGGCACAATGTCCTTTTCGGGTGTACACTAGTTAGATTAGAAATGAGAAAACATTTTCTATGAAGAGAGTAGAAAACACTTGTAACTACAGTAAAGTGCAGAGGAACAAGCAAGCTAACAGGAAATGGATAGCAAATGAATTTATACACAAGTTTAGGAGGAACCAGAATTGGCCAATTACTGAAATGATGGATGATCTCCAATCAAAATATGCACTACAGGTCACTAAATCTCAATGTTATAAGGCTAAATGGGAAGCTATTACCACGCTTCGAGGATCTACGGAAGGTCATTATATGAAGTTATGGTCTTATAGACATGAGTTAAGACGAGATGACAAAGATGGAAAAATATTATTGAAATTGATTTTCACGAACATACCGGGAAACCAATGTTCAAAAGATTTTATGTGGGATTTAGTGCTTTGAAGTATGGTGTTCTTGGTGGATGAAGGAATATTATTAGGTTAGATGGATTTTTTTTGAAGACTTTCCTTGGTGGTGCATTATTATCTACAGTAGGTCATAAAGAAAACAATCAGATGCTTCTTATATGTTGGGGTGTAGTTGAGGGAGAAAATTACCAATCGTGGAATTGGTTTTTGAGCATTCTTTCCAAAGATCTTGACATAAGTGAAAATTTATGGACTTTTGTTAACTATCAGCAGAAGGTAAACTTTAAATATCCATATATCTGATGTTCATTTGTTTATGTGATCAACACTTTATTAATTTATGTTATCTTTTTTTTACAAGGTTTAGTGGAAGCATTAAAGAATTTGTTTCTAGAAGCTGAATATAAAAAATGTGCTCGTCATGTGTATGCAAACTGGTCTAGTGTTCATAAAGGCCACACATATAGGAGTTTATTTTGGAAAGCGGTGAATTGCATAATGGAAGTTGATTTCGATAAGGCAATGGAGGAGTTGAAGAGTATTTCAGTGAAGGCTTATGAGGATTTCAAAATTAGGAATCCAGAGAAAATTGTGAAGGCCATTGTGAGCACAAGACTGAAGTGTGAAATAGTACATAACAATATTGAAATTTTATGGATTCATTTGTAAAGCTTGTACCAAAAGCTTGATCAATATGTTAGAAGACATTTGAGTTTCTTTAATGACTTAAATACATGAAAAAAGGAATATGATGTTGAAGTCCATTGATGATATATGCCCTAGAGTGAGGAAGAAACAGAGGTAGTAAAATGGGATGCAAGACATTGTAAGATCAAGACAAATGGAAATTTGAAATTTGAACTCACTATGTTTGTGGACAAGTATATTGTTAACTTGTAAGCACGAACTTGTCAGTGTAGACTATAGGATTTAATTAGGATTCCATGTAAACATGTTGTGGATTGTATATCTTATCAAAGGGAGGATATCTATGCTTATGTCAATCGATGTTATAAGTGTGATTCTTATTTGACGAGTTACCAATATGCTATAGAACCTATTAATGGTCTTAAATTTTGGCCAAAGACTGAAAATCTTCAGCGAATATTATCTCCACTAATCAAAAAGATGCATGGAAGACCGAAAAAGGCAAGAAGAGGGGATCACACTAAATAATCTCGAAATCCTAATAAATTGAGCAAGATTAGAGTAGCTATGAGAGGCCATCATTGTTATGAAATTCGTCACGATATAAGAGGATTGAAAAATAAGAATCAATCTTCAAGGCAACCTGAAATTGTAGTTATTTTAGTTGTATAACAAATGTCTTGTTATTCATGAGAAATTATTAACTTTATGTTTATCTTCAATGTGTATAATGCAGTGAAAAAGAGGAATGCCACCAAAAATTGAAGCCCCTTCACCTAGTACTCATAATTGTCTTGTACAAAGGTCGACAAAATCAGTATTTACAGGATTAAATATTGCATCTTCTATATTAAGAAGAGAGACGACAATGGTTAATGAATATTAAGTATAAAATTTAAGCTTTTTTTTTCTAACTTATATAACATGATAATTCCTTTTATTTTTATAGGCAAGTAGAGGACGTAGAGTAACATTTGGGGAAGTTACTGGAAATACCTACTTTATGGCAAGTCATTTAAATTCAAATTTATACTACTTATATGTAATTATAAAGGAGATGATAATACTTACATAATTGGTTATTTATACTTCACAGATGGGTAGAAGTCTATGTCAAGTGTTAGAACCTTCGAGTACTAATGCAACAACAACTCAAGCTTTCCAAAATACAAATGCTAATACAACTCAACCCAAGAAGAGGATCAAACTAATGATACAAATATCTGCTACTAGAAAATAGCTATTGAAAGATGGAGAAGGTGAATTGCTGATGAACCTAATTATTGCATTATGTTGCTATTAAAATCTAATTATTGCATTGTGTTGATGTTATTTAATTTTTGTTTGCATTCGTTGTTGTTATTTAAATAGCTATTAAAAGATAGAGAAGGTGAATTGCTGATGAACCTACCTATTGTTATTTGCATTGTGTTGTTGCTATTTAAATAGCTATTGAAAAATGGAGAAGGTGAATTGTTGATGAACCTACCTACTATTATTTGCATTGTGTTGTTGTACATACTTTGGTAATGTGCCATAAAGAAGGGACAATAACCAATTTTTCTTACAACTGAATATTATAGTAGCAAGTGATTGAATAAAAAACAAAGAGTTACATTTGCTTTTCTAGCTATTACAATGTCTCCATTTTTTTTGTACTTACATTCGATGCCCAAGCTATGAAATCGCTTAGGACCTAAAAAATAAATATATAAACACAAATATTAGGACTTATGACAAATTTTCATTATGTGGATATATTTTCACACACTTTTTGCAAACAGTAATACATCTTCCAAACAAGACTCTTACCCCAACGCACGGAACTTGATTGACATATTTTCTATAAAAACAAAATTTCATGTTTTTTACAAATACCAAGTACCTACAACCTTCAATTTGAATACTGATTAACATGAATTTATACGATTGGTAAAAACAATAATTGAAATACTTACCTTTGTATTAACGCATTCATAAAAATGTTGACCAATGTTGGGCTTAGCATTTGAAATACGTAACTTCATCTTCTCATTACAATTAGGGAGATCAATATTCAAATTCTGAATTATATATAGAAATATCAATATTAATTATAATTGAATCTAATGGGGTTACTTAGTGTGGATAGGTATCTCCCAATCCTAGACACAAATCAATACGAATGTGATCCTAAGCTATTGCAATTTTCTTCCAAATCTATTGCTTCCTGTTACGTTATACAAAGATTAAGAAAATCAATTTCATAGGTGATCAAATTATGAAAAGCATTAAGAACAAATTGCAATAATCAAATCTTTAAGTAAAAACGGGCATAAGAGATTAAATGTAGAAAATACCAATTAACCAAGATTACATCAAAGATTTCGTTAAAATCCTAGAATGAAAGGATTAGTTACTCATAATAACAGTAGCAACAATAAAAATAATAAAAGCAAGCATTATGAATATAAAATGAGTAGAAAGAATGGAAGAACAAATGGTGATTACTTGGTCTTGGAGTCCTCCTCAATGCTTGAACTTAACAGCCCCCTAATGTGTAAGGTGAATATCAGCTACTGGAGCAACGTTGAGTGGCCTTTAGAAAAATTGAGTGAGTAACGTTATGCTTGATTCTTCCGTAAGTGGAGAGTGGAGCCTCTTTTAATGTGCGTCAATGGCCCAGGGATTATGTGTGTGTAACCCCCAACTTTTTCTTGACTGCGCCGCCAACGGAATATTGTCTTAGCCACCCTATATTTTTGTTTGTTTTCTTCTTTTGGTCCAGCTGCCGGCGCTATTCAATGTTTTTCCTGCTTTGCGTCTAGCGCCGATTTTTCTTTGTTTGCGCCTCCGCTAGCTCTTGTTGTCTCCTACCTGCCGCCTACGTTCATACGTCAATTGATTTCTATACTTTTTCGGCTTCATTGTGCGTCTTGTTGCTGTTTTATTTCTCCCAAAATCAACGCCACAGCTGTCCCTTGCTTGTTGATTTTACTGTGCGTGACTTGTGCTATCTCCTCTTGCGTGATTTATTGACCAGCCTGATATTTAAAATTAATTGCAATTCGTTTTGTTTTGTCCTCTAGCTGTTGCTGATTTTGTCTTCATGCCTTAAGCTCCTCTTGCGTGATTTGTGCCATTAAATTGCCGCCACCTGTTGCACTCATTTAATTCCCTCTCTCTATTTCACGCCCAGCTGTCTCATACGTTGATTCTCTCTTGATAATTTGCTCCTCCCACGTGACGTGCGTGCCTTCATTTTGCTGTCCGTTGATTTTTCTGCCTTCTGTCCGTATGTTGCGTGTTCCTTCTCCCTTGTGTTGTAGATTTGTCAATTTAATCCTCCCTTATGTCTTTGCTTGCTTTATACCTTAAACGAAATTGGCAGCAGCTCTCATAGCCATACAAAAACATGCACCACCGTGAATGATGAACAATTTGATCCTTCATTCTTTTATGCTTTTTCCCACTTGTTTATGCTTTATCTTGCCTTCACTTGCTATAATCTTCTCTCTTGTTGTTCCATGAAGACAAGTGGACATAAATCTTCAGAAAATGATTCAATTATAATGCTTTCGACTCACTTTAATTTCTTTGCTTCCAAATTGTACCTAAAATAAAATATGAATTAAAGTGAGTATCTTAATCATTTTTGTATCATTAATTGCTAAGTGTAAATAATTAAAAATATCAACAATTAAGCACAGGTTGAACATTAGTTAAGCATTTTATCTTAAAAATAGGATTGAAAGTACATAAAAAATACATAAGAAAATCTATGATAATTCATTCCTATCAAGCCTATGGTGCTTTCTCTGTCTTTCCAGAATCTTCACCAAGAGTCAAACCTTTCCCTTTCTTCCGTTCTTGTTGACGCAAGATTAATAATCCTGGTGACCTTCTTGATTGTTTGGATTTCTCACAATGAAGTGTTTCCCCCTTTCTTTTAAACGATACTTGTTTTATAGACTGTTTCACCTGGCTTTCTTCTCTGTGTGAAATCATCTTAGATTTTATTGATTTATCTGACGATTTATTCTTCTTTTCTTCTATGGCTATTCTTCCTATGGATTGAGGTTTTGTCTTCCTTATGGGTGTAACATTTTCACTCATGTTGCGTCTGACAATACGCTCCCTCTCAGTCCTTGCTTTTGCCATAGAATCTATATCCTCCTTTTCTTGAATCTTCAAACCCATTCTACAGACAGTTGACGCATTAATGATGCTTTTTATATTCATCTTCATTATGTTTCCTCTATCAAAAAAATTCCAGAATCTCTAAAGATCCTTATTAGTAGCATACCATACGGTAAGGCATTAGAATCTCTGTTCGACTTCATCATGTAACTTAAGATTAAGTGTGGAAGATCTATAGGTTGATGGTTGAGTAGATGAAGAAAGCATTGTTCATCTATCATCATCACAACATTCTTCGAGCCTGTTCTTGGTAGAACATAATGAAAAAGTAGCGCATGTAGAACCCTAGCCTTCGGAACGAGAGTTGACGCCTTCTTTTCCTTTGGGTCACTACTTCTATAGAGTTGTTGATTGATATGTGCTTTCTCTACATTGAGTTGAGTCATCCATCTTGTGTTATGAGACAGCTTTGCTCTAACATATAGACATTCACTAACTTTCTCGATTAAATCTAGTGTCACAATAACCGACAATCTATCCACCATTGATACTAAGGTATTGTCTACTACTTTTGCATTCTTCCAAAACTCATATACTTCATTCAGATAGACTGTTTCACGAACCTGAAAGAAAATTTTCCA
>JANIHZ010000004.1:912526-925002 GCA_027478365.1 Erythroxylum rufum | reverse complement strand
GGTTATAAAAAATGAATTATTAAATATTTGGTGTTTTTTTTGGTTGTTAAAGGCTTATGTTTCTGACTAGTCTCTGCAACAAAACGAAAAGACTAAAGAAGAAAGACTACTTAAAACGGTTCCTTCCTTCTACTTTGACTTGGATTCTTTCTCCTCCAGCTTACGCTTTGTTCATTCAAACCTACAAGATTACATACATACTTGTAAAGACCGAAGCTTTAAGCTCTAAATGCAAAGTAAAGCTCCAAGCTTTGGCTTTGACACGGATTATTTTATAACACGAACTTGTCTTTCACCTTCGGAAGAAAAGTAAACCGAAATATAAAATTATGGTCACAGTTGAGGCTTAGCAAGACTGACACTGACCCGTCAGAAAAATCCAACCGAGCAGCCTTCGTTTCACACGGTCAGTCACTAGGAGTGTGACATTTTCAGCATTAGAGGAACAGGACGATCAGATGATTCCAACACGCGTGGAAGAGAAGACTTTAGGTTTATCGGCTGTGTCTAGAAATTGTATTCCCCGTCCAAGACGTTTTCTCAGGTGTTTAGTTTTGATTTCAGGCTTAACACTTCTTTCTCGAGGTCCCTTTTGCCTCGAGATTTTCTTCAGTTGAATTTATTAGTGTTGAACTTTCACTTCCCTGAAGTCCTGGTCGACCCTTCTGATTCCCACTTGATGTTGGTCAAGAAGTTTGTTTCTGGGCTATTTCAAGTATTTATCTGAGTTCGTACTCTTAGTGTTTCTATACATACCTTTGGGGAATTAGCCTTACTTCTGCATATGCCACTCAACTGAATCATTTAGCCCTGAAGGGTCCAAGTAGTTTGGAAATGAAGGATGCTCAATATTCTGACAGCAGAAGAAGCTTATCTGAGCTTGTGTCAGAATTACAGTGCTCAGCAGAAGAGGTGGCATCTGTCGCTAAGAGCTCAGAATCTGATAGAGAAGTTTTCTCTGATTTTGCAGTTTCGGTTGATAAATTCCTACCAATCCTTGCAGACATCAAAGACAATGAAGTTATCATGGATAGGCCACCAGTTCGAAAAGCAGTCGAGTCCCTTGAAAAGGAGCTAAATCAAACCAAGGTCTTAATCAAAGGCCACAAATCGGGATCGCCCATGAAACAAATTGTGGATGTGTCTCAAGATCTTGGGAGATCCTTAGGCCTTCTTCTCTTTGCCAGTATTGGCATGTCATCAGAAATCAAAGAAAGGATTGGGGCACTGCACAAAGAGTTGATGAGTGCGAAATTGGAATCAAGTTTTGCTCCTAGTCCTGGTTATAGCGTTAATATCAGTACACAGCCAAGTAGAGAATCTGGCTTCGCAAGTGAAATTGAATCAGAGAAGGAAAGTGAGGAAGGTAGAATTATTCCCAGTGTTGATGATGTTGTACTGCAACTGAAGTATGGCAATGATGAAGAACTTGGTCTTGCTCTTTCTGGACTTTGTGATTTGATTTGTGACGCTAGAGATCAAGTAGTTGACAAGAAGTGGATAGTTGATGAAGGGGTTATTCCAATTCTGTTTAATCGACTAAGTTCAGCCGTGCCTAGCAACCGACTGAGTATCATTCAAATACTGAGAATCATTGCTTCAGATAATGATGAACACAAGGTGAATCACATAAGAAACAGATCTTTAATTTTGCAGCTCCTATCCAAATATAATCAAATTGTTATCTTACAATTTCTGGTACCTGCAGGAAAAAATGGTTGACGTTGGCTATTTATCAGTGTTGGTGAAATCTTTGGCACGAGATGTTCTTGAACGGAGGGAAGCTGTTGGGCTGTTGTTGGACCTCTCCGATATTGCTTCTGTTAGGCGGCGAATTGGGAAAATTCAGGGGTGTATTGTTATGTTAGTCACCATTCTCAATGGGGACGATACAACTGCTTCTCTTGATGCTGGAAGGTTGATAATGGCATTATCAAACAATACTCAGAATGCACTTCATATGGCTGAGGCTGGTTACTTTAAACCTCTGGTTCACTGCTTAAAGGAAGGTAATGTATGTATATATGATTCTTTAATTTCTCTTCTAGTCGATTATCATGGACAAAAAACAATTTTGTACATGCCCTCTGGTTCCAGGAATAGCAGTACTCATACACCATTTCATTCTCAAATTAAAATTAATTCAGTTTTTGGTTTGGAAACTAGTTTTAATAAACTTCTTACAGGAAGATATAACTCTGTAGCTGTCCTTCACCTTGATTTGTAATCCAGAATTCTTGTTTTAGCAGGGTCTGATATGAGTAAGATCCTCATGGCAACAGCAGTTTCGAGAATGGAACTCACAGATCAATGTAGAGCTTCGCTTGGAGAAGAAGGGGCAGTCGAACCCCTTGTGAAAATGTATAAATCAGGGAATCTTGAAGCAAAGTTATCTGCTTTGAATGCATTACAAAACCTGTCAAACTTAACTGAAAACATACAGCGTTTGATCGGTTCAGGAATCATAGCTCCGCTCCTTCAGTTACTTTTCTCTGTGACATCTGTGCTTATGACTCTTCGTGAGCCTGCATCAGCCATTTTGGCTAAAATTGCCCAAGCGGATACAGTTCTTGTTAAAAAAGATGTGGCTCAACAGATTCTCTCTCTTTTGAATCTCTCCAGTCCAGTGATTCAGTATCACCTCTTACAAGCGCTCAATAGCATCGCTTCCCATTCAAGTGCATCCAAAGTGAGAAGAAAACTGAAACAAATTGGGGCACTTCAGCTCCTGGCTCCATTCCTGACAGAGCCTAACATTAAAATCAGAACAGCTGCCTTGAATTTGATTCACACTCTTTCCCGAGATTCACCAGAAGAGTTCATGGAACAGCTTGGAGAATCCAACCTTAATCACATCATCGATATCGTCTCGTCATCCATCCCAGATACTGAAAAAGTAGCAGCAGTTGGCATACTTTGCAGTCTTCCTCCTGGCAATAGAAAAGCAACAGACATTTTGAAGAACTCACGTTTATTGCCCATTTTGATCTCAACACTGGGTGCAACCACATCAAGCTCAACACTTCCAACAAGCCAGCTAATGGAAAATGTCACGGAGCTATTGGTTCGATTTACAGTTCCTTCTGACAAGAAACTGCAGCTTCTTTCTGCAGAATTGGGGCTGATTCCCCTACTTGTGAAATCGCTTTCAGTTGGATCAATACTAGTTAAGTGCAGAGCTGCAACCTCACTAGCTCAGCTCTCTCAGAACACCATAGCCCTTCGAAAGTCAAGGAAATCGAGCTGGCTCTGTATGCCACCTTCTGCTGAATCATTTTGCAAAGTTCACAATGGTTACTGCAACATTAAAACCACATTCTGCTTGATCAAAGCCGGTGCAGTCTCTCCACTGATCCAAATACTGCAAGTAGGTGAAGAGAGGGAAGCCGATGAAGCTGTTCTTAATGCACTTGCAACACTTGTGAAAGATCAAATCTGGGAAAGTGGAAGCAACTGCTTAGCTGAAATGTCAGGTGTTGAAGCCATAGTAAGAGTATTGGAAACAGGGAACGTAAAGGCTCAAAGCAAAGCACTTTGGATACTGGAGAGGCTTTTCAGGATTCAGGAACACAGAGCGAATCATGGGGAGTCTGCTCAGGTGGTGCTCGTTGATCTAGCTCAAAATGGTGACCAGAGACTGAAACCAGCAATTGCACAAGTATTGGCACACCTCGATCTTCTACAAGATCAGTCCAGTTACTTTTGAGGGTGCATTGTATACTTTAAACCATATTATTTTACCAGCTCTCGATCATATCATTCAATTCAGTGAATTCTTTTAATCTAAAATTCGTAAGTTTCAGAAATCCGTCCAGGCTTCCTGAGTTCCGATCTATTGAGTCAACCCGATCAATTATCATCAAACGAAGAATTACTTACTATTATTATATAGAGAGTTTTTGATACAGTACACGATAATTACAACTACTCCACAGAGGGAAGAAAACACACATTCATCAGGAAATCACACACTCTTAGAGATAAGGCAAAATCAAGCTTATTTTACCATTCATCGATACACTCCAATCAAGACCCATTACCAAACAGAGGAACCCAATCAACCAGAGATTTCAATGGACCTGACTTCAGGATTCTTCACTTCCTCCTTTGGAACAGTAACGGTAAGAACCCCGTTTTCCATAGCCGCTTTGACCCGATCCAACTTTGCATTCTCCGGAAGCCTGAACCTCCTCATGAAGCTCCCACTGCTTCGCTCCACGCGATGCCACTTGTCGTTCTTGTCTTCCTTCTCCACCTTCCTCTGTCCGCTGATTTGGAGCACTCTGTCGTCTTCAATCTCCACTTTCACTTCCTCTTTCTTCAACCCTGGAAGATCCGCCTTGAACACGTGTGCCTCCGGCGTCTCCTTCCAGTCTATGCGAGTGTTAACAAACGCAGAGTTCTCCCCAGTAACGAGGGAAGAAGATGAAGGGAAACCGAAGTCCCTGAATGGATCCCATGAATCCAACGCAGAGAATGGATCGAAGACATTGCTTCGTCGATTACCGAAGACGCTTGGGATCAACGACATCTTCACTAACTGAGCTTCAATAAGGTTCTATTCGCTGTTGATGGTTGAATAGTTGTAAGAGCTTGGTTGGAAGAACTTAATAGCAGAAGTAGTACGAATCGCTTCTTTTTTACGCCGTTGATGAGCTCGAGGGATAGATCAGGTATTTATAGACATTCTGATAATTTCCAAGCGTATCCAGTTGAGTTAAGCTTCCATTAGCGAAGTTTCTAGTGGGACCTGGAATCCATGAGAATGCTCTGGACTTGGTGTTGAAGAAGGAAGAAGGATCTTGATCCAACCATTAGAGTGAAATAAGCCTACAATTAGGTTATATTTAGGTCCAGATCTTATGACCCGACCCAGATGAGATTGAAATGGGACCAAAATCTTCATAACGGGCCATAAGCTCATAATAACCGAAAAGAGCAGAATACTCTGAATTGTCTCCTAGGCGGCGTCGTCCCCAAAAGCACGCCATTCGTTTCTCGAGTATCTGAAGCCCTAACAAAACCTTTCACTGTCTCAAAATTTATATACTCAAATTCTGTTCTTCAACAATCCCTAAACTGTAAAGGCAAAGATGTTGCGTCGAAACATCAGATTGAGGAGAGAGTATTTGTATCGGAAGAGCTTAGAAGGCAAAGAACGACTGCTCTACGAAAAGAAGCGAAAAATCAAAGAAGCCCTTGCTGGTATTTTATCAATCGAAGAAAACACTAATAATTCTATTCTTTTGAATCTTCATGTTTTCTTGGTTTTTGTTGTAATTTGTGAAATTTCTATGTAGAGGAAAAACCGATTCGTACCGAGCTCAGGAACGAAGAAGCTGTTCTTCGCCAAGAAATCGATCTTGAAGACGATAACACTGCTGGCATGTTATGGTGATTCCATCGAGAAGTTGAATCTGCCATCATGCTAACATTGCATCCCATATCCCAGAAGTATTCAGCTATGGTGATTCCTCCAAACAACACAACCACACGTCAAATTAAGAAACATCAACTGGCAATGTCTAAGAATTGACATCACGGGACAATAGTCTCAAACTACTTCCCTGAGCAGTAAATTAGCATAAGTTCATTCATGCATGCACAATACATCATTTTAATATATGCCACCACCACCAGAGAGGCACCTGATCACCTGTTCCGAAATTGCTGTTCCTGTGCTGTTCCCTTGTTAAAACGTCGACGTTCTAATTAAAACAAACCTCTCGGCTTTTCTAAGCCAAGCCGATGCTCCTCATTCTTTTCATTCATTCTTCCCACTTCACTTCTTCGATCTTGCGCCCATCTTCTTAACTCTTTCTATCCTTAGAAACAATGCAGTTACTTAAGAGTGGAGTTACTAGGAATATTCCAATTCTGGGTGAATACTGATCGTAGACTTATCTTCACTAGATATCTCGAAGCCCGAAGCCCTTCAAGAAATCATACACGGCTTAGTCGAGATTAGACCTGACATTGCCTAAATAATAGAAGAGATCGGAAGAGAATGTTACCGGTGTTGAGAATGTTACCGGGGTTGAGATTGTTGGATGAACAGAAAGTTGGGTTAATCCTCCTTTTGTGCCTATTATTCAAAGTTTAGCGCAGCGCTCGCTTGTCTCCTCTTTGATCAGATGTGGGTTTGGCTTTAAACAATTATTGATCTACTTCCTGCTTGTATTTTTGTTAATTAATTTGTTTTAATTTTAAAATTTTAAAGCAAGTTATTTACTGGATTTTGATTGGTAAAAATGTCTCTAGCTTCTTTACGTGTTCCAGTGGAGTCTTCTGGAATCTGTCTATATCGTCTCTTGGAACTGGTTCTTGCACTCATTTGGTGTTTTTGGAAGCCCTGTTTTGTGGTGTTTTTTGAAGCTTTGTTTGTAGTCTTCAATCTTGTGCCTATTTGGGCTGAACAGAAAGTTGGGTTTGGCTTGCTTGTCTCCTCTTTGTGCCTGTTCTTCAGAGACGATACCAACAATGCGGGGATGAACCAGATGAGAAGGTAACAGAGCATATGAACTGAATCCATGCCGAGTTGAGGACAGTATTTACGTGTTCCTGTTAGATCAGGTACTCCTTTTGATTTCCTTTTTCACTTTTCCCATCTGGTTTCTTTGTTTTTTGATTGTTTTAGGTTGTAAGATCCTTTGGCCTTGTTGTTTGATAATCTGAATTTTCTGCAATTGGGGTTGTTGAAAATTAGGCTATTTTCCTCTGTGTATGTGTTTTTGTGCTATGAACTTCTGGTCCCTTTTAAGGAAGTTATCTGTTTATAGAGTTTCAGTTCTAGAAGCTTAGATTGATATAAATGCAAATTAAACTCTGTGTTGCTTGCTGGGAAATATCTTTCACATTCTTAACTGTTATTACATTAACATCAGGTTTTTGGGATGTATCTGCTAAATCTTAGACAGTTAAAGCTGAAGGTAGACAGAAAAGAGAAGATCAATTTCGGATACTTTTAGGAAAATGGTGCCTGACAAACGACTTGGAGCTCTCCTAATACTCGTATTGGGCCTTGTCAACGACACATTAGGTAATTTTGACATTTTGTATACATGACTTGGTATTACTGAAGCAATTAAGGTTAAACTATGAGTTTATATTGCAGATTGTTGTTTTGCTTCATATATTCATCACGACAGCAGCAATTTTGTATCCCATTTTTGTGATCTTGAGGTATGTTTTGATACATGGAAATGCATACAAGAGGAGAAAAAAATTTCCTGGTCATTTGTTACAAATTGTGGGATTAAAAACTGCTGAAGCTCACTTTGGTATATTTTTCATAACACCTAGGCCATACAGCCCACCACACATAACAGAAAAAAATCAAGAAAACAAATAAACCATTATTGACTTCTCTAATCTTAATTTTCACATATGGTTTTGCAGCCAAGTTATCCTCGTACAACTTCTATTAGGAAGAACTGGGTGGCTCGTCAATTTGTTAAGTTAGACACATAACGATTTGCCATTTATAGACAATACATAATCAAAAAAATATATAAAAATTACATAATAATGAGAGTATAAGAAAGAAATTGTCAATTTTCAGTAAGAAATAAAATATGCACCTTGCCGATAAAAATGCAGAAATTAACTTAAATACTCTACTTTCTTTTCACTTTGTATTTACAAAATATGCCTCCTGCACATGGAGCTAGACAATCACATGTCTCAACGAAGCCACATATATTTGCATTATCATAGTTAACATTACTGTTTTGTCATGAGTTATTTATCATCATATCGCTCCCACCATGTGGTTGTTGTGCCTATAAGAATCATAAAAAAATAGTATCATTAGAAATCAAAATACTAGAATTAGCATAAACAGCCTAACATCAAAAAAGTTAAAAGAGTATATAATCAAATACTAGAATAATTGTTAAAACATTGAATTTTTTTTATTAAAAAGTACACATGGGGACATGAAATTTAAGAAAAAAATTTACAAATTAAACCTCAAGATTAAATGGTAATGTTGGTGCTGCAATTGTAAGATTTGCTTGAGTCTAAACTTTTTTGGTTGCTTTCCTTTTTTTCATAGCCTTCTCCAAGCCACCCCTCAATCTCTTACCTGAAACACTTTTCTTCTTGATTTTGATTCCTTTAATACTCGAATATTAAACCATCTCTTCATCTTGTAATCTAACATTAGAGCTTAACATCGACTGTTGGACAGTTGATCCATTACCTTGTAGTCTAGCATCGACGATTTCCAACATCTTCAAAATACAATCTTTAACAATTTTGTAAGTCTCTTCACTCTCAGATGCTTTTGTAACCAATTGAACATATAGCCCACACAATTCTTTATACCACATGCTTCGACATATCTTGGGATCCAAATTGTTTATGCTAGTTCTAGAATTTTTAGTTCCCATGAATCCAAGTTTCGCTTTACGTGTCCATCTTTTCAACTTGTACTGATTTGGGATCTGCATAATATTTTTCACAGTAAAAACTTTCAAAACATGAGAACATAAAATTTTAGCAAACTCAAATTTTCTACAGCTACAATCAACTTTTCCATTTGATGAATCATAAGTAACTGTATGGCAATAACTCTTCTTATAAGGGGTAATTTGATATTTTGTGATTGATCCAACATCCCCAAAGCTTTCAATACAACAATTATGAGACTTACACCACTCATTTTCAAACCACTTGAATACCTCAAAAGTATAAATAGTTGCTGCATGTTTCAAAATTTCAATTGGATACAATAATGAAGGAATACTTGTACTTGATTTAAAATCAGCCTTTAACTCCTCATATCTATGTTCTTCAAGGAGTCTCTCAAAGTGATGAAAAAGTTCCAAGAATTTGTGTTGATAACTGACATATCTCTTGACAACAATATTCATGTTCTCACTTCTTTGTGTTGTCGTCATGTCGGTACAAAACATTTGTCTTCCATACACTAAAGCCCCTTTATCCTTTATCCCAAACATGCGCCTCAACCAATCATTATCTTCAAGTCTGTATTTGTACAACTAAATCTACCTCTTCTTCAAAATCATATATGCATGAGCTAAAATCTCTTGAAAAATATTTGAATTGTAAGAAAACACCATTTAGATGGATGGCTGCATTTTGATAAATATGCCAAATACATAAACGATGATGAGTTTCAAGCCATTTTAGTACTAGAGCCTTTGCCATTGCTGCATCTTGGTCTATAAGAATTGTTTTAGATCTTTTATCACATATAGCTTTTGCAAAAGTATCAAATAACCATTTAAACGTCAGGGATGTCTCATCATATAATAATGCAACACCAAAGATTGTAGTCTGCTTGTGGTGATTAACACCTACAAGCAATGCAAGAGGATGACCTTCATTGTTCTTCCTGTAAGTTGTATCAAAACAAACCACATCACCAAAATTTGAGTAATCTGCTATAATCTTTGCATCTGACCAGAAAATGTTAGATACTAAATCATCTTCATCAACTTGGATAGCATAAAAGAAATTTGGATCATCAAATTGCATTTTATGCAAATATTCTAGAACACCTCCTGTATCACCTCTTCTCACATCCCTCGATCTTTTAGACTGTAAGTAATTTCTATAATCATCTGGTATGAAACCTACATTTTCTCGACCACCTACTTGCCTAACCATAACATCACGAGATGCCTTTGGTGAGATTCCTACATCATTTGTCATTTCAATTTGTATTGCTGTAGATAAACTTATCTTTCGATGAGATATGTATAAGTGTCTTGATTGGACTTGAGAGGTAGTGATTGTGCTCCTCAATAAATTGAACCATACATAATTTTTTTGCTTCTTCAACAGCTGACTCTCATTTTAGCTTCACAACCAAACCTTGTTTAAGGGTGTTTTGCTCTTACATCAATATCTCACTTGTCTTTTCCTCGTTTACCTTCAGTATTACAACAAAACATTCAGTCAATCAAGTTTCCAGATTGATCTTTATGGCTTTTGCTTCTCCTTATCCCAAACCCTACTTTTTTAGCATATGCCAAATAGAATTGGTAAGCATCTTCTTCTGTCTCAAACTCCATTCCAATTTTTGGTATTAATTCTTTAGATACTTCACTTGAGCCACTAGTTTGCAATTCCTAATTACTGTTTAAACTCATGACAGCTACAAGCTCATCTTCACCTTCACTCCTACCAACTTCATTACCATCTTCAAAATTTAATTGACGACAAGATGAAGATACACCCTCCATTCAATTATTAGTTTTGTTCTTGAAGTAAAAACCAAAAAACAAATGAAAAACTGAAAATGAATACTTCACTTTTATGATATAAAGAAACACTAAATGTCGAATTCACAATTTAATTAAGAAGTAAAACATAAATCCTTTAGCATTAAACTTAAATAATATCTAACAATTGGTGCTAAACAAATTGTTTAAAAATTATTTGATTTCTCTATTTGACGTTCCCGCGTATTGGTAAACTAGAAACAAAAAGAAAGGAAAAGGAAAAGTATTGTCAAGAGATATGTCAGATACATAATAAAATTAGATTTTATTAAAATATGATATTGTGATTGAACAACGTTGTATTTATTGAAACAATTTATTTCTTTTAAAGAATTAAAATAAAAGCTACTTCCTTTTTTCGTTACAATCAATTAAGTGTTATTGTATGGAAATCAAGTTTGAATGTGATATAGAAGAGACCTCACCTAACATATAACAACTTACATGAAACACTTAAACCATCTCTTTAAAGTATTAGACTATACAACATAAGGTCCATTTGTTACAAAAAAAAAAAACATGTACTTTGGTTTGGTAGTTGAATAAATATTAGATTAAACTATATGAAATATAATTATGTTCATTAGCAATGGACAATGGTAGCAGAGTTGGCTTGGCTTGGCTTGTAGCATCAATGTCTATACTCATGGGAAAACATCTTATTCCTACCAAGCTCCACAGAGTTGGAATAGACTAATTGATACAAAAGATCTGAACTCATCGCAAGAACCTCAAGCCTATTCATAAAAGAACACTTGTCCCACTCTACGAAGAAAATTCATTATGTAGACATTAATCATACCTTTAAGATAATCTAATAGTGCCAAACGTCAAAGGCTTGATTCCTTTTGACAACTAAAACACACCAAAGATCGAACGAACGATCAAAGAAATGCCAATGCACACGACATTTATGAGTAATCTTCACAGTTGTTTATCCTACAGCATGGGGACTGAAAACTGAATTAGGTGCCCAAACCTGTCAGTCATTAAAAACAAAACTAAATAGAATTAGAAGAAGCTCTCAAGTGACCAGATTAATGAAGTAACTTATGTCATGAAAACAGAAAATGAATTAGATTAGAATGAAAGTAATTGTCGATTAAGAGGCAATGAAGTCATGCAACTGTAATGTCAAAAAAAAATTCCCTCGACGTGACAAATGAACAAGCATGCTAACTTAATATTTTCGCAGCTAAATGCTTGAAACATGAGTTAGGACTCATGAACAAGCATAATCAATAGAGGATAAACCACATTTTTACCATTCATAGGCATTGAACAAAAACTGAACTTAAGCTGAAATTCGGGTAGCCCAAATGAAAAGTAAATAGCTAACTTTGAAAAATCATAACTTAAGCTATAAACCTCAGAATTTAGTGATTGAAGTTGCTATCTCTTCCTCTTGATGATCTATAAATGCTCACCAAATATCATAGGACTAGGAGGTCTGTGCTAAAAGTATGTCATGTAAAAAGGGGTTGTCCGTTTTTTGTGACCTGAAATGTGCACCAAATTTGGAGAATAAATTGTATTAATTGGCAATGAATTATGGGGAAAGAAAGGTGCCATTATCTTCATCTATGTCTTAGCTTTCAAAAAAAATTTTCCTTGCTAAATTTAGACAACAATAAGGCATCCAAAATATTTTTCTCCCTCAGCTACTCTATCAGACCTAACATTCCAGATTCAACACCTAAGTTTGCATAGGCATAACTTAATGTAGAAAAACCAAAAAAATGCTCAAAAATATGAAAAACTTTCCTTAAGATGTCTACTTTTAGGCTATACATGTCTTGCTAACAATATCCAGTGGCACTGTCCCCGGCACGTCACAAACAAGAACCTACCCTTGCTGCCAAGAAATAGGATAGTACCTAAACCATATCATTATTGTCAATAGAAGTTATAAAGACATCTCATATGGCTCCTCCTCTTTACGTGCATAATGAGAATAATAAAAAGCAACAGCCAAAATAAAGATGGTTTAAACACCACTGGTACCTTTAATGTATATCAGTTTCTATATATGTATATATAGAGATATCTATTGGCAGTTGTCAATCTAGGAAGCATTACAGCTCACTTAGTACAAAGGCTGACTGAGAATGCGGGGCCAAACAGGGGTCTTCGATGGGCTCACCCTACGAACACAAAGTATGAGACTATTTTAGAAATTTAAATGAAAATATTTTTAAGGAAAGGGGAAGATAGAAAGAATTT
>JANIHZ010000004.1:887583-899382 GCA_027478365.1 Erythroxylum rufum | reverse complement strand
TAATTGAAGCCTTTACTTAAGGCCTTGATGCAGAACATTACAATCAGAATAATATCTTAATTAATAACAGCTGTAAATTATTGTTGCCATTTGTGATGTTGCCATCTGAGTTCTGTTGACCACGCCTTGCATAACTCTTGCCAATGAATGCGTCTCTAACATTACTCCCTTCCTGGAGAAAGAGCTTGTCCTCAAGCTCAAAATCAGGATAAGAAGCTTGGAAATTAGGGACTGTTTCCCACGTAGCATCAGATTGAGACATTCCACTCCAGTGAACTAAAACCTCCCATATGCCACGGTTGAGACGAGAACGAAGGATGCTATGGGGAGTAGGAATTATGTGGCCATTCTCTGTCGTGGGTAGAGATGGAATAGTTGCAGAAGGTAGACCTTTAAACTCTTTTAAAAGTGAGATGTGGAACACATTGTGGATCTTACAATCCGGGGGTAATTCTAATTGATAAGCAACTGGACCAATCTTACGAATTACCTTGAAAGGACCATAAAACCGAGGACCTAATTTATGTTTGAGTTTGCATGCAAGGGAATGCTGGCGATGAGGATGTAATTTCAGCCATACCATTGAACCAAGTTCAAATTCTAGAGGGCGGTGGCCTTGATCATAAATTGCTTTCATCCGTTGCTGAGCTTGTTGGAGACGAAGACGGATGTCACTCAGCATATGATCTCTATCAATCAGGGCTTGATCCACAGTAGCTACTCGAGTGGTACCAGCTTCATAAGAGAGCAAGCGAGGTGGGTTTCGACCATATACAACTTTAAATGGAGAAGTAAGAAGAGATGTATGGAAGGATGTATTGTAACAGTATTCTGCCCATGGAAGCCGTTGAACCCACTTTTTTGGTGTATCGCCTACCAGACAATGTAGGTACATTTCAATAGTTCGATTCACAACCTCAGTTTGTCCATCCGATTGAGGGTGATAGGCTGAGGAAAAAGCGATCTTAGTGCCACTTAAGCGAAAAAGCTCTTTCCAAAAATTGCTTGTAAAAACCACATCTCTGTCACATACCACCGATTCTGGAAGGCCATGTAAACGCACAATCTGCTCAAAAAAAATAGTCGCTACTGTAAGAGCCGTGTATGGGTGTGCCATAGAAATAAAATGAGCATATTTCGAAAATCGGTCCACCACCACAAACAACACCGACTTGCCACAAGATTTTGGCAATCCATCAATGAAATCCATGGAAATATCAGCCCAAACTTGGGATGGAATGGAAAGCGGCTGAAGTAACCCAGCTGGACTTAAATGTTCTGTTTTATTACGTTGACAAGTCAGACAAGAAGCAACATATTCTTGAACTGCAGCCCGCATTCCCTTCCAATAAAAATCATTGCGCACTCGTTGCAATGTTTTGTGTAACCCTTCATGATTGTTATCGTGAATACCTGAGAGGATGGCTGAAATCAAAGGAGATGTAGGTAAAAGATAGACTCTACCTTTGTATAGGATTAATCCATCTTCATAGGACCAGGAATTGTCGACCTCACCATTTTGGATTTGAGTGCATAAGCCTTGGAGATCTTCAGACCCAGCAACTTCATCACGTATTGCATCAAACAATAAAACTCTTGGTTGGGAGATGGCACAAAGGACACCTTCTTCTTCATCACGTCGAGAGAGAGCATCGGCAGCTTTGTTCAAGTTTCCTGCCTTATATTCTACTTTAAAATCAAACCCCAGAAGCTTATTAACCCAATGTTGTTGAGGGGTAGTCGAGAGTCGTTGTTCCAGTAAATATTTTAAACTGTAATGATCTGTGCGAATGAGGAACCTCCTACCCCAAAAATAAGCATGCCAATGTTGTACGGCTTTGGCTAACCCGATTAATTCCCTCTCATATGCCGGTAATTTGGAGTATCGTTCGGCCAATTTGCGGCTGAAAAAAGCAATAGGATGTCCATGTTGTTGAAGCACAGCCCCTATCCCGCTTCCGGATGCATCACATTCTATTACAAATTCTGCATCAAAATTAGGTAATTGAAGGACTGGTGCACTAGCAAGGGCTCGTTTTAAGTCATTGAAAGAGCTGAAGGCTGAGTCACTCCATTGGAAGGCATTTCGTTTCAACATATTGGTTAAGGGAGCTGCGATTTCGCCATAATTATGGATGAATTTTCGGTAGTATCCGGCTAGCCCCAAGAACCCACGAAGAGCCTTAATAGATTGTGGTACTGGCCAATCTCTAATGGCTTGAATTTTGTTGACATCAACGGAGACCCCTTTACCCGAAATGACATGCCCAAGATATGCAACTTGTGATTCTGCAAATGAACACTTGGATTTTTTAAGAAATAGATGGTGAGCACGTAACAGGTTGAGGACTATTTGAGTGTGCAGCATGTGATCATCCCATGTTTTACTATAAATAAGGATGTCATCGAAGAAGACAAGGACGAACTTCCGCAATTGTTCTTTGAAGACCTCATTCATGAGTGCTTGAAAGGTGGAGGGTGCATTGGTAAGGCCGAATGGCATTACCAAGAACTCAAAGTGCCCGTGATGCGTTCGGAATGCCGTTTTTTCCACATCGTTTGGGTCCATCCTAATCTGATGGTAGCCAGATTTAAGATCCAATTTTGTAAAATATGTTACTCCATGAAGTTCATCTAACAACTCCTCGACAATGGGGATAGGAAATTTGTCTTTAATTGTTCGAGTATTGAGTTCTCTGTAGTCAACACAAAAGCGCCATGTACCGTCTTGCTTGCGAACCAATAATACGGGTGAAGAAAATGGTGAATGACTGGGTCTGATGATGCCTTGTTGAAGCATTTGCTTACATTGATTTTCTATCTCATCCTTCTGTAAGTGTGGATATCGATAAGGCCGAACCACTATTGGCCCCGTTCCCGGAAGCAAACAAATGCGGTGGTCGCAAGCTCTAAAGGGGGGTAAACCTGCTGGGTCTTGAAATAAATCCTCAAAATTCTCTAGAATTCCCTCCAGCAGCATTCTAGAATTTTCAGTGCCTTGTAATGTATGGATTCGGCGCCCTTGCGCAATCTGTTGGCCATGGAGAGTCACTTGTTTGTCTGCTATCCTGAAACACATAGTGAGAGTATCGAAGTCCCAAAGGATTGGACCCAATGTTTGTAACCATTTGACTCCCAAAACAATGTCAAAGCCATCCAATGGAATAACAAAAAAATCAACGGTAAAATAATTAGAATCAACTGTGAATGTTACCGCCTGACAAATGCCCTTGCTTGTGACTTTTTCGCCATTGGCCACTGATACACTCATTCCTGTTCTTGGTTGGATTGAGAGGTCGAGGTGGTTTGCTGCTATATTACTAACAAAATTATGGGTGCTCCCAGAGTCAACCAACACTAGCAGGGGCTGATTATTGATAACAACTCTTAATTGCATGGTTTGGGCATTTTGTTGACCAGTGATTGCGTGCAAGGATATCTCAGGTTCATCTAGCTCCGGCTGTCCTGGTTCCTCGACAAAATTCTCAGATTCGGCTACCTCCAACCAAAACAATTTTTTACATTGATGTCCAAAGGAGTAAGGCTCGTCGCAATTGTAGCATAGGCCTTTCGCTCGTCTCTCTGCCATCTCTGCTCGACTTAGTTTCTTTATATAGGGAGAAGAAATATTGCTGGAGCTGCTCTGAACTGAAGCTATTGGCCCACTTGCAATTTTGGAGGTGCGCCCAAGTGGTAAGGAAGGTGTAGATCGTTGGTTGGAAGCCAAGTTAATGCCCCTTTTTATATCTCCCCACCGCTCTAATTGTTGTCGCTTCTCATATGCTCGGGCAAGGTTCATGGCTGTTACAAGATTGGGAGGGTTATGCAACTCAAAATCCATCCGAATAGTTTCAATTAACCCAGCTGTGAAGAGATCCACTTGTTGATTCGACCGAACAGTGGTAGCTCTTGCCAACAAGGATTGGAACTTACGCTGGTATTCTTCTACTGTACCATTTTGTTTTAAATTTACTAGCTCTCCCAACGGGTTACTTCGTAATGGTGGCCCAAAACGTAGATTGCAGTAGTCTTTTAAAGTTTTCCAATCTATCTCAGGTTCTTCTTGTTCTAGTTTGTAGAACCATAACTGGGCCTCTCTTAGCATGTGAAATGCTGCCAGCCTCACCTTGTCTTCTTCCATAGTTCGTTGATTGTGGAAGAACTGTTCGCAGCGGTTGAGCCATCCCAAGGGGTCCTCAGATCCATCAAAAGAAGGAAAATCTAGCTTAGTGTAGCGAGGCACGATTGGAGCTACTGGGCGTCCCTCTATGGTGGTATTAGTATGATTTGAAGAATTGGAATGACTGTTACTACTTCCTCCTCTTTCTCTTTCTTGACTGGTCCTCTTACCTGCGATTTTGAAAAATTCCATTAGTTGGTGAGACAAGTCCTCTATCCTATTTTCCACACGCATATGTGATTCTTGCATCTGTTGCACTTTTGTGTGTGTCTCCTGCATGAATGTCTCAACTTTTTCTTGCCACTGTGAGTCCCCCATGTCGCTGAGCTCTGATACCAAGTTGTTATGGGTTCTGCTGTAGGATCGTGTCACGGGTCGGTGGACAGGGTAATCTTCTCCAAAGGTGTCTAAGTTCCTAAAACTGATGTTGCGGCTTTTCCTTGAACGACCTATGGTGAATTGAAAAACAATAGGATTGTATTAAAGAAAGCTCGTTAGAGGGAGCTGTGACCTCTGATGATTTGTAATGAAATTCTGCTTATTTTATTCATAAACATGTTCTCCTTATAAAGAGGTTACATGATTTCGTAGTAGGAATAACTCCTTAATTGAAGCCTTTACTTAAGGCCTTGATGCAGAACATTACAATCAGAATAATATCTTAATTAATAACAGCTGTAAAATTATTGTTTCCATTTGTGATGTTGCCATCTGAGTTCTGTTGACCACGCCTTGCATAACTCTTGCCAATGAATGCGTCTCTAACACGATCCCATACAAGAGGAGCATCATTAGGCTTGAGATGGTAATAGCCAGAGCCAAAAGCAACGGCGGTTACACCAACGAAGAAACACGTCCACCCTAAAGCTCACCTTGCAAACTTTAAAAGTTGTCAAAAAAGGACGAGAACTCTATGCAATCGACTAGTTCAAAATAGCTCAATTTAGTATATAAATCACAAAATGTATAAAATCGCTGATGAGATCAAGAGACCTACCTGAGTTTGAAGTAATTCCCGTGATAAAGATGCGTGAAACCAATCACACCAACGACAAAGAACGGGAAATTAGAAATAACGTTAAGCGTGTTTGGTATGCCTGAAATTAAAAATCAAGAAAAATTTCGAAAGACAGATCAAAGTTGGAGACTTGATTGAACCGAGAAACAAACATTGAGCAAAGATCACGAAATAATATCATAAAATACTATAGTTCCTCTTCATTTGGTCAGTAGAAAACATGGGGATTTGCTGAAAACAGGGAGAGAAACAATCAATAGAATAGAGAAGAAAAGGGGGGAGGGGTTTTTTGATTACCCAAAAATTCGCGTTGGTAGCGAAGTCGTGGTAAGCTTCGGATTGAGGAATGGCAGGAGTGGCAATCGTCAACACCACGGAGGAGAGGCTTTGGCTGCCCGTCTTCACGCTGAACTTACCTGTGATTATCCACAAATTACAACTGCCAAAAGTTCTCAACTTATCCTCTAACAATGATAATGCATGCTTACTCGAACGATTTAACCGTGTCTCATTACAACATGGAGTCTGTCTGACGGAAGCGCAGACATGGCGGTGATCCAGAGAAGAGCGAAGAAGGATCCGAAGAAAACGAGAGAAATGAGACGGGGCAAAATCGACATTAATCAAATAATTTCAGCTGATCATGTTGAAATGCTCCTTTACAGGAGCTTATTCAAAATTAGCTGATTGGGTTGAATCAGCCAACCCAATCAACTAATAACCAAACACTTCCAACAGCTTTTTTATATAGTCAAGAAGCTGAAATTGGTCAAACGGCTAAAAAAAGAGCTGATAAGCTCTTTACCAACAAGGCCTTCAAAGACAACTGTTTTAAGAATCTTTCTCCTTGGAGTTGGGAAGTATAATTTTAATCTCAATTTTTTAGTAGATTAAATTTATTATTTTTTGTGGACAACAATGGTACTACTTCAAGGCAATTCGTATCTTTTGGCTAGCCAAGTCCTTTTCTTTATCGCTTTTTTAAGTGAATCAGTACGTTTTAGAAAGAGTTAAGCAGTAAGCTGAAAGATCCAGTTATGGCTTCTGCTGCCTCACTTGTTTCGACCCTTTCTTGTCAGAGGTAAAGCGAAATCTCCTGTTTGTTAATACTCTTTTGGCTACGCATTTGCTTTCTCATGTTGATACTGATCTTTAGCTACGGCTGTGTCTGTAAACTTTGTTCTTCTGGCTCATTATCGTATCTTGGTTTCAATGAATATATTTGTGAATAATTTGGGTTGGGACGTTTTGACATCAACAACTAAGGAACTGGATCATTACTTGACGGGTTACTGGAGTTTTGACATTTAGGATTATATGTTTTGTGCTGGTCTGTAGGATGCTTGTTTTTATGACCGATGATGCTTTTTATTTCAGTTTGATTGAGATATCAAGAGTTTTAGACTTATTTGGTGTCGAAGCTGTGCTCTAATTGATCTCTCTATAGATCTGTACTTCTGATCAAATATGAATTCTATCTGGAGGCTTTTCCTCAATATTTATGTTCATTCATCTGTAATAGAAGTGTAAAGTTTCACTCGAACAACTAGGAGGCTTCTTGACAACTTGTGCAGCCAAGATAAAAGAGCAAACTTGGCGAGCAGTGGTATTTTTGTTGCAGCACTAAGAGCAGGCAAAAGGTTACTATTAGATTTAACCAACAAGTCGAGTTAATTCCTCGGACAGGATGATGCGCAGTGGTTCCCATTAGAACGATCCCAAGGTTTGGATTTAGGACAGTACAAAAGAGGGTAATGAGGAATATGGTAAACATTAACTGGACATATACATTAGCAAATCCGATGTCGCTGCATGGTTACAGCATCTAATGCATATGATTTTTGGTCTTTTTAGAAACTAACTACAATTTGGTCAGATTCTGCAGTGTTTGATTTGATCCTAATCTGTTTAGGACACGTACGTTTGGAGTCTATACTGTGTTGTAGTTATAGTTTTACCCACTTCTAATCCTTGTATTCATTTTGCTTTTTGTAGGTTATCAGGGAAAGTGGCGTTGGTCACAGGTGGAGCCTCTGGCATTGGAGAGAGCATTGCTCGTCTGTTCCACAAACATGGCGCAAAAGTTTGCATTGTTGATTTGCAGGACAACCTTGGACAAAATGTCTGCAACTCCCTTGGTTTTATAGTATTGAGTTACTATAAAACCAATCAATTCTGCAACTCTTGTTTTTCACTATCTCGTTCTTGGAATCATTTCAACTTAACATTACCTTCCTGGCAAGCAGATTATCTCTCTGTTCCTGATACTGAAAATTGATAAAAGATTCCTACAGTCCCCTTGTGGGGATTAGACTCAGTCTGCAACTTCTTACTTTTCTCCTTACAGACCCGTTTTAGTAACTACATTGCATTCATCATCACGAAACAACGATTCCAGCAGAATCTCTGTTTCTTATTCTTGCTAATTGAATCAACCCTTTGGCTCATTTTGCTTTGGTAAACAAACATTATTTTATTTCTGTTATGTGAATAGAATAGATCTATACCATGTTCTAGTTGTAGATAGATCTACCATTTTTTCTTACTGATAATAGAATCTAATAATCATCTTCATATTTTAACAAAAAAAAATAATCATCTTCATATCAGGACGTGCTCGATGATGCGATTAATTAAGAAAACGATAGTGTGTTGGTCAACTGAGTTGTTAATCATATGTTGCATGTGAGTGTGGGCATATCCATCCACAGTGGGGAAGATGGCCCGTGCACGATGTTTCAGTTCTGTTCATTCAAAAATTTCAACCTTTCAGTTGGTTCTAACTCGTCAGATTATGTATACCTAATAATTTACTCAATTACGAAGTTGAAACGCAGTCGAAAAGTAATAGCTGATCTAGATCCTTCAAACAGAGAGTTCTTTAAGATGGAACATGAAGAAAAAGGATACTCCTTGATTTTGACCCTTGAACTAAATTTTAATCCGACAAAGAATAGTAACCTTTAAGAATCATTTATGGAATAATGGATCCAGATCCTGTAATGTTACTGAATGGTTTTGCCTTATGCACCTAATCAATATTTTTATCAATATGTCGTATCTTTTTCTTCTGGTTTAGTTTCCTGTCATCTACACATATGTTCTTAAAATAGTTTCACTCGAACTAAACCTGTTCTCGTTAATCACAAGAAACGAGTGCTTATGGTAACATAATCAATTCTATACGTAAACTCCATTCCTCTTCAGATAAGGTGGCGGTATAACATCAGAGATGGTAACTAGTTGACTAAGACAGGCTAGATTTCACTTCCTTATTAGAAAAACTAATAAACTGACAGCCATTGACGACAAGCTTGCCCAACTTGACACTCTTTCCTTTCAAAGGTTTAAAACTTAACCTGATTTAGCTCTCTGTGTCTCTGTTTCTCTCTAAAGAATGGATTTTGGAGTTCAAAGATTCTGTATTTTCCTTTCCATTGCCATCTTTTTGTCATCTGCGGTCCTCTGTCTGCAAGCCAACTTGGTGGATTTCCATGTCAATACAGGCAAAGTGAAGTACCTGAGACAGCCAAAAAAGAGAACATGCAATCTTTACCAAGGAATGTGGGTCTACGACCCAGTGACATTTCCTCTCTATGACTCTGCAACTTGCCCTTTTATTCGCAAGGAGTACGATTGCTTGAAGTATGGTCGTCCTGATCATTTTTACCTCCATTATAAATGGAAACCTACAGGCTGTGACTTGCCAAGGTAAAGCTAAAGAGTTCAAACTCCTTTATGTTCTTGTTTGTGATCATGCATGTTCGTCTAGTGATCATATGAAAGTTTGGTTACACTTGAGTTTTGAGTAACGCCATGTTTAAAGATCAAAGAAAGGTTCTGTCTTTCTTTTTCTGTGTGGATCGGGACGAGGAATATGATCTGTGGTCCTGAAGTTAGCATAGGATTCCACTGTATACCCGTGATCATAACCTAACAGGTTCTGGTTTAATGGTTTTGTCCTTAACGACGTGCCATTTTCTCATTGAATATGATTTCAGTACGTAGGAATCTTAGTTGTTTCCCAATAAATTCCAAGCTGAAAGGTGCTTAACGTGGCAGGTTCAATGGTCGGGAATTTTTAGCAAGGTTTCGGGGGAAGAAAATTATGTACGTAGGGGACTCTGTAAGTGTCAACCATTTTGAGTCTCTTTTGTGCTTGCTTCACTCCGCTGTGTCTGATCTCAGAGTCACTAGCAAGTCAACTAACACTACTTTTACAGTGACGTTCCGGGTAAGGAATTTCTGATGTAATGTTCTACAATTCTAGGGTTTCAGGATTCTTGCTACCAGAAAAAAAAAAAAACTATCAGCAATTTATATATCTAAAGTTATGTTTTTCAGGATTATGAGGTATCAATAATGATGTTTTTAACTCATTACTTGGTAGACATTGAAGAGGAGAAGATTGGCAGAGTACTAAAGCTCGATTCTCTGAAAAGTGGTGTCGTATGGAAGAAAGCTGATGTTCTGATATTTAACACATGGCTTTGGTGGTACCGGGGAGGATCCAAGCAACCGTATGAGCTCCTAAACCAACCTTTTGAATCGAACAGATATTGTTTATGTATCCTTCATATGATTTAGAAACATGGGTTTTCCAATTTCAGATGGGACTATGTTCAAGAAGGTGACACCATAGTTAAAGACATGGATCGAATGGTTGCATTTCGCAAAGGTTTAACAACATGGGCAAAGTGGGTCGATTCTGATGTTGATACAACCAAAACAAGAGTCTTTTTCCAAGGAATTTCCCCTTCTCATTACAAGTTTGTTCCTCTTCATAGCTCTCCACTTAACCATTATCCATATGCTTTGTTACTGTCAGAAAGTTTTGATGACATTGAGTTCATTTCTTGTTATGTTAGTGGTAAAGACTGGAATGAAACCGGAGTGACAAATTGTGGAAAGGAAACCAAACCTTTAAGCGGATCAGTGTACCCTGGTGGTTCACCATTGGCACTGAATGTAGTGGAAGATGTGTTAAGCAGCATCAAGAAACCTGTTCATTTGCTCGATATAACTACTCTGTCACAGCTAAGAAAAGACGCGCATCCAAGCTCTTATAATGGCTTCAAGGGCATGGATTGCACTCATTGGTGTATTGCTGGAGTTCCTGACACTTGGAATGAGCTACTGTATGCAGCTCTGATATTAGATTAGAAGAGATTCTGCAGATCAATTCATTATCATTCTAATAACATTTTTTTTGGGTAGTCAAGATGATCTTAGATCGTTTTATTTCGACAACAATGTAATAAGTTTTATTATTGTGCTAAGGGAAATGAAAACTGGAAAAGTGACAAGTCAATGCCTAATAATGAGACAAGGGGCAAGGAGCAAACCTAAGAACAAAGAAGAATCTTCAGAACAGAGACTCAAAAGAAAAAGGTTCTAAGTGAAGCAGGGATTTGTTGACTCTGGTACAGCAGCATGATATATGTTTTTCTATCATAATGCCCAACCACATACAGGTTAAGTGAAAAAGAGAATCCAGGTCATAGACACATATAAAGGCTTTGCAAGTGACACATATAAAGGCTTTGCAAGTGAACATAAACAGAGATACCAGTTGGCAGATAGAATGACAAATATCGTGCTGACAGATTGATCTTTTCTGGAAATGTTATTGTTTAAAGTCATTCTTCTCCAACACTAATCTACCTCGGATAGAAAACGTAGACACCAGTATATAATTTCATGAAGTTACAACTAAATTTGAGGGTTTAATTTATGTCATCAAGCACAGTATACAAAGAAAGAAAATTAAGCAGTCAAAAATCATCCCTCCAAATAAAATTCCGGACAAGAGTTAAAAAACATTTTGAAATCTAAAAAAGTCCACTACATAAGAGAAGCAATAAAGCACCTTCTGAATTTCTCATCAGAAGCAACAATCACAATCAAAAGGGCAAAGTGGGGTACCACCAGCATTACCATTATGTATACCCAATTCCTCTTCTGTGTATACAGTGAACCCATCCTCTGTTTTCCTTCGAGATTTAGCTGGTGCATCAGCAAAATTTCCCTCTTTCTCTTCTCTACTCTTCTTCTGCTTCTGCTTCTTCTTTAACGATTTTGGATCCTCAGCAACCCTTCTATTGGGCTGTTGATCAGGGTTCTTCCTCTTCTTTCCGGAGAAAATTGCGTCAATTTCATTGCTGGGTTTCTTCGTAGCAAAAGAGGCTTTAGCCTTTTTCGAAACAGAGGAGGTTTCTTCAACTAGCGTGTTTGTATTCTTCTTAGAAGAACTCTTTTTGGGCATCTCGAATCAAGTTTTAAAATGTGCTATACAGATGAATCTAATAAAAGCATCAAACCAACAGACACAAAATGTCAAGAATTAGAGATTCAATCCAATATTTGAGGATGGTACACCAACATAATGAAATTTGAATTAACAAAAGAATTAACAAATTTTCCAATCTTACCAACTACAACAAAATTTCAAATTTCAAGCTGCTCTATATCAAATACACTTGAAAATCCAGCAACTATTTAAAATCAATTGAACAAATCAGAGTAGTAGTAAAATCTATATAAATGACCTTAACTGAACAAATCAAAGGAGATAAATACCAAAAGAAGCTTATGCATATGA
>JANIHZ010000004.1:525613-536169 GCA_027478365.1 Erythroxylum rufum | reverse complement strand
CAAAATTTCAAAGAGACAGAACCTAAATCGAGCTAAATTTGCTTAATATGCTAACCCCTAATTTGGGGCGTTACATTCATTGGCACGCAAAGTATTGGTGTGGTGCTCATATTTCATGGGACAAAACGGGTGGCGTACAGATAGCTTCAATTCCTAGCCCAGGATCACTGCCTCTTGTGAAAGATGCGGGTATACGGATTCAACGACCCATTCCATGGAACTATTACCAGAATGTTGTGACATCCAGTTGTAAGTTCCAACCCATGTATCTTGTTTTACGTCCAAGTTTTTTTATTTTATTCTGCCAATGATGAGATGTAGCAAAATGTTGAAGACGAAATCAGAAGTAAATTTTTTTTTCCTTTGGTCGAAAGTCCAAGATGGCTGATGCTCTGAACATCTCTGACGGTCGGAATCCGCTCTTAACCGTGGTTGGGGATCGCTCAACCAAAAAGTGTCGTCTCCGTGAAGAGGAAGAGCCCCCGGACATGGGAGGGGAGCCGGCGACTCCACAGTCTAGTGCCAACCCTTCCTACAAGGACACAATAATGAACGATGCACGATCTCAACCCCCTCAGAATACATCGAGGGATTTTTCCTTTTTGGAAGGGGATGTCCTCCGGAAACTTGATGACGGAATGCCGTCGGTTGCCTTTTCGGATCGTGTACTATTGGTCGCTAACAAATGTAAGGCTCTGACTGTTGTGGTGAAACCTTTTGGCAGACGGATTGGCCTTAATACTTTGCAGAACCGGCTCTACGCTATTTGGAAGCCCCAGGGACCTCTTAAGTGTTTTGACATCGAAAATGATTATGTTGAGGTTAGTTTCACCACTCCGGCTGATTTTTCCCGTGCGTTAGCTGAGGGACCTTGGATTGTGTTTGGGCATAATCTGACGATTCAACCATGGACGCTCTCCTTCGACCCAACCAACCCTTACCCTACCACCATCGTCACTTGGATCCGGATTCCTAACCTACCAAGTTCTCTGTACCACAAGCCTCTCTTGCAAGAGGTTGGAGCCACTGTGGGGCAGGCCGTTCGTATCGACGAGAAGATGATCTCGGCTACTAGGGGCCATTTTGCTAGAATTGCGGTTGTTGTCGACTTGACCAAGCCTCTCATTACACGAATTAAAGTTAACGGGAAGATCAAGGTTGTGGAATACGAATCGCTGTCTATTGTGTGCTTCAATTGTGGGATTTATGGGCATCTAAAAGATAACTGCCCTCGACTACAGCAAAAGCAGGGTGGCGGAGATGGTTCCACGGAAGCCGGCATTGTGAAGCCGATCGTGGTGCCGCCGCCGCCGCTGTCTAAGGAGGAGCTTGCTGCTCTAACTCCGTTTGGGGACTGGATCCACATGGCACCTCGTAGAAGGAAACAAGCTCTGACAGGAAACCCGAATAGTCAGGTGGCTAATCAAGGAATTCCCGTTAATGGACCCCGTTTTTGGTCTTTCCAAAATCACCCTACTGACAACATTGGTAAAGAAGGAACAAAGACGTCTAAGGAGGCTGATAGGGGTTCAAAGGGGAAAGAAATTGTTATGGACAATCCCTTTAGTGAAATTGAATTTAATAACTTGCCATCTGACGAAGGACCCAACGGTAGGAATGTGGCGGGGTCTTCCAAGGCCATGGTAGGCCAGACCTCCAAGTCCAACAAGGGAAAAGGCCAAGGGGCTCAGCCGTCCATTCTGGGGGGGCAGAACTCTGCTGGGATGGCTTCGGCACAGAAGGGTGTGACGGCTGGCCAGCACACAACCAAAGAGGTTGCGGGCCAGGGAAATGTCAAGCTGGGCTTGACCATGCGGGTTGCTCGGAGAGGCAGGAAGGGCCGAAGTGCGCAGGCCCATTTGGACCCCAACAACCATTCGGTTGTTGTGATTGCCCAATCTGCTGGGTCGATTAGTCACGGAAAGGAGCCTGACATCTTGCCTGCTCCGCCTGGTTTTGAGGATCGGAGGGAAATCCCCTCTGTTCATAATTCCACTTTGAAGCCCCCTGACCTTCCGAATGCGGACCTGAATTGTTTAAATAGGGTGTTGCATTTATATAATTCTGTTCATTCATCTGAAGCTTTAGTTCCTATGACTCAAGCTATTAACTCTCTGATGCAGAACCTTCCGGATGCCATGGACGCTGATGAGGCCGTGATTGATTCCACTGCTGAACCAAGGGGACTGGATGCTATTGCTGCAAATCCCAGTGATGGAACTCGCGTCTAACGGGGTTTCCTTTTCCTTTTTATTTTCCCCATGAATTTAAACATTTTTGTTTGGAACTCGCAGGGGTGTGGACACCCGAGGTTTGATAAATTCATCAAAGAATATGATCGGGACCACAAACCCGACGTTATTGCTCTGCTGGAGACTCGAATAAGCAATGGTCGAGCTGATGCGGTTATTGCAAAATTAAATTACTAAAGATCGCATCGAGTGGAGGCTCATGGATATGCAGGGGGTATTTGGCTGTGTTGGAATGATAATATTTCTGTTGAAATTATCTCTAACCACTTTCAATTTATCCATTGTCGTATCAGGAAAAACTTCAGGGATCCTTGGGCTTTTGTAACTTTTGTGTATGGCAGTCCTCGGCGAGCAAGTAGACGAGCCCTTTGGGCAGCTCTTGATAATATTGCAGTTTCTATTAATAACCCTTGGTTAATCGCCGGTGACTTCAATGCTATTTTGAGTCAGGAAGAGAAAAAAGGGAGCACTTTAAAAAATTTTAGTGGCGACCCCAATTTTCAACAATTCCTCTTTCATGCGGGTTTACGGGACATGTGTTTCAAGAGGCCGAGGTTTACATGGAACAGAGGCCACCTTTTTGTGCGACTTGATCGCGCCTTATGCAATACCTTTTGGGACTCAGTCTTTGGTTCTACTTCTGTGTTTCATTTACATAAACTAAAATCTGATCATAGGCCTCTCTTAATCTCAATTGGTGATAAAGGACACTCTGGAGCCAATAGACCCTTTCGTTTTTTCTCAGGATGGCTTTCTCATGAGGGGTTCCAGGATCTCGTCAGTCAATCGTGGCAGCAGCAGGGGACGGTGATTGATAAGATTGAGTTCTTTAAGGCGAAGGCCAGGGATTGGAACCGTTCTACCTTTGGGAATCTTATTCAAAAAAAGAAGAGGGTCATTGCACGCCTTAAAGGTGTCCAGAATGCGATGGAGACCCAGAAAACTCTTAATCTCATCAATTTGGAAATCGACCTGAGGGTGGACCTGGAGGAGATTCTTGACTTAGAGGAACTTCTCTGGAAACAAAAATCTAGGGCTGACTGGTTTGAGTTAGGTGACAGGAACACGGAATACTATCACAAGAGGACTTTAATTCGTAGGAAAAAAAACAAGATTGAGGCCCTCAAATTAAATGGTGTTGACTGGTGTTTTGAGGAGGCTGATCTCCGTCGTGCGACCATATCCTATTTCGCTACCCTGTATTCCGCTGAGGATGGTCCCCCTGCAAGATTTGGTATTCGTAATTGTTTTCCAGAAATTCCTGTTGGGACTAGGGAGCAGCTTGCGAAGGAAGTCACTGATGATCAGATATATGATGCTCTCTTCGCTATATCTCCGCTTAAAGCCCCTGGTGTTGATGGACTCCATGCTCAATTTTTTCAGAAGCAATGGGACGTGGTGGGTCCTTCGGTGTGTAGTATGGTCAAGGGTGTTTTTTGTGGAGAACCGATCGATCCGCTGGTGAACAAAACACTTTTGGTTCTTATTCCGAAGGTCAATAGCCCAGAATTCATTTCGCAGTTTAGACCCATCAGTCTCTGTTCGGTTTTATATAAGATTATCACTAAAGTTCTTGTTCAGAGACTGAAGCCTGTGATGCCCTTACTGATTGTGCCGAACCAAGTGAGCTTTGTCTCGGGTCGCCATATCACTGACAACACCATTATTGCCCAGGAAGTTATTCATTCCATGCATCAGCTGAAAGGGAAGAAGGCATGGATGGCGATTAAGGTGGATTTGGCGAAGGCCTATGACAGGGTCAAATGGGATTTCTTGCAGGATTCTCTTGAGGATGCGGGCCTTCC
This sequence comes from Erythroxylum rufum, assembly GCA_027478365.1. Lineage (NCBI taxonomy): Eukaryota > Viridiplantae > Streptophyta > Magnoliopsida > Malpighiales > Erythroxylaceae > Erythroxylum > Erythroxylum rufum. The sequence goes on along the minus strand of JANIHZ010000004.1, from coordinate 532,112 downwards.
GCTAAACCTAAGAGAGACTATTATGCGGTGTACTACTTCATCTAGTATGCAAGTTCTCTGGAATGGTTCCCTCACTAAAGAGTTCAAACCGTCCCGGGGCATTAGACAGGGGGATCCTCTTTCACCTTATCTCTTTGTTTTATGTATGGAGCGCCTTGGTCAAAGTATTTCGATGGCTGTCAATGAGAAACGATGGCAACCGGTTTCTTTGAGCAAGCAAGGTACTCCTATTTCTCATCTATTTTTTGCTGACGATCTTGTTTTGTTTTGTCACGCAGATATGGATCAGGCTCAGGTGGTTATGAAGACGTTAGATCTCTTTTGTGCTGCGTCGGGCCACAAGATTAATGCTTCCAAAACTCAAGTCTTCTTCTCTCCGAACACGACTGCGGTTGTTAAATCATCGGTGGGAAGTATGCTTGGTTTCCAGGTGGTTGAGGATTTGGGTATGTATCTTGGTGTGCCGTTGTTCCATCAAAGGGTCACCAAGAGTACCTACCAATTTCTAGTTGACAAAGTCCTCTAAACTTAGTGGGTGGAAGGTTAGCTCCTTTTCCATGGCGGGGCGAGTCACTCTTGCAAAAGCTGTCCTTGCTTCGATACCAAACTATTTCATGCAAACTGCTCTCTTACCAGTCAGTGTTGTGGATGATATTGAGAGGGCCATTCGGCGTTTTGTTTGGGGAACGAAAGATGGCAAGCCAAAACAACCCCTGATTAAGTGGGAAACTTGTTGTCAACCGACTAAATATGGTGGTCTGGGTTTTCACGACATGAGGGACCACAACAAAGCTTTCCTATGCAAGTTGGGGTTTACTATTATGACCAGACCAAATGATTTTTGGGTCAAGATTCTGCACGAGAAATACAAAGTGTTCCCTGAGCATCCGGAGGGGCTGGCGACAGGGAGTCGGTCTTTTCTTTGGCGGTCCCTTGCCAAGGTGTGGGATCATATTCAGGACAATACATGTGTTTCCATCGGTAATGGGGCTAGCACGCTGTTCTGGTTCGATAACTGGATTCCCGGGCTTAGTGCTTTATCAACCCATGCCATTTGCGATATCTCCACGGTGCAAGGCTGGATGGTTGCAGATGTCACCACACCTGATGCTGACTGGGATTGGCCTTTATTGGAAGCCTGTGTTTCCCCTTTTGCCTTGTTACATATTGCTAATATTTGTGCACCTAACCCATGTGCAAGGGCCGATATGCTTGCATGGATTCGGTCTGCCGATGGTCAAGCTTCTGTAGCATCGGCCTACAAGGCCATTGTGGAAGCTAGATGGGAACCTGAGGCCCCAATTTGGAACCATATATGGCACCTTGCTGGACCACAACGAGTAAGGAATTTCATGTGGCTTGTTGGTCGAGGCCGGTTATTCACTAACATGGAGCGCACCCGACGCTTTTTCACTGATGACATGTCATGCTCGCTTTGTGGATGCCCTCAAGAATCTGTCATCCATGCTTTGAGGGACTGCAAAATGATAAGACCCATTTGGGAAAAGGTTGTTCCTATTGCAGATCAGGGAGTGTTCTTTAACGTTTCTTTATCCGATTGGGTTTCTATAAATATTATGTGCAATGAGAGATTTCCGAATCAAAATTTTGGTTGGAATACTCTTTTTGCCATAGTTGCTTGGTTTGCGTGGAAACAAAGAAATGACTGGATCTTTAATGGTGACGATCATGAGGATTGGGATATCTATCAGTCAAGTGTCTCATGGGCTCGTAATGTTAAATGCAGGTCCCATGGCAGGAGTGGCTCCGATCGGGTTGCTCGTATCGACACGGTGCACTGAAAAAACCGAGTCAACAACATTTCAAGTTGAATGCGGACGGATCGTGGATGAGCTCGACGGGATATGGCAAAGCTGGGGGAGTCATACGTGGTGCCAATGGCACTTGGATAATGGGTTTTAATAGATTTCTTGAAATTAGTTCTATTAAGTCTGCTGAGATCTGGGCAATCTTAGATGGCTTACGACTAGCTTGGAGTTTGAACATTCGTCACTTGATTGTCGAGTACGATAACTTGGAAGTGGTGAAACTGATTCAGAGAGGCAATCTTGCAGCTTCTTCTGTTGGCCCGCTTCGGAATATAGCGGAGTTAACTTCTCGACAATGGAGTGTCTCTTTTGTTCACTCGGTTAGGGAGACGAATAGACTTGCCGATGGTCTCGCCAAGATGGCGATTGAAAGCATTGGAGGCGTCTGCAAATTTACCACCTGTCCAAATGGTTTGCAGCACATTCTTGAAGATGATCGAACTGGAGTTCCGCAGCGAAGGATTTCTAGATGATTGAGTTAGCCATTATTTCTGCAATTAGTTAGCTTTCCTTTGTAACCAAAAAAAAATGATGAGATGTAGCAACCGCTACAAGTCAATAGTGGTTACCCGACACGAATTATGAAATTTAATAAACATGTTTTCGTGTTGATATACTCTTATCTTACATTCACTAGGTGAAAGAAGTTTGTGAAGTAAAACCCTGTTTTGATGTTGAAATTGTATTGATAGTCCCAATTGTGGCACTCTTTTTTGTAGATTCTTATGTGTGGTGGAATTGGGTATCAGGAATCCCACATCGGACAGCTATAAAGGTATTCAAGAATTTATAATGATGTGCAAACCTCCTCCTCTTGAGCTAGCATTTGGGGGTGAGTTAGGCACTTTCTAACATGTTATCAGAGCCAGTTTGTCTCGATGGTTTGGGGCGGTGCCCGGTTATGTTCCTTTGCCCAATATGTCCATCAGATGTCCAATCCTGCTCTGGACTGAGGGGGGTGTGTCAGGAATCCCACATCGGACAACTATAAAGGCATTCAAGAATCTATAATAATGTGCAAACTTCCTCCTTTTGAACTAGCTTTTGGGGGTGAGTTAGGCACTTTCTAACATTGGGACAGATGGGAAAAAGAGATAGATTGGGTGGCTCTTCAAGGGATCAATTTACCCCTTGCATTCACACTTCACAGGGCAAGAAGCTATTTGGCAAAAAGTTTTCATGGTTAGTTAATCCTGAGGAGCCATCACTACTTATTAAGGTTGCATGAACCATCTCAGTTGTTGTAATTCCGCTGTTGATTCTTTGACTGTGAGCTATTTGGCTTGTAATGTCTTAGTATGCAACATCTTGTCTGTGTAATGCTGGCCTAAAAGCTATAAGCTGTTGTGTAAGCCACAAGCTAGATTACACATTTCGAAACTCTTTATGCCAATGAATGGGTTTCTAAATATTGCATGCATATCTCGCTTCGCCAGTTTTAGTCCTTTGAAGACCTTCTTGAATAATTAAATGCACATGAGGGCCAAAAGGTCCTGTATTCGATTTCCTCTACTTACGTTCTCTTAATCGAGCTTGTTGTACAGGACTTACCTAGTGTAAAGTATCTGGTTAACGTGATTTGCAAAGTAGCGACTACGGATTCTTCCGTTTAAAAAAAATACAAATCTATAATATTTGTCTAAAAATAAGGAAAAAAGATATGAATTAATCCTTAAATTTTTCTTCAAGATGTAAATATTTATTTTATTTGGATGCATACGTGTTTTGAAAAAATTATTTGACGACACAACAACATAAAAATTATTTTGAGTGTGTGTAGCGAAAAAATTACGGATTACAAATAACAATTTGAAAATCATGTGTTCTGCATAAATTATTTGATGAGACAATGAATCAAAAGCTTGAATAAGTCAAGTATCTCGTGCATAAAGAAAGAGAGGTTATTAATATACGTAACTTTTTATAATTTTTACAAAAAGGTTTTTTTTCCGTTAGTTGAACCAGTGACAGTTACAAAGGAGTAACTTTTACTAGTTACTCTAAAGTTCTCTCTCGTGACAATGTTGAACTTAATAAGTATACATTAAATTTATTATTTACTAATTCATAATGATGTTGAACCTGATTTTTCTTAAATTAGATATATTTTTTAGTTTTGAATATATAGTTGTTTAGACTAAATAATAATATCAATTGTACAACACATAATAAATTATTTAATTTTGATCTAACAATTTTTTAGAAACAAGTTAATATCAAAGTTTAGTTTCGTATACTATCATTCCCTTTCCAATGCATATTTCTTTTTCTGCATTTTTACCCGATATTTGAAAATTTCAAACTTAAATTTAAAATAAATTAACTAAAAATGAAACTTAAAATTTTTGGTTAATTAATGCTACGATTGATTTTATTCCAATATATTTTAATACATGATATATGATTGTAATTTTGTTATTTTTTAAAAACACATAGTACAATTATTAGAATAATAGTCTATAATTTTTTTTCCCTATAAGTACACAATAACTCACATTCCTTAATCTATAGTACCACAACCAAGTAATCAAGCTTAGACTTTTAATTTTAAAATTGTGGACTTTAAAATGTCAAGAATTGCATAATAATTTTTGTTTATGGCATTGTATCATTGACCCAATATGAAGCCTAAAACCCAAAATTAAAGAAAAAAAGATAACTAATATTGAGCGCTCAATTTTTTATAGTTTTTTTAATTTAGTGCTTAAATTTTTAAAATTTTTAATTGAGTGATTAATTTTAAAAACTTTAACAGTTCAATTTAAAACGTTAATTTTTGTCGATGTAGCTAATAAATAAATATTTATTTATTAAAAACTTTAACAGTCAACTCAAAATGTTGATGTAGCTAATAAATAAACATTTATTTATTAACTCAAATTTGGTGTTAGCCGAGTCTAAACCGACCACAGCACAAGTCCACCTCCGCTTATTTCGAAGCCTGTATAAAACAGACAGGAGGAGAGTAATGTTACTCCTCCAGAAGGGATAAGTGCACTAGATCAGGATAGATACGGTGAAAACCATTTCAAGAATGTGTCTTTGTAGCTTGTTTTTCTCGGCTTTTTGTCTCCTTTTTATAAGGAAAAAAAAAAAAACTGATCACACCATGCATTTCACGATCCCTACGAACCACAAATAGAAAGTCAAGAAGATGAGTCCGGAAAGCAGGACCGTGCGTGTGACAGGAGCATCAGGCTACATAGCTTCATGGCTGGTCAAGGGTTTACTCCTTAAAGGCTATACTGTCAAAGCCAATGTGCGTGACCCTGGTAAGTTTTGTACTCTTACACCGCTCTTTTGGTCTTTCAGTTCAGGGGTTTGACTCTATCTGACAGGAGTTGATTTCTGTCTATAGGGAACCAATGTCTCTTCTCAATCTCTAGGGGAAAAAAAAAAAAAAGCAAGTTCTTCCATGTTCTTGTGCTTTGTACTTATTTAATCGTTCAGAGTTCTTGTTATATCGCGCTTATTTGTGTTTCAGACGACCCAAATAGAACTGGGCACTTGCCTGCTCTCAATGGAGCTAAGGAAAGACTTCATTTATTCCAAGCTGAGTGTTGGAAGAAGGGCCTTTTGATCCTGTAGTTTCTGAGTGTGAAGGTGTCTTTCACACAGCATCCCCTCTGATTTTTTGTGCCACCGATCCACAGGTTTTTAGACAAAATTGCATAAGCAACCCCTGTGTTATAGCAAAGTAGCTAATTAATCTCTGAGATATAAAATGTTACTCTATTAACCTTATGTTTTCAATTTTGCTGAAAAAACACCCTTAGCCGTGTGTTGTTCCTCCACGCGCGCTGACTGCGAATTTTATAGCCTATTTTCCTGTGAAATGACTATAATACCCTTAATTCTTCTTTCTTGGACTATTACAATGACTGAGAGCCGGAAGTTCTAGTAGCAGACGACCCTTTCACCATTCCTGTAGGTTTCCTTTTTCTCCTTCTTACTTTTTAACGTTACGATGCTACGATTTATTTACATGCCCATTCCTGTAGGTTTCGTTTTTCTCCTTCGTAGTGGGTTGCTTACTTTTGGTTTGTTTTGTGAGTCTCTTCAATCTCTATCTGCGCATTTCTGGTTTTTGTTTTAATGCCCGAAGTCATGTGCAGCTTCTTGAAATTAATTCTTCTTTCTTGTGTTTACATATCTGTGCTTCTTCAATCTCTATTTGTCGTGTTTTATTTCACAGAAGAAGATCTACGGCATTCAACTCAACCTACGGCGTCCAACTCAACCAAATCGGCTTCTTATTCTTCTTTCTTGTTCGAGATTCACAGAGATGGCGTCCAACTCAACCAACGGCGACCTCAGGAAGAAGAAACCCATGGCTGAGCTTGAAGTCCGGTATCCCATGCCGCCGAACTGTTACTGTAGGGGAACGTGTGTAATTAAAGTTGTTCGAGATGAAGGCAAAAAATCTTATGGTTTGTTGTATTATAATTGTCCCTATATGAAATGCTCCTATTTTGGTTGGGTTTTTCCAAAAGAAGCAAAATGGAAGCCGATTTCTGTGGAATCGGAACCTGAAGTTGAAAGTGAAGATGTGGAGGTGATGTCCAAAGTGTCTAAAATTGAAGGTGCAATTTGGAAAACCAATGAGAAGCAAAGTGTAAATTTAGGGGTGATTTGTGTAGGAATGTTTATCTTGATTGTAATTTTATTGC
>JANIHZ010000004.1:500123-525513 GCA_027478365.1 Erythroxylum rufum | reverse complement strand
TTAAGTAGATCAGACTACCCACCAATTGTCGATACATTGTAGCATCTTCTGTATCCTTCCCGTCATGAGCACATAATTTAGCATTTGGCTCCATGGGTGTTGAAATTGGCTTGCAATTTAGCATTCCAAACTTCTTCAACAAATCACGTGAATACTTCTGCTGATGGAGAAATATTCCTTCCTTTGTGTAATCAATCTCCAGACCAAGAAAATGCTTGAGATGTCCAAGTTCTTTCATTTGAAAGCGAATTGATAAGTTTTCTTTGGTTTGGAGAATTTCTTCTTCACAGTCTCCTGTAAGAATTAAATCATCCACATAAACTAGCACAATAGCTAGTTTTCCTCCATAAGCTTTAACAAACAAGCTAGAATCTGCAGGTGCTACAGAATAGCCACTTTGAGTAAGAAATTCAGCAATCTTACCATACCAAGCCCTTGGTGCTTGCTTTAATCCATAAAGTGCTTTTCGTAGCTTACACACATATTCAGGATGATCTTGACTTTGGAAGCCTAAAGGCTGGTTCATGTAGATTTCGCGATCCAACTCTCCATGCAGGAAAGCATTCTTGACATCCAGCTGCCATAGATTCCAATTTTTACTAGCTGCAAGTGCTAGTAAAACTCGAACAGTTGTCAGCTTTGCAACAGGACTAAATGTTTCATCATAGTCTACTTCATATTGTTGAGAGAACCCTCGAGCTACCAAACGAGCTTTGAATCTCTCAATTGAACCATTTGCATTGCGCTTGATCTTGTAAACCCATTTGCAAGAAATAGGCTTCACATCTTTTGGTTTTGGCACAAGCTCCCATGTTTGATTTTGTTGTAGTGCGGCAATTTCCTCTTCCATTGCTTTAGTCCATTCTGGCTTTTGAAAAGCTTCCTCAAATGTCTCTGGTTCTATTTCATCTCCTACCATGACTATGGCTGCATTGGCATACTTAGGATTTGGCTTCTTATCTCTTGTTGATCGTCTAAGCGGAGTTGTCATTTGAACTTCTGTTAGCTCATCAACTTCTCTTGGTTGTTGGTGTGTACCAGTTTTCCAAGGACTCTGGGTTTTGTCTTCTTCAACAACTTCATCTTTATCCATAACTTCAGGTTCTAAAGTTAGCTGGATTTGAGAAGACTCTAACACTTCCTTAAAAATATCAGCGTCCGGTAGCACTTGATTGTCTGAGGACCACCATGCGGAAGCTTCATCAAAGACCACATTTCGAGATATGTAGGTCCTCCCTGTTGTTGGATCACAACATCGCCATCCTTTTCTCTCGCTATCATAACCTACAAAGATGCACCTAACAGCTTTCTTGTCCATTTTGTTACGTAAATGATTAGGAACAAATACATAACATACACATCCAAAAATTCGAAAATAACTGGCTGTAGGTTTCATATTCCACAGTTTCTCAAACGGTGAAATAAAGTTTAACCTTTGTTGAGGAAGTCTATTGATAACGTAGGCCGCAGTCCTCATTGCTTCTGCCCAAAACCTTCCAGGTACATTCTTTGCATGTAGCATACTGCGACAAACTTCTGCTATGTGTCTATTTTTCCTTTCTGCGACACCATTTTGTTGTGGAGTGTTGGGACATGTGAATTGATGGCTTACTCGACTCTTTCGAAGGAAATCTAAGAAATCCTCTGAGGTGTACTCCCCTCCATTGTCGGTGCGTAGACAACGAACTTTTCTGCCAACTTCTAGTTCGGCATTCTCCTTGAACTCTTTAAACTTTGAAAAAGTTTCAGATTTTTTCTTCATAAAGAAACACCAAACATACCTCGAGAAGTCATCGATGAATGTCACCATATACTTCATTCCACTGACAGATGATTGTTTCACAGGTCCAAATACATCAGAGTGGATCAACTCTAATGGCTCTTTGGCTTTGAATTTGGACTCTTCATAAGGTAGTTGATGAGCTTTCCCATATTGACAACCTGCACATACAGTGTCCGTTCTCACGTCAAGTTGTGGAAGTCCCTTCATCATTGCCTTTTTCATCATTACACTTAGCTTTGAGTAGCTAACATGACTTAGTCGCATGTGCCATAAGTCTGCTGTCTCGTTCTTCCTCGTCTTGTCTACATATGCCGATTCAGCTGACATTACGTAGACTGATTCTAATCGACGCCCCTTCATTGTCGGTTTATCTAGATCCTTGAGGTCACGAAACACCTTCACATCATGTGGACCAAATAGAACAAAATGGCCCGATGAAGTCAATTGGCTTACTGAAAGTAGATTTTTCGTCATGCCAGGAACGTGATAGACATTTTCAAGTGATATTTTATCAGAATTATATTGAGGAGTGATTACAGTATTACCGATGTGAGATATCGGTAATCTCGCATTATTGGCAGTGACGACAACGCGATTTCCTGTGTACTCTGACAAGTCTCGTAATTGTTGTAAATCCCCCGTCATATGATTTGAGCATCCAGAGTCAACAATCCAATCATTCTTGTAATTAATTTGATCAGTTGTTGTTGCTGTCAGAGCTATCACTTCTTCTTCAGTAGCATAAAAAGCTTCAGCATCCCAATCTACTTCACAATCCTCCTTCACACTTGAAGTGGCGGCATTGCTTTCGACCGCCTTTTTCTTAGACCAACAATCTTTTGCCATGTGCCCTTTCTTGCCACAGTTGTGACATTTTCCATCAAACTTCTTATTCTTCGAAGCTTCTTTTGGACGAGAACTACCTTCTCCTTGATTTTGTTTAGATCCTCCTCTTATGCGTTGCTTGTAGTCATCTCTGCCTTTGGTGGTGTAGAGTGCTTCCTCTTCATCCTTGGGCGAGACTCCACCTACTAACTTGGTCATTGCTTCTTGACCTGCAAGTAGATTTTCAAATTCAACAAGTGATGGTTGTGTCGGCCACCCTTGTACTGCAGCAACAAAGCCTCGATATTCAGGCTTCAAACCATGGATGATTATTCTTTTCATCCTAGTTTCCTTGATAGGAGCTTCTGGATCTAACTCCGATATCTCGCGACATATCTTCTTTACTTTGTGAAAGTACTGAGCAATCGACATGTCACGTTGTGTTATCGAAAGCAACTCATTTTCAAGAAGTTGCAATAGTGTATCATTCTTTTTTGAAAAGAGCATAGAGAAAGTATTCCATGCTTCATTTGGTGTACTTGCATCTCGTATGTGTTCCAACAATTCGTCATCAATCGTTGTCTTTAGAGCAAACATCGCTTTGCCTGCTTTGATCTTCCATTTTCGCAAAGTGCCATTCGTATCTTCCTCCGGTTGTTGAATTTCGCCGCCGTTGACAACCTCCCAAAGATCTTGCCCTTGCATGTAGGAAGTCATGCACGTCGCCCATGTGTTGTAATTTTGATTGTTGAGTTTCTTGATTCCTCCAATTACTTGAAGATCAGACATCGTGCCAGTAAAATTTTGATAGAACCGAACAAGCTTAATTTTAACTTGTAGAAACAAATTCTCACGACTCAAGAAGACTCTCCCTCAAGAATTAAAACCTGACGCTCTGATACCAAATGTTGAATAGGATAAGTCAGTAATTACTTTCTGATGCACAAGATCTATCGAAGTAGCAAGTGCAGAGCATAATATAATTACTAACTAAAAAACACCAAAAGAAAGATAACACTCTTAAGCTATTAAGCTCTTCTTCTTATTTATGAGTGAATGAATAAACACAAGCATGGAGGGGGTATTTATACTTGAACTTGATAAACCTCCTCCACATAATTAACAAATAATTAAAATTACACACCACACATTTATTAGTGAGTTTGGTGTTGAATAATTTAACACACCTAAACACACCTAATTCACATAATTATTAGTGGGTTTGGTGTTGATTAATTTAACAGTAGCCGTCGGGTCTGATTATCTAATCACTGGACCATTCCATTTGATATTTTTCTAGTTGCTTATATCGTTTGGACTTTCTTTATTCAGTTTTATAGGCTTTTCCATAGCTTCTTTAGAACTCATCGAGTGTCTTGTGTTTTGGTTTCGAAATTTCAAATTATGAAAAGTTTAGAACGTAGTCCTAATTGCATTCTCGTGGATTAAGGAGAATGCGAACCGTAATGGACCTGATTCTCTAGAATTTCGACGGCGTTTTCCTTTTTTGATTGCTTATTGCGATCGAACTTAGATTGATAAGAAAAGTGAAGTCGTGTTGGAGGAAGAGAGTGATTGGGAGTGATAATACGTTACTACGTGTTTATTGTCATTAACAAAAAGCCATTTGTGTTTTCTTTGCAGATTCCTGAGTTTGATCGAGGGGAGTGAACAAGTTCGAGAATAGCAGGTCGATGAATGTGTTTATGATGGATTGCTGAGCCTTTGGGCCTTGACTAACAAAACGACGACTCATTCTTGTTTACCTTGTGCTTTTCAAGATACTAAGATGACGTAGTAGTCAAACAGTGAGATAAAGGACATCCTCAAGCTAAAGCCAACAAGGGACTTATGTGGTTGCCCTTTGTCTCTTTCGACATTGAACGTTGACTTTTCTACTCCTCACCGTTCTCTTCTAATCCAAAGAGGAGAAAAGGGAAAGTGAACCTAGACCATGTCTGTTCTTATCATTTCCCTGCTTTTGACAACTTTTGTCCTATCGCCTGAATTGGTAATCTCGTCAAACAGTCACGACGCTATTGAGGCTCTACTTAATCGTTTGGATTCTAAGCGCTTATCTGCATCTGTTCAAACATCTGCAGCTAAAGGTGTATTGGGAAGACTGCTTCCTTCCCACATACATAGCTTTGCATTCCAGATTGTACCCAAGGTAGGAACAATTTCTTGATTTACCATCTTTCTTAATGTTTGGAGATTGAAAGTTCGAGTTTTCTGGGTGTTTTTTTTCCATCGAAAGGTATGTGCTTTGAGTTTTGACGTAATGTATATTCCTTTGAAAATTGTAAACAAGTTCGCTTCTTGAAACACTGTTACTGATAGTATTCCAGATAGTAAAGAAATCAGTTGTTGCATGATTTAAGCTTTAAAAATGCTTTGGAAATATACTTTCTGTTACTTAGATGATATCTGCTCTTGCATTTTACCCATTTTCACTGATTGATCTAAAAACCAGGATGTTTGTGGTGGACACGGTTGCTTTCTGATAGACAACTACAACCAATCAAGCAGGACTGGGCCTGAGATAATGTATGATGATTCGTTTTGAGTATTTGTAAGGGGCAGAGATGGATAGCTATTTTCATGATGTAGGAGGATATAATGTCTGCTTTATGAATTTGAATGAGGTCCTTTTTGTGGTTTTGGTTGTTGAGTCTACCAATAAAATGTCAATTTTCTCTAACTTAACTGTCCTTCACAGGGTTCATTTGTTCACGATGCTACTCTTTGCAATAATGGACAATAGTCTGCTCAGTCTCTAGAATTGTCCAAGGTTTTGTAAATATGAGTTGATTGGCATTAGCTTAGTCTATCAGATATTGAATAATGTGATCAAGATTACTTGTTTATACATCTGATGTATAATTATGGAATTTAAAGGATAAGGACTGGCCATTGTCTTTCATTCACATCTATTATGAAGTATCGCATATAACCTGAACTTGCAAGTAGAACTTTTGGTTGAAGGAGTAAGCGAGAATCTTAGACATTACATTTGGACGGAGCGGGTTATTGGTATTTTATGTTATGAGATAAACAAAGGACTTGTTTTGCTTTAGCACTGTTCACTGTTAACTTTTCATTAGTAATATGTAAGAAATGTGCCTTATTACTCTTACTATTATGAGTCACACTTTTAGAATCAAGGGCACTACAGGAGTGGAAATTGTGTCTGGTCTCCATTGGTACATAAAGTATTGGTGTGGTGCTCATATTTCATGGGACAAAACGGGTGGCGTACAGATAGCTTCAATTCCTAGCCCGGGATCACTGCCTCTTGTGAAAGATGGGGGTATACGGATTCAACGACCCATTCCATGGAACTATTACCAGAATGTCGTGACATCCAGTTGTAAGTTCCAACCCATGTATCTTGTTTTACGTCCAAGTTTTTATTTATTTATTCTGCCAATGATGAGATGTAGCAACCGCTACAAGTCAATAGTGGTTACCCGACACGAATTATGAAATTTAATAAACATGTTTTCGTGTTGATTTACTCTTATCTTACATTCACTAGGTGAAAGAAGTTTGTGAAGTAAAACCCCCCCTGTTTTGATATTGAAATTGTATTGATAGTCCCAATTATGGCACTCTTTTTTGTAGATTCCTATGTGTGGTGGAATTGGGACAGATGGGAAAAAGAGATAGATTGGATGGCTCTTCAAGGGATCAATTTACCCCTTGCATTCACAGGGCAAGAAGCTATTTGGCAAAAAGTTTTCATGGTTAGTTAATCTTGAGGAGCCATCACTATTTATTAAGGTTGCATGACCCATCTCTCAGTTGCTGTAATTCCGCTGTTGATTCTTTGACTGTGAGCTATTTGGCCTGTAATGTCTTAGTACGCAACATCTTGTCTGTGTAACGATGGCCTAAAAGCTATAAGCCGTTGCGTAAGCCATAAGCTAGATTACACTTTTGGAAACTCTTTATGCCAATGAATGGGTTCCTAAATATTACATGCATATCTAACTCGCTTCACCAGTTTTAGTCTTTCAAGACCTCTTGAATAAAATAGCAAGCAAAGTAGGAAAATGGAATGCAACTAAAATTTTGTAACTAGCAGTTACTTCATCTTCTGCATGTTTGAAAATGCTTAGAATTTAAAGCCAGTTGTTATTTGGATTACACATTTCGTGTACAAACTTCATCTAATTTGCTACGTAACACATATTGTGCCACTAACTATTTTTGGTGCAGAAATTTAACATCAGTGCACGAGATTTGGATGATTTCTTTGGTGGACCTGCTTTCCTTGCTTGGGCCCGTATGGGAAATTTACATGGGTGGGTAATTATGGAGTCTCCTATCCTTTATTTTTACCCCAATAGCTTCTACCATAATAAAGCTAAGACAAAAAGATGACGTTCCTTGAAGCTGATTAGTAGAACTTATTCACAGACTAAACAAGATTTATTAAGGACCCTGATTTTGTATGTAATATGGCCTCTGGTTTCTCCATCGTTTTGACCAAATGGTTTTTATATTTTGTATTTGTTTAGTGCAAGATATCCCCCTTTTCTGGACAGGTTGCATGTGCCATCACTGATTTTCTTGATCATCAAATTTGAATTTGTATTTGATTTTTTTCCTCTATTTATTTTATTCAACTAATGACAGGTGGGGTGGGCTTTTATCTCAAAATTGGTTAGATCAACAATTGAGTTTACAGAAACAGATAGTATCTCGGATGCTTGAACTTGGCATGACCCCAGGTATATTCATGTTACTCGCCAGAGCATAGAGATTAACTGTCGTTTGCTATCTGTATTGTCCACTTTTAAACACAGGTTCCAAATCTTGAGGATAAATCTTATTCATTTCTTCTATACAGGACTACTTGAAATTTCTGTTTCAAATAAGAAAGTAGAGAGTAGTCTTTCGTTATTTGACCACATCACTGTCAAACAATTTCTTCTCTGTTCCAGTGCTTCCCTCATTCTCTGGGAATGTTCCAGCAGCTTTGAAGCGAATTTTCCCTTCGGCAAATATAACAAGACTTGGAGACTGGTATTTCAATTAAGCATGGTTTTACTCCATACTAGCTTGAACAGTGTCAAGCAGTGGCTATGAGTTCCTCTGTTTAAAATGATGAATATATTATTGGGTGCTCTTTTTAGTCCTTTCTAAGTTTAATTTAAATGTGAGATCTTCATGGTATTACTATTAAATCATATTTACATTTCCTATTAGGAACACTGTGGACATGAATCCTCGTTGGTGTTGTACTTACCTTCTCAACCCTCATGATCCCCTGTTTGTTGAAATTGGGAAGGCTTTCATAAGACAACAAATTGCAGGTGTGTGCCTTGTATCTGACTCTTAGAATCATTGATTTGTCTGTTTTCATTTGATTGGATGAAGAAGGTTTTTGTTGGGACTAGATTTCTAGATTTCAGTAGAAGTATAGCAAGAGGAGGAATACGAATGCAGTGGCTAGGTGAGGGGGATGTGAGGGTAAAGTGGGAAATTAGGGAGAGAGATGAGTCACGTGAAAGTTAGTTAGGAGAGGGAATAAAATGTTGTAGAGGGGGGAGGCATAGGCATTCGGTTATGATATTGTGATTGGTGATTGTAGGGAGGTTCAGCTAGCCCTCGAAGTCTAGCTAGGGAATAATAGTTACCGGAATTCCATTCATCTATATTCATCTCTATTCTATCTGTTCTTATTTTACTGCTGCTGTGTGTGTTAGTTCTTTGGCTGTTGAGTGCTGATTTATAGTGCAGGGCAGTATTGTTTGGGTTGAATTAGTGTTAGAGCAGGTGGTCTCTAACAGTTTTGCATATTTGATATTGGTATGGCTATGTAAGGCAATGCATTTTCATTAAATATCCTCAACGTAGTATTTCTTAAGCACTTGATTCTAGCTTTGGGGCTTCTTCGATCTTTTGATAATTTGTGCATCATGCAATTCTAAAGCAGTTTATAAAATAAATTGTTGAAAATATGTGTAAACTGTTGATATTCTTTTGTTTCAGAATATGGGGATGTGACGGATATCTACAACTGGTACTTCTCTTATTTTTACGAAGATGTTCTTTAGTTTCTCCTAATATGAATGGCTTACATATGTTCATGCATAATATAGTGATACATTCAATGAAAACTCTCCACCTACAAATGATCCAGAATATATCTCTTCACTTGGTGCGGCTGTATATAAAGCAATGTCTGCAGGCGATAAAGAGGCTGTGTGGTTAATGCAAGTATGCTTCTCATTTTTCTAATTGTTTCTAAGTTGAATATCCCCCTCTCTTGAAGATGCTATAGTTGGTAATGTGAGACTAGTATTTCTAAAATCTTAGATCGATGTATGAACATGAAAAAAGAAGCAGATCTCTCATGTTCATTCATAGCTTTAGTACATGTTTGTATTCCATTTGGATTAACATTCGATTGATGACATATTTTGTGAATTTTAATTAACAAGATGAAATTGTCTTTTCTTCCCTCTACTTGTCATTGGAGCTCTAAGATCTAGCAATTGATCTCTTGTTAACTCTCTACTAACCTCCAGGGTTGGCTATTCTACTCAGACTCTGCCTTTTGGAAGCCACGTCAAATGCAGGTACATGTAACATTTAACCTCTTCTTGGTTTTCTTGTGTTTTCTGATTCTTAATGTCCAACTCAAGGGACAGGTAGCCACCATGAAATGGTTTAAAACTAGCTTATTACATCTCCTAGCCATTGGTACTCAACCATGAGAAGAGAAGGATTAAGAATAAAGCATTTGACCTAGCATGGGTTGATATGTGTGTTGTAAATAGACCTTTTCCTTGCACACATGGATAATATCATGTATGTTGTTGGCTGGGGTTAACATAATACCCTTAGACTTTATAACAGGAATAAGAAAAGAAACTTTGAGCATTGAGTGAAATGGTTTGTTATTGTTCATAGATTCCAAGAAACAAGAGAAAAAAAAAACTATTCTAGGCAAGGTTTCATGGTCACACCAAGATACAAATACAATGAATTAATTTCTTGATGGAGATAATATGTAAAATGGAGATTCTAAAGCTTTGTTTAAACTGTTATAGAATTACATCTTCCATGGACATTAAATATTGTTGTTTGATCTGAGCCATTGATCTAGAATTCATAATTTGGTAATCGTGGCATGTCTTACTGTTAAATTTTATTCTGGTGGTACTTGCAGGCACTCTTACATTCTGTTCCATTTGGGAAAATGATAGTTCTAGATCTGTTTGCTGAGGTCAGACCAATATGGAGTAACTCCTCTCAATTTTATGGCACTCCTTATGTCTGGTAATGGACGCATATAATTAGAAGATTATTTGGTTTCGGTTGATCTATCTTAAACTGTTGCTTTTGATCCTTTTTCTACCCTTATTTTTCTTGAAATTTGAATTGGAACTTAAATAATGGATATTCTCAACCCTCATAACTTTTAATGTTTTAGGTGTATGTTGCACAATTTTGGTGGGAACATTGAAATGTACGGAATATTGGATGCATTATCTTCAGGCCCAGTTAATGCCCGCACAAGTGGCAATTCAACTATGGTATACTGAAGATTTTCTTTTCATCAGTTAGCGTGACAACTGAAGAATGTATATTTTGTTTCATCTGCTGTTTAACATATTTTTTTTCCCTTTTTCAACCTGATAGTGTTGAAACCCTATCAAGAGTTTAGCTCATGTTCTTTTTAGGAGTTTCCGCACATTTGTCTTCTCACATCAAATATGAACTATCTGTATAGACCACAATTTGGTGCAAATGACAATTCAATTATAGTGCACTGAAAATTTGGTCTTTTATCATTTAGCGTAACAACTGAAGCATGTATCCTTGTTGCATATGCTGTTTAACATAATCTATTCCCTTTTCAACCTGATGGATCATATCATTAGTTTTCCTGATATTCTTGTTTGCAGTTTCTACATATTAATATTGTCACATCAAAACTGACATTTTGGCATAGACCATCTGCACTTATTTAATTATCTTTTGATTAGGTTGGTGTTGGCTTGTGCATGGAAGGAATAGAGCATAATCCTGTGGTGTATGAGCTTATGTCTGAAATGGCATTCCGCAAAAAAAAAGTTGGTGTCCTGGTAAGGCCACAATTTTAGTTGCTATTCAATAGTTAGATTGGTGCAATTATTATTAAAAGTTTTATCAAATTCTAGATGGAATTATTACATTTGCATTGTATTTTGCATTATTTCCACAATTTTAGTTGCTATTCAATAGTTAGATTGGTGCAATTATTATTAAAAGTTTTACCAAATTCTAGATGGAATTATTACATTTGCATTTTATTTTGCATTTCTTTCTTTTCTATCTCTTGCTTAATCATCTGTGTAGATAAGATTGGAGGGCCGAGTGGATGTAACTGCCATAATTTTTTATTCTTTTCCAGGAATGGCTGAAGAAGTACACCCATAGACGATATGGCAAAGCAGTTAACCCAGCTATGTCAGCCTGGGAAATTCTCTCTCACTCTATCTACAACTGCACAGATGGAATTGCTGTATGTAATGGATTATCCGCCTTCATATGTTCAGTGCTTTCAAGTGATTGATCAAGTCTTTCTCCTGTTACATGAGACACATTATTTTTCTCGTGCTCTGACTTTCTGGAACAAAACTTAGCTCTACTCTTACGTGACACGGAGTGTTAATATTATGACTTGTTTTATTGTGTGTAGGGTTCTTCTCTGTGCGGTGTTAATCCTCACAGCATTCTTTGCTTTTTCGTTTGATTTCTATTATCATGTATTCTTTTCCCATGCATTATTAGTCTTCAAAGGCTTCCATTGCATCTGAGCCAGAGATTGCTCACAGTAGTAAGAAGTCTCTTTATAAGAGATCAGCTATAAGTTGCAAAGGCATCCCCAGTCCACAGATTATTGACTCCTAAAATTGAAACATAAATTTCCACATGATGTTTTCAATAGTCTAATGTTGAACAGAGTACTGTGGTCCATTGACTGGCTATGGTTTGGGGCTCCCATATCTCTTGATAGAGGCTCTGGAAGTTTGTTATAGTGTTGTGAGGACAGTACTGTTGATACAAAAGTTGCTGCTTAGCTACAATGCATGCTAGTAGAGGGTAGCCTTCTGCTTTAATACTAACCATTTCCTGGTCTACATCTGTTGCATGTAGGACCATAACACAGATTTCATAGTAAAATTTCCAGACTGGGATCCATCTCTAGATCATGGATCTGCTGCATCTAAACAAAACATGATGCGTATCATGTTAAAATCACCTGAAACCCGAAGATTCTTGATTCAAAACGAAAATACAGATTTGCCGCAAGCACATTTATGGTACTCTAACCAGGATGCTATCAATGCCTTGCGCCTATTCATTTATGCTGGAAATGATCTTTCTGGAAGCTTGACATATAGGTAATTCCAATATAGATGAATTATCTCCTACTCGTCTTGTTCATTGTCTATGTGATCTACACTAACGCTAAAAAGGTCAGATGAATCACATTATTAACTAGCACGCTTGGTTTTCTATGACAGGTATGATTTGGTTGACCTAACGAGACAAGTATTGTCGAAATTAGCAAATGAGGTATACCTTGATGCAGTAATTGCTTTTCGGAAGAAGGATTCTATTGCTTTGAAACTCGACAGCCAGAAATTCCTACAGCTAATAAAGGATATCGATGTACTTCTTGCCTCTGATGATAATTTCCTACTTGGAACATGGCTGGAAAGTGCAAAAAGCCTAGGAGTAAATCCTGTTCATAAGAGACAGGTGAGAACTTTTCACTTCCTACTCTTGGCTTCAGTACGTTGCAGTCATTATTATATCAAATGCTGTAAACATAAATACAGAACTAAGTGAATGAAGTCTCATCTTAATACTATTAATCGGCCATGGCCAACTATTTCAGTAAAATCAAATTCTGTTCAGATGAAGGCCATCTACTCTTCCCACTAACTGCAACAACTTTCATAGCACTTGGCAATAGGCTGGGTTGGGTCTGAGCCTTATGTTTATGGGCCAGAGAATGGCCTGAATAGCCCTAGCTTCATCAGGCTTCAGCTTGAACTCGCCCAATCCAGAAGACCTGCCAGACTTCAAAGTTTTTTTTTTTAGGCTTGAGCCTGTGACCATACTTTATCCCTTGACTCGAGTCAGCCAGTTCGGGCCTTTTGGCCACGCTTAGTCCTACTTGATGAAGACTAATTTTCAACGTAGATTATGGTGTCCTTACTATCTAGTGATTTGCAAGTTGCTAAAGCCGTTTTTTCTTTTCTCTTCAGAATGAGTGGAATGCCAGAACGCAAGTGACAATGTGGTATGACACAACAGAGAGAGTTCAAAGCAAGCTTCATGATTATGGTAACATCGTTTACACTGCCATAGTACTGTATTATCGATGCTACTTGTCATCATTTATATGGGTAGAGTACTTACTTTTACCTCATTTTCCTGATTAGCAAACAAATTTTGGAGTGGATTACTAGAAGATTATTATCTTCCACGAGCTTCAAGTTATTTTGATTACTTGATAAAAAGCTTGGAAGAAAATACAAGCTTCAAGTTGGAGGAATGGAGGAAGGAATGGATAGCTTTCTCAAACAAATGGCAAGCAGGTACAAAGCTCTATCCAGTGAAGGCTCAAGGAGATGCTTTATCAATTTCTAAGAGACTGTTTGAGAAATATATTGGTAAATTATAAACACAGGAATTGGATAATCTGCATGATCAATAAATATTTGGCATCTATCAACTTTTCTCTTCCCACTGTATGGATAGTGTCAAGGAAACTCATGTTCAATTGTCTCTAGCCTATCCGATTTTATGTGTTGAGTTGTCCAACAGCAGGCCTGTCATGATTAACTTGAATTAGAAATAGGAATGACAAACAGGTTCAGGTCTGACTCAGTCTGAAGTCAATAAGATGGGATCGAGATCATCAAGCTTTAGGTCGGGTTCAAATTTGTTTAGAAGAAAACTTCAGATTTTGAGTTGGGGTTCGAACTATTCCTAAAATTTTGGGCTGATCTCATGATCAAGCCTTTTTCGAGCTTCATGACCCGGGTTCTCATCGAATTTCTTTCACATATGAATTAAAATTGTTTTGTGAATTGATGAATACTAATTTTTGGGTTTGTCGAAAGTTGATCAAGCTCGGGTTTGGGTTGAATGTCAATCTAAAACTCTAAGGTCCAATCGGACTTAGAATTGAACTGAATAAATTAAAATTGATCAGACGTTAAATCAAATAAAAAGATTTAGGTATATTCCAAAATTAATTGACGATTTGTGTTACATAGATCTTGATCAAGTTTAAACTAAAAAAGTGTATGAATCGGTACGAGTAAAAAGATAAAAGTCGGATAATACAATACTACTTGGTAACATAATCTACATGAACCTTTCTAAATGACAATTGAACTTTTTGTTTCCTGCATTTGAATTGACTCAACATGTCCTTTCCTAATTTTAAGAGTTTGAGTTTGAGTTTGGTTATAATCCTAAATTCAAAAAGGTAAAACAACGTAGCAACTAGCATGGTTATACCACTAAGACGGCGGAAGATCCTTGTTTAATATTATAGTGTTTTATTCTGTCTTATAAATCTCAGTCATTCATTTACGCAGATTTTGTGTTTATTTATGTAAGAATTATGTGGGACCTATATAAATAAATGGTTGAAATTTATAGGACAGAATAAGACACTATAATATTAGACAAAAAAATTCAGACTCAACGAAGACCTAACTTACGAGTCGGGTCGGATTATGAGAAAAAGGATAAGAGTAACCTATCATGGTCCTATTTAAATTAAGAGCGTGTGTAAGCGCAGGGTTGGTTTTGCTAATTGTTCACTTATCTTTCAATTTACAGCACCCAAGATAAACGACATCGTACCTCTCGATTGTTTAAATTTTCTATTTTTCCCCATTTCCATCCGTGGGCTCACATTCTCTGTCGTCTTCTTTTTGCTTCTATCTTCTTTCTTTCTCATTTTCTCTCCGTCTACCTCTGAAATGCTTTACTCTTCTTCTTCTACGATAAATCACTTCAGATTACTATCATTGTGCCTTGATTTGCAAGCGGAGAAGAGATCTTGTTCTATGATTTTAGTTTGAAATTTCTTTACATTTGGCCAAAAAATGATTCACAGATCTTCTTTTTTTCTTATAATGCTGGAGAGTTAGACTAAGATCTTGTAAAGTGATTCGGAATCAGCATTCGTACGAAAGAAGGTAGAATCGAACTTCTAATATGTATAAAAATTTTGAATTGTTAGTTTCTTGAACTCTCTGTGCACTTGTTTCACTAGGCGATCGTGAGATTACAAAAGTTTTGGATTATTAGTTTCGTAAACTATTTTTACATGTTTCACCGACTCGCTGTGTGAGATTTGATATTTACGTGAGGATTGAAAGGGAGTTTGAATCTCCTACTCGTAATAGCTAACAGATTTCTGGTTTCTTCTTTTCATTTTTCTTCTTAATTTTATATTTCCTAGAGCCGGCGCTTTATATATACATTAACTTTCTAGAACGTCCGGCATGGTTTGTAATTGGCGCCATAACAATCCTACTCATTTGAAGCTTTAGATAAAATGTTATTCTCTTCCTCTGTCTATATATTCTTGTGGAATTGCCGCTCTTCTTCTCTCGTTTTTCGTTACTTCCTCTCACTTTTATTTAAACGTCTGTCCTTTATTTTTATTCGCAATTAGCGATTAGTAATTTTTACTTCTTCCAAATACTGTCTGAACTCTTAGTTTCTGTTGCCTGAGAAGACGACTGGAAGAGATTTGCATGAATACAAAACATATAATACATTTGTTTCGTAGTAATTAGTGATTGCATTTTATCAACTATGTGAGTGTGATTTTTACGATCTGCTGTTTGATATGATCATAAAATGGACCCTTTGAGCATTCAAATGGTCTATAAACTTACTCTTCACTAATTATTTGTCCATGTCTCACTAGACCTCGATAGAAATATCTAAGAGAACAGTATCCACTACCATAACACGGGCTCTTACCATCCCACACGGCGGAATGCAGCTACACACCCTTACCTCGGCTAGCTTAAGCTATTCTGCTCATATTGCCATACCACGAACCAGTTACTCGACGAAAGTCCTCTCAGAACCAACTGTGGATTCCCACCAGAGGTCACTTACCATCAATTCATCGGATTGGAGAGTGGAAGATTTCTCTACTGGGCTGCAACGGCAACCCCAGAAGAACTTGTCCCGGATTCTGAGAACAGAATCTGCTGTTAAGAATATAGAGAAAAAAGCCGATTCCAACAAGTATAACAATCTCTGGCCCAAGGCAGTTTTGGAGGCTCTAGATGATGCAATTAAGGAGAATCGTTGGGAATCTGCTCTAAAGGTTTGTGAGCATTTTCTGTTTTCCATTGAAGCTTTCCAGGGTGTATGTAGAAATTACTAGGTTCCTTTTCACAATTGGGACTTCTCTTACTGGTTGCAGATATTTGGACTTCTCAGGAAGCAACACTGGTATGAACCCAGATGGAAAACATACATGAAGTTGATAATGATGCTCGCAAAATGTGGGAAACCAGATGAAGCGAGCTTGCTCTTTGAAATCATGCAAACCGAGGGACTCAAACCAAGTATTGAGGTTTACACTTCTCTTCTAAATGCCTATGGCCAAAGTGGGCAAATTGACGAGGCATTTTCTACACTGGACGACATGAAATCAGCCTCTGAATGCAGGCCTGATGTGTATACTTATTCCATCCTTATAAACTGTTGTATTAAATGCAATCGATTTGATCTAATTGGAAGAATTCTGGCTGAGATGTCATACCTAGGAATTGAATGCAGTACTGTCACATACAATACTGTTATTGATGGATATGGTAAGGCTGAAATGTTTGAGGATATGGAAAATTCCTTGACAGAGATGATTGAAAGTGGCAGCTCAATGCCAGACATTTTCACGCTTAACTCGATCATCCGGGCATATGGGAGCAGTGGGCAGATTGAGAAAATGGAGAAATGGTATGATGAGTTTCAGGTAATGGGAATAAACCCAGATATCATGACATTCAACATCATGATTAGATCATATGGGAAAGCTAGCTTGTATAAGAAGATGGATTCTGTTATAAAGTTCATGGAGAAAAGGTTCTTCTCTCCGACGGTTGTTACTTACAATGTTATAATTGAGTCGTTTGGAAAGGCTGGTGATGTCGAGAGAATGGAGAAATACTTCAAAACAATGAAACATGAAGGAGTGAAGCCTAATACAATTACTTACTGCTCTCTTGTTAGTGCTTATAGCAAAGCTGGTCTTATGATGAAGGTTGATTCAATTTCGAGGCAAGTCGAGAACACAGATGTAGTTCTTGATACCCCTTTCTTTAATTGCATCATCAGTGCATATGGTAAGGTTGGTGAGGTAGAAAGGATGGCGGAGTTGTTTCTGGCCATGAAGGAAAGAGGATGTAAACCTGACAACATTACCTTTGCAACCATGATCCAAGCTTACAATGCCAAAGGAATGACTGAAACTGCACAGAATCTGGAAAGTGAGATGAATGTAACAAAGGAAAGTCGAGGTACGCTATTATGGCTTATACTTTCTCGTTTCTAAATTCTAATGATGTTTCTTTTTAGTATAAGTTATACTTCTGATTAACTGTGATTTGATTATACTGTTACAAGTTGAGCTCACAAAACAATCTTGAGACATCCTATTTCGTTTCATTATATTCATTCTGGTGCAGTCTTAGCTCTCTACAGGTGTCTTCTTCTCTTCAGCTAAGACTTCAGTAAACACGTGTAACTGCTCAATATTTTCCTTAGCGTGTCTTGTTCCCTTTTGATTCCATTGTTGTTTAGTTATGATGAATGTTCCCTCCCCCAAGAACGTAGCTCACTTTCTTGTATTTCCACTCAGGCCAAAGGCTGATTCGAGGTAGCAGGTAGGAAATTCTTGAAGAGCAACCTTGGAACATAAACTTGTTGGTTTCTGAGACAAATTGGTAACCCAAATCAGACATTTTTCCGTGACAAAGAGCTTCAGAATTCATCGGCTCAAGCTTGTCTCAGATTGGAGACGCTTGGGGTGTATTTAAGGGATGCTTTGCTGTGCCTGATTTATTGGGACATAGAAGGATTCCTATTCCTATATGAAAAGGGCTTACAACAAGTGGTGGTCTAACAGGAATGACAGTTGAGCTTGGACCTGACAGTGCCGACGAGCCTGAACGGGTTGTGTTAAGGAGAGAAACCACACAGCTGATCCTGTGGCTACTACAAGTTTTCAAGAATACCCACACTCCACCTTAGGAAGGTAGTGTATACCTTCTTTGTTTGATATGGTACATAATTACACAGGACGAGTGACTAAGAGGATGTGAAAAAAAGGGCTTTGTTGGACCCCAAGGCCTCAACCTCCGTCTTTGGGGTTGAATTTTTAGTAATACTAATGCCTCAAAGCCCTTTTAAATATGGTTTATTTTTAAGTAAAACTGACAATAAATTTGATCGGATCAAACCAAACTTGTCTGTGAGCTGATTCACCAAAATGTTAAACTCGGATTTTACAAATTTATTTGGTTTGATTGATCACAATAAATTAATAGGGCACTCCCAATCAGGAAAGGCAAGAGACACAAATGAAAAATGTAGCAACTTATAACAGAGAGCAGTACGGACATACAAAGCCGGATTAGCATTAGCATAGTAGTAGTAGACCAATTCTTGGATCAATCTGCAGTTCTTCGTCCAATAATTGTCGTCGACTTCTTAAAGAGGTTTTCGAACCAAGAAGAAAAACATTGTTGTGAATATCCCCTTCCTGAATACACAATTTGTCTCTTAGATTGCTGACATAATAATAATAATAATAATAATAACAATAATAATAGAGATAGAGATATATTTATGTCATAATTACATCCACAATAATAAATATGAATCAATGGTTCTTTTTTTTAACAGAAATTTGAAATAATTATATTTATAAATGTATTAGGCACTAAATTAATCTTAAAAAATAACATAGTTTATTAATTATGTATCTTTTATTAATTATGTATCTAAAAGTTTGTGAAAAGCTTGAAAAAAATTTTGTAGTGTATGCTTGAAACTTGAATTTGTTCAAACAAAGTTTAAATTTGACTTAAATCTAAATTTTATTTGAAACTTAATTAAATTTTTTTAAAATTTAATTCAACATAAATCATAACCTAGTTGAGATTAAAATAGACCCGAACCTTTAAAATTGTTTATTTCTAAGTAAAAATGACAATAAATTTGATTGAGTCGAATCAAACTTGTCTTTGAACTGATCCACCAAAATGTTAACATCACTTTGTGCAACTACACTAAAATGACATCATTTTAAGATAGACATTCAAGCCATTTAAGTCATGCGAACCTAACTAATTGATTTTAAATTAAATTAGGTCGAACTGAGTTAAGTTAGGTTGGGTTGATTGTGACAATCCTATTTTCAGGGATAAGATCATATGTTCCATTTTTATTGTTTCAACTCTGTTCCAAGTCATCTTATCCACACATTTATGCGAGACTTATATAAATAAATATTGAATGAGATAAATTGGAACAACATTAAAATAACAAAAGTTATTTTCAGGGATAAGATCATCTGTTCCATTTTTGCTGTTTTAACTCTATTCTAAGTCATCTTATCCACACATTTATGCGAGACTTACATAAATAAATAGTGAATGAGATAAGTTGGAATAGCATTAGAACAACAAAAGTGGAAGAGCATACATCCGGCACTATTTCCAAGCCTAGTTCCTGGAAGTGTCCTTTTAATTCTTTAGTCAATCATTTAACAACCTCCATGTTAACTCTCATAATCTTACTTACTAATTTCCTAGTCAACAGTGTTTGCTTTATTTATGAAATTGAAAACTCACTTTCCACCCGCAACGAGAGCGTCTCCACCCGTTTCAAGAATTTTATGAACTTCTCCACTTCCCTTTGCAGCAAGTCCCAAGAATTCCAGCAACGAGACCTGCAAAAATATGAAAACAAGCAAGTTAAAACAATGTTGCTTCCAGGAAAACAAAATAAATGTCAAGCACAGGAAAAATATGAAATGTTTTTACCAAGTTCTGAGTGAACAATCTGCCTAGACTTGATGTGTGGATGGTACTTAGTGAGAAGTTGTCTTTATCCATAGCATGAAACCAAGGAATTTGAGCTCCTACTGCAGCATCTTTGGACCATATGATCTTCTCGTCACACAACAAAAACAAACCATCAGTTCATGTCTAGCTCTTCAGTTTCTTTCTTTTGGATAAAACTTCTTGTCTAGCTTGGAAATTGAGAAAACATAAAAGAAATGTTCAGAGTACCTCGAAACCAGCTTTTTCTAGAGCTTCAAGGCAATGTGCAGTTGTTCTAATGTCTGTGAGGCCATTTCCAATTTCTATCTCTGCCTGGTAAAGAAATGTTAATGACATTTATTCGCAACACATTACACTTAAAAGCCAGAACTCTCAACGAATTAATAAATCTAACCTTAATTTTTTGGTGCTCAGAATTGTTTGGATCGTAAGAATCTGTCATGCACCATTCATATGCAGCAAAGCATTGTCCGGGCTTCAACACTCTCAGAATCTCCCCATAGCACCCAACCTTTTGAGGACAAAAAGAGAAGTTAGAACTTTTTGAATCATGGAGAAGAATAGGTCAATTTGCAATCCTCAGTAGTTTCAGACATACTGCATCTGGTGCATGGCAAGTAGCTTCAATCGCATAAGCAGCATCAAAAGTATTGTCAGGAAATGGCATCTTCATGAAGTCACCCTGATGAATAGTAACATATGGTTTCATTACAATTGAAACTTTTTTACATTATGTTCAACAGAGTAAAGACAGAAGATGGAAAAGAATATGGTTTAAGGATAATAATTTAGTATGTAATTAACTTAATCAAGAATGCACCAGACCAACCTTCACAAAGTCACAAGTTTTTTCCAATCCTGCGAGGCGATTCTTTATCTGAAGAGCAACAGAGACCAGTAGGTTCAGATTTCACAAAATTTCTTAAAAGGGCTTTTGCTGAACAGATATTTGTCTATAACTGGAATTCTAGTAATCCAAAGTACTAGTAGTATGGAAGATTTGTATGTACCTGTCCCCTGCTTATCTGATATTCATTGTTGTTCAGGCCAGTAACTGATGTTAAACTGCAGAAAACCACAATACGGATGACTCAGAGCCCAGATATCGTATAATTACAACTTATTGAAATGATTTTTTAACTGAAGTAAGACCATATGGATTATCTGCATGGTCAAACCCAATTTTACTTTAAAATTCAATGGTTTCGTTTAAGAAAATGAAGTGTATATGCTCACCTGAATCGAGATATTTCTCTAAGCGGTCCACCAATTCCGCATCCTACATCTAACACCTAAAAAGGCAAAACAAAGTGTTAATCAATCGGTGGAACTAATTGATCATGGTATGTTCTGTTATTATGAATAAAACAACAGGGAAATAAACCTTCTGTCCAGGTTTCAGGCCAAGTTGTAAAGCCAGGAAGTGTTCATATCTTTTGATGCTCTCTCGAAAACTCTCCCCTTTGAATCTGTACAAAAAAAAGTTATACATACATAATGAATTCTACAAAAGGGGTCTCCAGGATCAAAACAACTGCTCTGAATCATTGCTTATTAAGCGTCAAAACGCACCCGGGTGCGGTATGGAAAGACTCTCCCCATGCATACTCATAAAAGCTCGTGGCCAGATCATAGTACTTATTTGTCTGAAACCCACAAGAGACAATACTAATATACACATGTAAAATCCTTAAACAGTAGTATTTAATAGCTAAAAGATCATGTAGGTGAAAAAAGACAAAAAGACAGAGTGAAAGTGTCTTGTTCTTTTTCTCAACGCCAAGAACTAGTTGTGGCCTACCAAATCAACGTAGTTAGCTCTTCTCTTTTCCTCTTTACCTCCCTTCACTGTATGATAATTCTTATACCTGCATCAGCAAATACGACATGCATTTAGAATTTAGAGACAGTAATGCTACATGCTTACACAAGTTCTTAGTGTTGAGTTTTTGGCTCCTTTGTTGTCCCATATTGGTTGGAGACAACAATTGAGATAAGACTTTTACCTATATAATGAAGTTGCTATCTCCTTAGTTTGTGCACCAAACAAAGTCAAAGATTTGTATGACAAAATTGACTCTAGTTAAATTCCTCTTTTGAGGTGAGAGTTGGAGAGTTTGTCTTGAATATTTCTTTGTGGGTATGTTAGTATATTAGGAGTTTGGGTGAGAAGAAAAATTGTGTGATTGTAAGAATTTTTCACATAGTGGATTTTCTTCTCAGTATCCGTGATTTGGGAGTTTCCATGTAAATTCTTTTGTCTTGTTATTTTTCTAATATTTTTATCTATCAAATATCTTTGGATGTGGGTTTGGGAGGTCTAAATTTTCAACAATTGTTATCAGAGCTAAGGTGTATTTTTCTTGAAAATTCTAAGCATGCTCTGTGGTCGTAGTTTTGACTGATCTTCCACATCAGAAAAGATTTTCTTGAGAAAGGTTTATTTGGTGTGGTAGTATGGTAGTACATGTCTAGGAAAGTTTTGGCTAAAGAAAGACTTGATATTTAAGAGTATCCGTTGTGACTCACCTCGCTTTCCTGAAAACTTTCTTGGTGTACTATTCATTTTTACAGTAAAATTCATCAAGACAGAAGAGCACAAAAAAAAGTCAAGAAATAGGGCTTCAAATCCTCTTAGATTTGAGGTGAAGAAATTCGACGGGAGAATTAATTTTAGCTTATGGCAAGTGCAAGTCAGGGGCATTTTGATTTAATCGGGGTTACATAAGATATTGAAAGGCAGACAAATCCCTGATATCACTATTACTACTAGTTGTCTGAGAGGTAAAGTGGGTTCGGCAAGAGGCCCTAGGTCAGTTAATGGAGAGACTGACAATATCGCTAACATTGTCCCCATGGATGATGATCTTGCTCTTTAAAAAGAGAGGGTATGTACATACTCATGGCATGTCGCTAATCCCAAAGTTGCCATGGTAGAGGATGTGTTACTGTTAGCGGGTCTATAAGTTTGCACACAGACATTGGTTTGACATTACTGCAAGGTGTGTGGTAGAATTTATGTCGATGGCTGATGAACTTCCAGGAAAGCCAAACATGAGAGTTGCACCATAATTTTTCAGCAAAGTTATTTTCGACATGTGCCGAAATAAAAGGCTTAGAATTGGTTTATTCTGAGTGGGTATGCTTGTATGGTGGAGCATGATGCTGTGAAGCATGACAATTCTTTGCATTGAGAGTTATGTTATTTTCAGGAGATCTTCATTAAAGTGGAGTGTGGTTGTAGGATCAACCAAAATCGTCAAGGTGGAGATTGTTGAGTTTTTGACTCCTTTGTTGTCTCATATTGGTTGGGGACAACAATTAGGGCAAGACTTTTACCTATATAAGGAGGTTGCTATCTCCTTAGTTTATATACGAAACAAAGTCAAAGATTCGTATAATAAATTTAACTCTAGTTAAATTCCTCTTTTGAGATTAGAGTTGGAGAGTTTGTCTTGAATATTTCTTTGTGGGTGTGTTGCTGTATTAGGGAATTGGGTGAGAGGAAAATTTGTGTGATTGTAAGAATTTTCACATAATGAATTTTCTTCTTAGTGTCCGTAATTTTTCTCCGGTTTTGGAGTTTCCACATAAATTCTCGTGTTGTTATTTTTCTGATATTTTTATCTATCAAATATCCTTGGGTGTGAATTTGAGAGGTCTAAATTCTCAACAATTAGCAAATAGTTCGAAGATTGATTAGCAAAAGGAACAGAGTTGGTACCTTTCAACAGCTGAATGAATTTCACTCTTTTCGATCTTTCCTCCAGCATCAGAAACAAGGTGCCATGGACTTGCCTTCAACATTTGCACTTTTTATAGGATCTGATGAACAAGTGTTAATAACTCGTTAAAGAAACAGTTAAAAGTTGAGGACATGAAAGAAGCAGAACGGATCCAAAGAAAGGGACAAAACAGAAGAAAAGATATGTTAGTATTCTTATCTAAAGACCCACTTTTTAGCTGCCCATGTTTCTTTAATCACATCAAAACATCCATTGAGATTCAAATCTTGTCCACACTTTTCACATGCAAAAGCACCAAAAACCAACCTTTTGAAGATTTTAACTTTTCAAGAACACTGAGCATGACAAGTGATTATGTCTCCATGTCGACAGAGACAGGAACTAGGTTAAGAATCGACCCGAAAAAGTGTAGGTTCTGCCACTTTGATCAGAAGATAATAACCAGATTACTAGAGTCTAGAGTCATTTTAGTAAACACTTGACAAACTCCATTTCTAAACATTAATCACAACACTCTTGCATGTAATGCCAATAACATAAGACATCGAAATAGAGGTTTAGTGAAACATCAAATCTATACAACGAATAAAAAAAACAGAAGTAGAAAATGAATCTAAAGATCATATCCAAATAGCTAGAAACTTAAAGTAGAGACTTCACATACGAAATCAATAAATCAGCAACAATTAACGCATACCCTTTTGCAAATGCAGTATCAAAAGATTATAGCCTTGCTTCTCTATGGAGTAAAAGGGGAGTTTTTAGCTTTCAAAATTTTTACCTGCCTCTTAGCAATGGAAGTACACTTCCTAACAAAAAAGATGATATCCCCAGTTTGTGAAGTGAAAAGGGTGTTCAAGAGATGACTTATAAAGAGTAGGAATAAGAATAAGGAGAGAACAAAGGCGCAAGTTATGCATGATCAGAAACCTTGGAATTTAAAAATGGCGAACCTAACTAACATTGCTTACTTTTTTATTTGATGATCGTGAGTTTTGTATGTTTAAATATGGAAGTAGTGCATCAGCAGTAGCGTGAGTGAATCCCAACCAGCTTTCTTGTCGTGATTAACTACGCATGTATATGTATTTCCCTTTGCATTAACAAGAATGTGTTATGAGTTTGCAAGCTCCTGAAGGAAGGGACGAAAGTAGAAACTTGAATTAATGGAAACCAATTTCTTTTAAACTCAACAAAAGCACAGTTCTTCACCATCATCTAAGCCTTCAAGTTAAAGAGTAAAGAATTCTTTTTAAAAAAAAAAAGTAACTCCCATTGAAAATTCCGATCACACTCGAGGTATTAAATTACAAATTTGGCCCGTTCAAAAGTTTTAGTTTGATTCTGTTTTTTAATCACAGGATCTAACACGTGCAACTGCAATGCCAGAACATCAGTGAATTACAGAGCTTACGTCATGTGAAATAAATTATCAGACATTGCCGACGAGATCTGGTGCAGACGTGCAGTTGAAGTTTCGACGAGTACGTATCCTAATAAATAACAAATCGTAATTCAGATCGACGCTGGAGTTTGGCTTGGGAATATCGATCTAGCGATCTGAGTTAGCAAGAGCATCTGAGACTCTGCAAGTCGGTAACAAAAAGGACAAAAAGTTGAGGGGGCTAGTTTTTGGCTTTAGTTTCACAATCTCCTCGTTGCATTAGTTATTAGCTAATAATTAATTATATTAGTTAATTTGATTAATAGGTTGTATTAGTTATTTGTTAGAGATGTTTATGAATAAAATAACTTATGAAGACACGATTTTTAAAAAATATATAAATGTATGAATATTATATATTTTAGTATTTTATTGAATATTTTTATAAAAAGTTAGATTTTAGAGAAGT
Organism: Erythroxylum rufum; assembly: GCA_027478365.1. Taxonomy (NCBI): domain Eukaryota; kingdom Viridiplantae; phylum Streptophyta; class Magnoliopsida; order Malpighiales; family Erythroxylaceae; genus Erythroxylum; species Erythroxylum rufum. The sequence continues at coordinate 500,180 of JANIHZ010000004.1, read as the reverse complement.
CGTATTCACCTATACTATTTAATCATCTATAAAAAATTTATACAACTATTTCTATTT
>JANIHZ010000004.1:353308-372722 GCA_027478365.1 Erythroxylum rufum | reverse complement strand
TTAACTTGAAGTCATCGAGCTTGATCTAAAATCACTGAACTTGGGATCATATTCAAAATTTTTTTAAAAAATTTAGACTTCAAATCAAACTTAAATTCAAGTTATTAACTTAGTTCAAAGCTCAAAACCTAATTTTTTAAAAATAAAATGAAGTTTTTTTTAATTTTTAAAATTTAAAATATATTTAGTAAATTTTGCTCCAAATCTAAATAGATTTTAGGTTGTCTAAATTTGATCGTACTCGATTTAAAGCCGAGAGCCTCGAGTTCATTGAAATTAAGGCCAAATCCGACATGAACATAAAATTTAGACATAGTTCTAGCCTGATTCGTATAAATGTTGTATGAATGTTACATATACTATATTTTTTTAATCACGAAATAAAAATTAAGTCTAAGACACTGAAATAATCTTACATGAGCTCAACTAATTAGTCTAATATAGATTTAGACCAACATTTTAATTGCAACAAAAATATCCCATCTTGTTTCCACGTGTGCAAAGAACATTACCCACCAAAGGAAAGGTGCTGTAATCGAATCTTGGAGCGCAGACGAGTTAATAAGGGGTTCTTTTAATTTAAGTAAAGTTATGAGTTTGAATTGTTTTTATGTATGCAGTTATTTAAAATTTAAAGTTAAAGCTTTGCCTCTCGCAAGAAACCTATTTAACTGAAGCGATAATTAATTTGAATATAAATAGTTTAAAAGTGCCTTCTTATAATTAAAACCTTTCTCAAATATCTCGTTAAAAAAAAAAAGAGAAGCTGTAGTCGTCACGTAGATCCCAGACGAATCATCAGATTCTGCCCTTGAAAGCTCGTGATGTGGAGTGGAGGACCTAAGCAAATCATTCAAGAACCAAGGCAGGTTCTAACAAAGTTGCCGAGTATCGTATCCAACTTGAGATGAATCTAATTTACATTCAATATTAGAATTATAAATTATATTTTACTTTACTTTATTATAAATTAATAAATTTACTCTATATTTATTTATTATTTATTATTACATCAATTATATAATTGAATAGAAATATCATTTACAACCTTTAATCGAGAGTGTAAATATAAATATCATTTACAGTGGTTAATTTGTAATTTATTTGTAAAAACAAGGGCGATCTATAAGATATGGGTTTTTTATTTGAAAAAAAGGACAAAAGATTGGTCAGCTGCAAGAAAAAGGTTGGCCCTGTGAATGCTATATTTGCAGCTTTAAGTGGCAAAAATATAATTTTAAATTAAAGGTTATTACCTCCTTTTACATTATTTCACACGCTTTTTGCTAAATTTACTATCCTAACCATTTCTTATTCTCTTTGTATTTTATTGCATTTGGTATTTTTTTTTTAATTTTCACTTTCGTTTTTTGACTTTCTCAAATATAAGGCATTCTCTGTTCAGACCAAGAACAGAAAAATCCGACCAGCGGTTTTCCCGACAACTGGAGAGTGAAAATCATGGCGTATTTTCTCGAGAAACAAACAGATTTTTCTTTTTAGCGATTGTTTTCTGTGTGTGTTTTCCTTTTTCAGCCTGGTTGAGTGAGTGATGCAATAGAGAAGCTTGGCAAGTACGGTTTTGAGCTCAGCTACTGCAGAAAGGAAAGCTTTTAGAATTAGCAGTTACACCTAAAGCTTCAAAAAAGTGCTTTTTGGAGTTTGAGAGTTGCAGCTACAGGTTATGATCTTTTAAGTTGGCTGATGATTTGTCCCTTCTTCAACTTTCAGCATCTCTACGCTTATTTTGGGTGAAATTTGAGCCTGCTTCTGGTTCATGTTACTGTTTTTTGTTTTGGTGAAAAAGCTTTCTAGAACGGTTGTATCGTGGAAAAAGTTACTTGCTTTGTTTATCTTTTTGAAGATCTTTTCTCATGGGTTTTTAGTTCTTGGTTGGTTATTAGGTTGTGATCTTTCTAGGTTTGTTCTTTTGTGATCTTTGTAGGTTTCTATAACTCATAAATTATAAATTATACCCTCATACTTCTATTCAACCGTAAATTTATAGTTATTACTATTTATAGAAAGTTTTATCCGATGAGCGAGACTCATAAAATGTATGTGTCTCAATCTCCTGAACTCACTCCTTCATTTTCTGGCTATACTAAGCAACGCAATGTCAGCCTCTGATACAAAACCAGCGAGGAAGAAGGGGAAAACAATGGTGGAATTCGTATTCATCGTCTCCAACATAACAAAACGGACCAAGAAGAACTTCCATTTGAGCAAGCAAATACAAAATATTTTCTTTTTCTTTCAGAGACATTAAGAAAAATGAGTGACCAGAAGGTCGTTAACACTAACAAGGTTGGTGATTGCCAGAATTTCCTCAAGTACACTGTCCAAAACGGACCAGGAAAGATCGTCGGACTTGTCTCTGCTTATGTTCTAAGTTACCTCCTCAACCATCTTTTAAAGCCCCTGTCTCAACCTCGTATAGTCTCCGACATCATCGTACGTATTCTTTTCAGCTTTTCATGCACTGTACGATGTTACCAGACGGGGGTTAATGTTGTTTCTTTGCTTACAGGTAGGGATTTTTATCGGGAACATACCATGGATTCACAACTCTTTCGATGAAAAGTTTATTACAACTCTCAATTTCGTGGCTGAGTTTGGGATTATATGTTACATGTTCGTATTGGGGATGGAGATGGACCCGTATACGATATTCAAACCGCCGACTCAAGACGCCATGATTGCTTATGCTGGTATGGTTTCTACGTTCATACTGGCTTGTGGAATAACACCATTTCTGGCTTACTCGAACAGACCAGACATAGGTTTCACACTTTCCCTTTCGCTGACACTTTCTGGGAGTAGTTCACATATATTAACTCGAATCATCACGAACCTGAAAGTGGGCAAGTCGGATATCGGGAAACTGGTGATCGCGGCCGGAGTTCACGCCGATATGATATCGATGTTTTTGTTGAGCGTAGGGTTCATAATTGTTCCTCCTGGAGTCACTGTCTCTGATCTCTCTGTACGTATAACTAAAAGCTTGACAATGGGTGCAGCTTTACTGTTCCAGACAGTTTTTGCCGCTTCTGTTTCGCCGATCTTTATGAACTGGGTTAACAATGAGAATCCTGAAGGAAAACCCATGAAAGGTTCACACTTGGTCCTCACTATCGCCTTCATGGTCATGATTTGCAGTTCTTCTCCGATTTATGGGTACAGTCCCATTCTTAGTGCGTTCATGGCCGGAGCTTTCTTGCCAAGTGAAGGGAGAGTATCGAAGTGGGCGGTTGGGAAGATCAACTACTTGTTGACCGTCGTCTTTTATCCCATTTTCTTCTTTTGGATGGGGTATCATTCTAGTTTGAGCAAATTTAGAGCTGGTAGTTTAGGTACATGGGGAAGATTAATTGTTTTGATACTGATAACCCTTGTCGGAAAAGTGATCGGAACAGTCATCTCCGGTGTGATGTTGGGTTTTCACTGGCGTGAATCTGCTGAACTTGGGTGTCTTTTGACTGCTAAGGGTCATTTCCATGTATTCTTGGCTGTCGTTGCAAGCATTGTGAGTTGCATATAATCTCCTCCACTCAATTGTAACGTTACGATTACGTTCCTTACCGTTATTGCGACTTGTCATAATTACGACTGTTCGCTTCGTGAGCTTATTTGTTTCATATGATTTGTTATTCATATTAATTTGTTTCTTTGATCATTTTTCAAACTGAATCTGCAGTATGACATAATCTCTACTTCGACCTGCATCAGTATCATACTTACAATCCTCCTCACAGTTGTGCACACTCCATCAGTTGTGTTGCAAATTATCAAGCGAGCCAGGAAACGTGCACCAACTCACCGGAGGGCCCTTCAGTTGCTTGATGCCTCAAACGAGCTTCGAATTCAGCTGTGTGTTCATGGACAACACAATGTACCTTCAACCATCAACCTCGTTGAAATCTCGAGGGGTACACCAGACCCTGGAATTCTGGTCTATGTGACAGACATGATCGAACTCACGGACGAAATTGCAGCCACACTGGTGCAAAGTAGCGAGGGGATGAACACCGTCACAGTGACTGATAAGGAGGTAACAAAAATGAGAGATCAGATCACCAAAACGTTCCAAAATTATGCGGACGAAAATAGTGATGGCATCACACTGAGGAGAATGCTCGCACTCTCAACGTTCAATAACATGGCTCAAGATGTATGCGTTTTAGCAGAGGACTTGATGGTCTCCCTGTTAATATTGCCTTTTCACAAGAAGCAACTACCAGATGGGACACTAGACGGTGGCCACCCCGGGTTCCGTTATGTGAATCGGAAGGTGAAATTATACAGAATTCTCTAAACTGATATAGGTCCTGTTGCTAAACTCCTGATGATTGTTCTTGATACAATTTTGTTAACCTGTTGAGTCTGGCTTTAAACAGGTGCTCAGAAGTGCCCCTTGTTCTGTCGGAATTCTTGTAGACCGTGGTTTTGGATCTACGGAAAACATATCAACAATGAAAAGATCCTTCATGATTGCAGTCATCTTCATTGGTGGTAAAGATGACAGGGAAGCACTAGCATATGCAGGTCAGGTCGCAAGACACCCAGGAGTCAAACTCACAGTGATAAGATTCCTAGTAGAAGAAAACTCAGAGGCAGCCTCAAGAAGAGGCCCTCTTAGAGCCAATATAGCCGAGAGGGAACAAGAGATGAAGCTCGACGACGAGTGTTTTGCACATTTCTATGGCAGATATGTTGCCGCAGGCTATGTCTCCTATATGGAGAAGCATCTTGTCAATTCGGCTGAGACCTATTCCACTCTAAAATCATTGGAAGGGCAATACAAACTAATCATTGTCGGACGAGGGGGAAGGGTGAATTCAATATTGACAGTTGGAATGAATGATTGGCAACAATGTCCAGAATTAGGTCCCGTTGGAGATGTTCTATCGGGGTCTAATTTCTCCCTCACGACCTCTGTTTTGATCATCCAACAACACAGTCTCAGAGGAGAACTAGATGGTGTGGATGACGAGTTCTCTATAATGTAAATCTATAGTCAGATAGTTTGGAACTTTAGATGATCAATACTAGGAAGGACACAAACACTTGTATATCTTAGTGCTCATAGTTTTTTTTTTTTTAGAATTTAAAAAGTATTGAATTAATAGTAGAGAATGGTACATAAGTCTCTCAACCTTGGTAAACTCACAAAGCCCAACTCGTGTGCATTTGAACACAAACAAAAAGAAACAAAATAAAGCCTAACCGGGACACGTGATCCGGCTACGCTTAGGCAAGGGGAAACTTCAAATTAGGCAAAACTAATCGATGCTTTCACGACACCAGCCAGTAGCTACTTGAATCGGAAAGTCAGGGGCGGGCGAGACAACGACGCTGATGCTACCCGAGCTTCTTTGTCTACCGCACCTTGGGAGTAGTACCAAGGGTAAGTCCTAATGGTTGGTTGTATTGCAGGAGAGCCGGTAGGGAAAGATGGGGCTTCCCTATATTGCTTAGTGCTCATAGTTGTTAGAAAGGAAAGTCAATGTGCAGAAGAATGTACTATTAACCAAGCAAGAGAAAAGGAAAAACAGAACAAGAAAAACAGAGTACGATGGTCCTATTGCTGCATACAAGAATGTAGTAACTGAAACAAAGCATCAGGCAATTAAGCAGGTGATAAGCAAAAGTTATTTAGATTTCAATTGTTGAAATTTTTGACATGTTCCAAGTTCACATTAGCTACAATTCATTGCTTAATTACAACCAGCCAAGTCCAATTTTCGACAGGGTTACGATTTCCCAATCTGCAAGCAAACAAAACCAGATCGTTCACCCACCGCTTCCTTGTATCCCACCATGATTAGAAGCTCCTCTGGAACCTTGCAAGCTCAGCCTATAAACAAAAACTAACTCAAAAACCATAAAAGCAATACTAATAATTGTTTCTCCACCAAAACTACAAAAGAAGCCAGTTCCTTAACAAGCTAAAGAAAAGGATGTCTAAATGCAATACGGAAAGTCCATGATCAAAACCATCACAAAACATATTCCATAACTTGCTGTCAAAAACACCATACCTCAAATGAATTCTTCAAATGATCAAGCTCCTTGTCGAGATCGTTGATCGCCTGGTTATATGCCTGCATCGGTGAGGACTGGCTCGTCGTATGAATCTACATAGCCAAATCCAATTGATTAAAAACCCCACAAATTCATTCAATTACTCAACCCAACAAAAATAAACAAGCCACGTGCTGCACATAGACTACTGAGTGTTACTAGCTTACCCTAACTAGAATTTTGTACTGTAGAGGATGTGGAAGCTTGTAACCAGCAAAGAGAACGTTGTCGTCTCTGTGCAGCTGCCTAATGATAAGCGAAAGAAGAAAATGATAACAGCAATAACAATCAAAGAGATTATACTTGGATTAAACACAGAACCAGATAATGAATTAACGAATGGATTATATACATGCGAAGAATGTTTCCGACGGTGTGGTCCTCTCTCTCCACCGTGAAAGACGCAGCATTAATGATCTTCGTGTCTCTCTCGTACGAAACCCTAGAGAAGAAAGGTGAGATTAGGAAATAGGGTTTTTTTTCGAGACAAACTAGAGGAAGATACTTACTTCTTAGTGCCTTCCGGGACAACAAATCGCTCGTATCTATCAGGGGCGTTCATGGCTTCTCTCTTCCGAGTTCTCGCGCTCTGTGTTTCTCTTCCCTCTCTAAACCAGTAAAAGCAGTAGGTCGTCTCTTTGGTTTCGCTCGAAACTTGACAAGGAATAATAAAATGATGTCGTTTTCATATTTTAATTTAAAAATAATAAATTGGATTAAATTGAATCAGGTCTGGGTTCGAGCCTTACGGTAGGAGTCAAGCTGGAAAGCTCGCCAAGCCCATTATCATCTTTAAGTTCATTTAGTTAATGACACGTTGCGACAACGTGGCAGAATTCTATTGGCTGTAAAGCTCTCAGCTGAACCACGACAAAATTGCCCGCATGGTGTCTTCCTATTGGATAGTCCCCATGGTCTTGACCGTAGACAGTCCAAACTCGGGAACCAGAGACTATCAGGAACCCTCGCCACATCCATCAACAAAAGGAACAGAAGGCAAAATAGCCCAACCCCTTCCAAAATCTAATTAAGCTCTTAGAATATTAAAAAATATTCTAATTTTATTATTCTTTAATTTAAGGGGATCTCTAAATCTCTCTCTCTTTTCGGAAAAAAAAAACACAAAAAATTCAAAATCCCAAAATCCTTCACTATGGCCTTTCACGTAGCTTGCCCAATTACATGGTTAGTAGTATTGTTATGTATTTACTATTAACACTAAATCCTCTCTCTTTGTCTCTCGTCTCGTGTCGTACTTCTCTTTAAAACTCACTCGTCTTTGGGTCTCGTGTGTGTGTGTGTGTTTCTTTGTTGTTTCGCAGTCGCCGGATCTGCTTCTGCCCGCTAGGGTTTCCGCGGGATCTCCAGAGCGCGAAATCCAAGGCCTCGTTCTTGTTCGATGTTTCTAGAATCGAGGAGTTCTCCTCCGGAATTGGGGATTCGCGCCACGAAACCGTTCAGGTCTCTGTCCCCAAGGTCGCGCACGTTTCCGCTTTGGCGCCGCCGCCACCTCCAGCGATTGTGTGTCGGGGAGATGGAGGCGGCGGCGGCGGTGGTGGTGGTGAGGGAGCTGATGATAGTGCGGCTGCTGTGTCGGCGCAGACGAAGCGGTTGGCTCTTCAGCGTAAGGCCGCCGCGGCAATGGTTGCAGCCGAAGATTATGCGCGCCGGTTTGAGGCTGGAGATATGGCGGTGAGTTTACATCAAATGTGCACTTTTTTTTATAACAGCTGTTAATTTCTGAATTTTATACTGAATTTTGTTTAGTATGGAATTTTGGAGTTGTTTGAAGGACGCAATGTGGAGTTTAGACTAGTTAGTTTTGATTGATGATGTTTGAAGTCGTCTACGTACAGATTTTGAAAGAATGTCTGAACTTGATTTTGCTTACCTACACATAATGATCGAATTGAATCCTTGAATTCATCAAGAATTCATCAAGAATTGCATATACCTAACCAGTTTTTTATTTGGTTTAGGTTTTATGATTTTTGGTCGTGTGGGATAACTGCTTGGTTGTGTGAATTTAATTTTCCAACAAATTTGTTGTATATTGAGTAATTGTTCAATATATGGAGTTGTTGGATCGTGTTTCATGTTTCTAACTAGTGAAAATCATTGATGGTTGTGCTTTTTAATGTTCTTTTGTGCTTCCTGTAATTTCCTTCTCAATATATGGGCGAAAATTTCTGTTGACATTTATTGTTATATATACCATATCTTTGGTGTTTGTAATTTAGTTTTTCTTTTTGAAAAAAGTTACGGAGTATGTTACTTTGCAGTTTTTTTTATTTGGTTGCTCTGCTTTTTCGGGATCTTAAAGCATGATGTCATAGCCGAACTTGATAAAAACAGGAGCTGCATTTTCTGAATGTGGCTGTAGTTGTTCACTTGGCCTCATTGGGATGGGCAGTTACTTGGAGTCTTCCATCTCCCTGTCACTTTTTTTATGTATATGTGCACAAATTTTTGTGATCTCGGACATTGATCTCTTGTGACTTGTTCATGACACTTGTTTGTGGATATTGAAGAGCTTAGTTGGATCCTGTTTTTACAATTTACAGTTTTTGCAGCATTTAATCATTCTGTGTTTATGTACTAACAAACATTTCCAGGCTGGCTCTAAGAAAATTACTGGAGAAGAGCAAGGTCAGTCAAATGCTAATGTGATGTGCCGGATGTGCTTTCTGGGTGAGACAGAAGGAAGTGAGAGAGCAAGAAAGATGCTTTCGTGCAAAAGTTGTGGCAAGAAATACCACAGAAGCTGCTTGAAAGCTTGGTCTCGAAATAGAGGTAAATTAATAGGTTAGATACTTTAACAACAGCTTGCTCCTATGTATTCTTATTCAGAGATTCAGTGCAGATTTATTTCACTGGAGTTCATGGAACTGTCCATCTTGCCGAATCTGTGAGGTACATTGAGTTCTAGATTCTCATCATTTGTGAACTTTTTAGGAATGTCTGTATATGGTATTGATCTTAAGAGAAAGCTTACATTTTGATGCCTCCGACTTCTTTAGATATGTCGAAGGACTGGAGATCCGAATAAATTTATGTTCTGCAAACGATGTGATGGTGCTTACCATTGTTATTGTCAGCATCCTCCACACAAGGTGATATGTCTATTACTCATCTCTTTGATGTTAAATTGGACTCAAGAAGCACTTCTAATTTTCATTTCTGGATGGCACAGAATGTTGGTTCTGGACTGTATTTGTGCCCCAAACATACAAGATGTCACAGTTGTGGATCTGGTGTACCTGGAAATGGCCTAAGTGTGAGGTACTAATTATGATGAGTTAGCTTTGGCACACAAATATACTTGATTCTCTAAGCACGGGTTCCTTGATGAAGGCATTTAGTTTCTTTTTCCCTTATGACTTCTTTTTTGCTTTGACAATAGTTAGAGATTGCAAATGGCTACTGTTTAACGTCATCAAAACATGTTGGTTAGGATGTCACATGTTATTAAACTTTAATGCATATTAGATGCTGCAATTTATACAACATTATAGTAGTAGTTAGTTGGAGATGGCGGCATTAGGGATTTACAAACTCCTATGTTTTTGATTCCATATCTATACGTTCAACAGGGCTATGATTTTCCTTTGTTTGACAGATTCAGTATGTTATCTTTTCAGGTGGTTTCTGGGGTACACTTGTTGTGATGCTTGTGGAAGACTGTTTGTGAAAGGAAATTATTGCCCCATTTGTTTGAAGGTTTGTTTTTTGCTTAGAAGTGCTTCTGATTTTAACTATGACCTAATCTGACTGAATTTTGAGATGCTTGCTTTAATTTCAAGGTTTATAGAGATTCAGAATCAACACCAATGGTTTGCTGTGATATGTGCCAGCGCTGGGTTCATTGTCATTGTGATGGCATCAGGTCTGTTGCTGCCATTCTTTAGTAACAAGTTAATAGCACATTTTCTTTTGAGAATTTATTTGCGCTCAGGCAAGTGGGTATACGTTTATAAATATATTTGGTTATTAAGTTACCTTTATTTTCTCCTAGTGAAGTTGTTGAATTAAATTATTTGCATGATTGGTTTTACGTGTTTTTGTACGGTTTGATTTTGTAGCATTGTGGTTAAATGATGCATATATCTCTTTCTGTGATGAATGGTTTGCAGTGATGAAAAATATTTGCAATTTCAAGTTGATGGGAATCTTCAGTACAAATGTGCCACCTGTCGTGGCGAATCCTATCAGGTTTTAATCTCTCCCTATGTCACATTTATTGGTTATTGCATTATATAGCTCCTCTTTCCCTGTTGTCCATATTCGACTCATCAATTACATAATGTGTGTTGCTAGGTGAAGGATCTTGAAGATGCTGTTCAAGAGCTTTGGAGAAGACGAGATAAAGCTGACCGGGATTTGATTGCTAGCTTGAGGGAAGCTGCAGGCCTGCCAACTCAAGAAGATATCTTTTCGATCTCGCCCTATTCAGATGAAGAAGAAAATGGTCCTCTGTTGCCAAAGAATGAATCTGGTCGTTCTATAAAGCTCTCTCTAAAAGGTGTGGTAGATAAGTCTCCAAAGAAGAGTAAGGAATATGGAAAGAAATCTTGGAATAAGAAGTCTTCTAAGAAAAAGGATTCTCATTCATCTTCTACTAGTAAGAGAGAACTACCTCAGCAGGATATTCAATCTCATGGAACTAGTATGGATGATAATAAGGCTGGTGAGACCGAAACATATGAAAAAGGACTGGATGTGTATTCTTCCACTGTTGCAGGAGTGGTGAACCGCACTGAAGGCTTTCCCTCTATTAATCAGCCAGGAGGTTTGAAACAAAAGTTTGTTGATGAGGTCATGGTGAGGGATGGAGAAAGGACATCCAGAGTTATTAGAATTGTAAATAATAAGCCTCAAGATTTGGATAGTGGGAATGACACACAAAAAGATGCTAGCAAATCAACTGTGAAAGCAAAGAAGTTGGTCATAAATTTAGGTGCTCGAAAAATAAATGTTAGCAAGTCTCCAAGATCTGATGCTTCAAGCTCTCAAAGAGAGCAGGACTTGACAACTTCCAATGGTATGCCATCAGTTTGATTTCCCTTGATGAACTAAGATGATCTGTTTCCATAAATATGTTTGTGATATTTTTTAATTAATAACTTAATGAAGTTTTTTTTTTCTTAATGAAGTTTTTTTTTGGGCTACGACAGCTTAATCACCAAATTTTTAGATTGATATTTCCTACGGAATGATAGTGTGTCCTCACTCATATCCTTGTACATTTGGTATTTATGAATAGGTAGTGATGGTACAGGCCGTCATAGGATGAGTGACAAGTCTACTGCAGAGAGAAACAATGGTCCTGCTAAATTTGGAGAAGGTGAGTGGCTTCCATCCATTCATTTAAAATTTCCTCATTATCTATAAGGTTTTGTTTTAGTGAATGAAGGGCATCATAGATTCATAGTAGTTATTTTGGACCATGCAGAGGAGACAATTAATCAGTCTAGCCAAACAAGCGGCTTAAAATTTGCACGAAGAGAAGGAAATATGATTAAGTTTGGAAAATTGAAGCCTGAAGCTTCCAACTTAAATTCCAAATTCGATATAGAGAGAGGCCCTGGAAGAGGTGAAACCATGCGTTCAGACGAGACTCGTGTTTCATCAAGTAAAAGAAGCATTGGGGGGAGCAGAGCTGCATTTGGGCCTGCCAGTGATGTCCCCACTGTAAGAACTGACAAGTTATCTTTGGCAAAATCACCAGAAATGAGGCCCAATTCAAAAGCTGAAAGCAATGACGACTCTGGTGACACACCGATTTTGAATTCCTTGCCAAAAGATTCGAAACTTTCACTAAGATTGAAGATTAAAAAACCTGACATTGAGAATCAGAGTTCTCAGTGTGCTCCACCTGAGGTAGAAAAGAGTATAAGGGGTCAAAGATCAAAGCGAAAGAGATCATCGAACTTCATGATGACATCAAACGGAGATGAAGATGCCACTCAATCTCATCAGGACAGTCAGATGATGGGAGCTAGTTGGATATTGAAAAGGTTGGGTAAAGATGCAATTGGAAAGAGAGTTGAAGTTCACCAGCCATCTGATGATTCATGGTAAGCTTTTTCTTTCCTTTCATCTCCTCAAGAAGATGCGTATGAGTGATTACACTTTCGGTAATATATCCTCAGGTACTTGCTTGCTTTTTATTTGATCTTCCATTCCATCTTTGATCTTGACCTTTTAATCCAGGCATAAGGGTGTGGTATCTGATATTGTTGAAGGCACGTCGTTGCTTTCGGTTACTCTAGATGATAGCAGATTGAAAACTTTACAACTTGGGAAGCAGGCTGTTCGCTTTATTCCGCAGAAGCAAAAGAGATCAAAGAGGTGACCGCTTGATCTTATTTTAAATTGATGATTAAGCTCAAGATTTCTTCCCTATTAGGGGTCAAGTGTTTGTCTCCCATTCCAGAGGCAGAGATTAAGGTTACATTTTTGGGGTTGCTTGTACCGCTGCTTAGTTATCTGCAGTTGTATTGTAAATGAAAGATTATTGTGTACCTCTAGGATAATTTCAGAGTAGGGTATCAAATTCTCCTTTTCTAAAGTGGATCACAACAATGATGCAGAATCCAAGCTTCGTGTTCATGATGGCAGTTCTGTGTAGCTGTTGCGACTTTTATTCGTTGAGTGAAAGTGACATTTCATTGGCTTCGGTGTTATGTTCATGTATTTTGTTAAATAGGCTCTCGAAAAATATTAATTACGAGTATGTTATCATCAATTGCGTAATTGTGACTTGTGAAAGAATCAGGTTCTTGTTTGGATCCCTTTGTAAACCTCACGGTTCCCTACTGTTAAGATTTGCTAAAGGTTTAATTAGAAATGGCAATGGGATTGGTCGAATTGAACGGTGATCCCAAGTGTGGCCCAAATCCTAGTTGGGCTTGTGTCACGAAGTTTGAATTTATTTGGACCGTTTAAATGTTACTGTTAAAAGAAATTATTCAAGAAGATCCGTTAACAGCAAGAAATTCCGTTGTGTGGTGTGGAAAAACAGGCTCGTACATTAGGGGGGAAAAAAAGAAAAGACTAGAAAAAACATAAATTATACAGGTGGAGGAGGCAGGTCTAGCAAAAGCCAAAATCCAACACAGTCATCAGAATCTAAGTCGTCCTGGATGGCAAGGAAATGTAACCCTCCACAGGCCTTCTTTGCATCTTCCCAAGTTTCAGCTTCAGCTGTTGCTACAGGAGTTTTCTTATAGGTTGCATAAACATATCTTGTAGAAATTCCAACAGATAGAATCAATGCAGCACGACTCGTATCGGCTTCAATCGAACATACTTCCAGTCCATTCATCCAGGCTGCAACAAATTGGAGGAAGGTGTTGAACTTATCCTTTGCAGGACGCAACATAAATGCTAAACTATCAAGAGATGGCCGTAGATAGTAGATTAGAGACAGGAGATACCTGCTAACGGTTTAGCACGAGAAGATGCAACGGCTAGTCCAGGAATCAGTGTATCGTCGTTGATCTCAATTCCCAGCAAGTCCAAGTCTAGAGCTGCACCAAACACAAATCTCGTCTCCAGTGATGCCACTTCTTCTTGAACAGCTGCAAATGGGAGTATACAGGTTAGAATCTGCAATTTCCGTTTGCAACTCAGGAATTAATAGTTTCTTTCTTTTTCGCTTCAAAGAATCAACGATTTCGAAGTCAAAGACTATCGCCTCAGTTTATGAATGATTTCACTATCACAACATATGTTTCTATTCATAAACTTCTGACTTCTAGAAAAATCGTTCTGCATAACGGATGCCATGACATTTCACATGTATGAATATCGACAATGAATATGCCAATGCTAGTCTACCATGCCTCTACCTGACAAAGGTAGCTGGACAAACGCCCATTTCTCCCCAAACAGGTTCTCCGGGAGTTCCATTGGGAAAGGATTGTCCAGTGCCAGAATCGGTTTAGCTCCCTTTTGAAAACCAGGATGACGAGTATATACAGTCTCGTACCGTTCTTCCAGCCATAGAAGAAGTGATAAACACTGCAGAAAAAACCAACCTAAAAAGGTGAGCAAATGGCACAAATTTGTTAGTTCATATAGGTGCATATATGCACAAGAGGGTGCGTAAATAACGACGGCATTTCCTCAACAACTAGTGAGGTATCTCATGCATAGGAATGCCTGGACTTGGATTGAATCTCAGTTGCTGTGACTTATTAAGAAAAAAGAAGAATTCACTGCAATGACAGCGTGCAAGCATATATAATGTCTGTTTGCTTAAATTTCCCTATGCACATATTGTATCGGATCAACGGATACTATTTCGGATAATTTTTAAAAATTACGGCAACCCAGTAGAGTGCAAGACAGTTTGGTACCATTTCTGAGCTGGTCAGATATGGTATGAAACCCACTTCATTGGTGTGACCATCTATTTAGTCAATCAACCAGAAGAAACAACATGAGCATGTTTCCATCTAAATCTTTACCTTCACTGGTTTATCAGTCACTTTTGGCTAGATTAAAGCAAAAAGTTCTTGGTGCCATTAAGATTAGGAAAATGAAAAACCGAGCTCCTATCGAATACATACGCACCCGTTTGCTAGGAATAGGCTTGATGCCCAGCTCCTTACATGCTTTTGCTACAATTGTCTGCATCTGTCCCCTGAAATGCACTGGCACAGTCAATCAGCACCATATACTCGAGTAATGTAACAATTGCACAAAGCTATGGTTATACATACAAGCTATTTGTTAAAATGCATGTATGTCAAAAAGGTAAATTAACATAGAAATCACCTGAAGAAGCGAACTTTTTCGGGTAAAGGGACACCGAGATTCTCAGAAATAGACAACATAGCCTCCTTTAGAGTGATGCTATTGATAACGTTATTCGGAAAATACTTGGTGTACTGAAGTGACAGTGAATCATCACACACCACGAGCTCCCACACCTTCTTGCCTCTATCATCAAGTATAGGCCTAGAGCAAAAATCCAATTCCCATTCAACAATGCTCTCTGGATCGGTTTCTGGGTCTAGAAAGCTCAGTTCAGCAGTTGGGTCATCTTCATAGTCCTCAATATCTACCTCCTCTTGCGTTGAGACCGAGAGCTTTAGGACAACAATGTTGGATTCCAAGCGGTTTGGTTTCTTGTAGTACTTGGAGGGCTTTAAATAGAAAGTGGAGGAAAGAGTCTCGAAGTAGTTTGAGGAAGAAGCAATTCTCGAGAAGGGTTTATGGGGAAGTCTCGTAGGACTGAAGCTGAGAGTAGCCATTGGAGCTCTGTGAATCAAAAGAGTTGATAAGTTTGCTAGTCTTGTAGCCACTCATAAACGATGTGTTCAGTTCAGTTAAGTGGTGTCGTTTACTAACGAAAAAGCGAACTTACCGTTAAGGTCGATTCCACCGTTAACCCAAAATAAACCAGTTAACGATACTGCTACGATACTATATAAAGTCTCGCGCCGTTAAGATTGATTCTCGATCGCTTCCCTCAGTCTCCTCGGCGTTCAAGAGATCGAAGTCGGCGAATTCCTTTTCCGATGTAATTCTCTCTCCCTCGTTGCCTTCTCTTGGATGAGATTTCTGTGAAAGATTCCTAACGGAGGATAACAGGTTGCTTTTAACTGTGTTGTTCCTTTTTCAAGAGCTCTCTTTCTTTACTTTTACGAAGTTACAGAAACTTGATGATGTCGATAAGTTTTCGTAGAAATAGGTACGAAGTGGAGGTGATTCAGCGTTGAGTTTTTGGTAATATACTGTCCTTGTGTTTATGGACATTTTCTGGAAACGGAAGCTAATGGAATATGTTCTAGGAGACAGAGAAAGCGGTAAATTTACTTGAATTAAGCTTAATTCAGTAAATTTTCATGATCCGATCAGAAGATTAACGCCTCCGACGAACATTGGCGGTGTTAGTTGATGAATTCGCAAATATCGCAAAACGGAGGCCATGTTCTCCGATGAGACCCGACCCAATTGACCATTGTCGGGTCAAGCCGGGTTGGTACAAGTTACATTTATATGGGTCGGGCCGAGTTAAGTAAGGGTGAGGCTGACTTGGTTTGTAATTTGTTGGAGTGAAGTGGGGGAGAAGAAGGAATATATGCGGGCCTTTTCTAGGAAATGGGCTGGATCATTTTCGGATCTGTCAGACTGGGTCAAATAGTTTTCGGATCAAATCGGGTCGAGTCTAGTCTAAATGGGTCGGGTCGACAAAGATTATTTGGGTCAAATATGTTTCTGTAATTTAATTTCATATTTTTAAATGTCTGTTGACATTCTTATTTCTCAGTTCTCACCGCATCCGTAGCTCTCCCGGACTTAAGAGAAGACGAAGAGAGAAGAGGAAGACTCTGCTGCCGCGCTGTGTGGAGTTGTCCGAGATTATGATATTCGTTGATGGTCTTCCATTTTCGTCTTTTCGTCGTTCTTCTTCCTCAAACCAACCCCTGGTATTCTTCTTTCTATCTTCTCTACTGATAGGAAAGAGCAAAATGTATTCAAAATTTACTTTCAGTGTACAAAATCTCATACCCATTTGTTTCATCATTCAAATTGTGATTTCTCCCAACTTCTACATAGCTAGTGGTTTGTCGTTTTCATCAAATTTAGCGAATTTGTGTACTTGTGATAGGGAGGTTGTGGTACTTTGACATCTTTAATGAAGCACCCCACGTTGTTATCTGCCTCGTCTTACTTCAAGGCAATGCAAGAGACAAAGATAGTTTTGGAAGACTCTGGTTTGCAAAGCTCAGCTCCAACTGGTAGATGGGTTTACGTCTTCCAAAAGGAATATGCAACTGCTGACCCTGCACTTGTGGATGTATCTACTTTTCTTCTTCTATTCTTTTGACATGATTCATTATTAAACCACGCACCATCACTCTTCTATTTCTTTTTTACCCAACATTTGAATCCTCAATTACTTCTTTTCTTGTGAGGCAGGAGGCGTTGTGAGTCTAACTCTCTGTTATTTCTACTTGTGGTTAAACCTGCCATTCAAATCGTTTTAGAGATTGCAATCTCGTATTTCCTTCTTTTTTATGTGTCATAAATTTTTTAGTCTTAGTTTTGATTTGCATCTGTAGTTTATTGGTACTGATGAGGCGACAACTTGTGTGGGCATTGTTATTTGGAACCCGAAAAATAAAATGTAAGAACAAATTCCCTCATGACAAGTGATCGAGAAATCTTATGATTGGCCCTCATGTCATTATTTCTGACCTCTCTATCCGCGATTGTGGCAGGACATCTGTTGCCCATATGGATTCTCCTAAAATTGTCGAAATTGGACTGACCCAGATGTTATCACGCGTTATCAATAATATTTCTGATGTTGACTTGGATGTATTCTTCTAAACTGTGTATTTACTATAAATTTCCATTGCTTTATTGGTTACTCCATTTAATTCAATTAACGTCTTACTGAATGGACTTAATTATGTATACCAACTTCTGATTGCAGATCCACTTGATTGGTGGCTTCCAAGATGCTTCACTTGAAGTCTGGTCCAAGAATCTCAAATTGTTTTTCATTTTCTAGAGTTGTGGTTAGATCATTGGAGGTGGGATAATTTAAGCAATTGTATTGTCCCTTTTTGCAGCACTCTAACGGCTCGACAAGATCTAATTCCCATGGAAAATCGGATGGTTATTCTTTACCTTTGTGTTCAAAAATAATTGAAACTTTGGAGAAGAGGCCAGAAAGGTTTCATATTCGAACTCTGTTTGTTTTGGATGATAATACCATATGGGATTCTAAAAGAAATGCACGCCCAATTTTTCATGGGTTCAGGGTTAGATTCATCTTCAAATCTTTTTTCTTCTTTGCTTTTCATTTTTAATGATGTCTACTGCTCTAAATATTGGGAACAGATTACCTGTTTCCATTACTCTGTTCCTACCATATTTTATGAGCATTCATCTATTCAATAAATGGGACCTACAGAAATTGAATGGAGGAATGCTCATAAAACAAGGTAGGCACAGAGTAACAAGACTGGTGATCTAAACTCCTAAATATTAGCATAGTATTTAAATTATGTAAACTGAACAGAAAAGCTGTGCTTTCACCTTGTTAGGTTGAAACATCCAACGGATCAGTCATCCCAGCCAGTTTTGATAGTAGTTCGAGATGCCCAGATGAAATAGTCAGAAGAATTAGAGTCACAGCTTCCTGTGATGACCCCTCTTGGAATGGCAAGTTACTGGAGACATACGATACTCAGAAGGATAGATTTGTGATTGAACCATGCTCTTGGTATTGTGTGCTTCTTAGTCTTTGTTTAATGTGAAAATAGATTATTAGCATAATTGAGTTAGGAGCTTTTTATTGGGATAGTTGATACTTGATATCTAGTTTGACGTGCCTGCGGGCCCTATACTAAAATTACAGCTTATTTTGTCATGGTTAATTGTTTTGGACGTTCTTGGTGTCATGCATGTAGGAGTGAATTTCTGTTGCATCTAGCTTGGACATTTCAATGTCTGTCCGATGCAGAGGTCCTTCAGGATTGTTCTACCTCACCATCTGCAGAAGGTCCAGATTTTGTGGATAATTTAAGGAGGTAACCATTAAGAAAAAAGAGAAACATGAGAGGAAGTTGTGTGAATGTCTGTGGTTGGCTATGTGTATATTTAATGCAAAGTGTGGTGTTATATGGTTTGACAAACTTTTCGGGAATTTATAAATGCAAAAAGAACTGAACATATGTGTGTAATGTATTTTCAGGGGTTGGGACTATTTGATCGAAAATCCACAATGGGAGCATTCCTTCCCTGGAAGGCAGCCCCGGATTTTTGAGAGGACAACAGATGGAGGTTGTTGGAACAAATGGAAGAGATGTTCACCACGGCAACAGGCATCAGTCCTTGGCGCCAAAGCCCCATATTTTTCATCATCACACTCAATCCGAAGTCCTGTTATAAAACGAGGTTTAGAGAGGTCTGATAGTAAGCAGCCCTATACTCTTGATAAGAGAATTTGATATTGTACGAGTACTATTATTATGGCTTACTCCTAATTGACTACTATTGTTTGAACAGTGCTATTGACCGGTGTTATTTCTATGTTGTATATGATGTGTAGTAGATTTATCGGATTGTTAATTTGACGTTGCTTTAAATTATTTGGGTACTAATTCACAAGCATTCATTATGTGCTTGGTAGCAGCTTGTACAGTAGGGATTGATGTTTAGAATAGGAGTAGCAATTAGAGGCGAGCCTCGAGTCCAAAAAAAACATGGATAGTGCTTGGTATCTGCATACTAACAAGGTGTAATAGAGAGGTCCAGAGAAACACTAATGATAAAAAAAGAAGACGATTTATATAAACCGCAT
>JANIHZ010000004.1:292800-309924 GCA_027478365.1 Erythroxylum rufum | reverse complement strand
CGCTTTGGCCGAGTGGTTAAGGCGTGTGCCTGCTAAGTACATGGGGTTTCCCCGCGAGAGTTCGAATCTCTCAGGCGTCGTTTAGAATTTTTTTCTCTTGCCAGTTTCCAAGTTCTATCTTTTGAATATGTTCCACAAGAAATTTATAAAATACATGTATATCGAAAATGGTATCATCAATCTTACTAACATATGATTACATAATGTTTATTACATTTTCCGATCATGGGAGTCTACACTTATTTTTGTTAATTGTTACAAACTGACCAGTATTGATCCCTAGCTAGCCATTCAACTCTTCTATACTTGTTGCTAGCCTCCAATTATATGGGAAAAGAAGAAGAAGACGAAGTATATCAAGTAAGAAGTATGGAAGATTTAATAGTCCAAAGGGTGGCTGGTTAGCTCGTTATTCAATGCTGAAATCAAGGAAAGGAAAGGAAGACATATTCTCCATGAAACCTTCCAAGTCCCAATGATTTGGAATCCCAAACATGTCATCCTCCTCCTTAAAGCTCTGGTTATGAGTGTTATTAAAGCAAGTATTAGTGTTCAAGTGGTGGTTGTGATTACTTTTGGAGCTAATGCCATTATTGTTATGATTATGATTATTGTTCTCTTCTTCAATACTTCTACTAATTCCTAGTGGAGGAAGACACAAGTCCCTTTCTAAACCAAACTTGTTGTTGGTCTCCAAAGCAGCGCAATCACCCGAAAAACCATCTCCTACTCCTACACCAACTTGCCCTAAACATGGCGGCCAATCAAGGAAACTGGTTGAACCCGCCATGTCATACTTGTAACCCATCATAGGGAACGAGTCGAACTGGTTGCTGTTGGTGGCCATAGCTTGCATGGATGAGTCCATGCACATGGCAGTGAAGTCATGATCATGCATGTCCATGATACTACTTCTCATTGCGTCCGATGACTCACTGTCATTTGGGGAAGCCGTGGAAGCAGTGTTCTTCAATCTTTTCTTTAAGGTGGAATTCCAGAAATTCTTTATCTCATTGTCTGTCCTCCCAGGAAGACGAGCCGCAATCTGAGACCACCTGTTCAGTTATGTTCCAGTCATGTTCGAACAAGTGTATGTTTCGGAGAATGCCATTGAAGAACTTTCCATAAAGTTTTAAGAACTACATCATTGAAGATTCAGTGAAGTGGTCTGTCAAGAGTGTTTGGCAACTTGTAATAAATGACTCTAAATGTCGAAGACTTGAAGCTCCAGGACACAATGACATGATATGTCAAAAATCATAAAGGAATTGAAATGAATAACAGGCGATATTTTATCACATTGTAAGAACATACGTTGTCGGAGACATTCTCAGTTCCGAAATAATAATACCTGTTGCCGAGAATAGAGTGGAAATGGACGATAAGCTCTTCTTCTTGACGGGAAAAAGCGCCACGCTTGAGGTCAGGTCTCAAGTAATTAATCCAACGTAGACGGCAACTCTTCCCACATCTCTGGAGACCAGCATTGCGTGCAATGTCAGTCCAACAACCTTGTCCATTTGTTAACATGTACTTTATCAGCTTTTCGTCTTCTTCTGGTGACCATAACCCTTTTCTAAGATTGGTTTTGTTAATGTTGCTCATTCCATCCTTGCCCATCAGATCCGGCTTCCTCATTGTATTGTTTTGATTTGGCCAACTAGAGATCTAAGAATAGAACCTTTGGTTTGTTCTTTAAATGGTTTTGATGAATGGAGATCGAAATGCTTTGAACTGTGTATGTTTGTACTAGAGAAATAGTGAGAGAGAGGAGGCTTCATGAGAAGGTAAGAGGGATGATGATGATGGTGATGGTTGTGGGGTTTGCTTAGAATATGAAGATTGGTATGAATAAGGTTAGAGAACGAAAGCATTTTGTTTGTTGTTGGTCGATTGGTAGAGTGGAAAACGGATTGGAGGGGGACCTCATGATCCCTAAAGAAAAATGGTTCATTAATCTTCTTCTTCTTCTTGTCTTTGACTCTAACTTGTCTTTTTCGATGCATTTTTCTTCACTCTCAAGGTAATCATCATGTGTGTTTGAGACACCATTTTTGCTTCCACTTTACATAAACCTATGCCTCTCTATCTCTCTTGGTTATGCTTCAAACACACGTGTGGTTCGAGAAGGACAAAGAGAGACACCATGAAGAACTTGTGACTATCTCTAACCTTTTACTAACTGTTCTGCATCTTCCACTCCCTCATAATCCTCTTTGGAAACAATGAACTGATCTGTTTTAAGCTGTATTCATTGAATAATCACTCTGCTTAAGCATCAATGATCTAATTAATTACCTTGTTCTAGCCATAGTTTATTGTCTATTTCATGTGAAAACCTATCAGGTTACAGCAGGCAAAAATGGGTCAGCAAGATTAGTAAATCTGTTCTTGTTCATGTATCATCATCTTCAATATCAATTCATGACAATTCTCCATAATCTTGATATGTCAGGATTCACCATTAACAAGCTTATCCTCTTAAATATTAAAAACCATCAGGTTATAGTAGGCAAAAAGGGGTCTGGAAGATTCGTAAATCTGTTCTTGTTCACGTATCATCATCTTCACTACCAGTCAGGAACTCAGGATTCACCATTAACAAGCTTATCCTCTTAAGCATTAATATCTCTCGAAGTTTTGGTTTTCACACACAATAACACAAGTATCTCATAGCTATATCTGAGGTAAATCACACGCAACAGACTTCATTTTCCTGTGAGCTGTCATCTTTATGTCTTTATCAGCAATTCGCTTTCCATACCTAACCTCTTCTTACATACCAAGTAGAGATGTTCGTGGTGTATTATCATGAACAAACACCCAAGTCGCAGTCCAATTAACAAGAAGGGTTTCTCATTTCTAGTCAGTTCTTGAGATATATAAGGATAAAGCAAAGTTGCCAAGTGATTGAAAAAGTGACAGCAGCAAGTTTTAAGGGAAAAAAGTGAGTGGAAAACTCTCTAAGTTACTCCAATGATTCAAAAGTGTTCTTCTACAGCTGTTATGAAAAAGGAAAACTCCATTTTTTGGTTTTCATGCTAAGCAACTTGTCCTACTTAGTAGCCAAGACAAGAAAGAAAGACCACGTAGGCGACAAACAAAGTTGTTAACTTCGTACCCAGAAAAACATATCTTTGTCTGTCACCTCTCCTGACAAGAACCTCAGATATTAAAATTACAAAACGTGAGAACCATGCAAAACAAGGAAACAGTTCATCATCATATAAATTTCTTTCGATAAATTAACACACCCTTTTCATAAGAACTCAGTGTGTAAAAGTGTTTCTTCTTTTTGTGGCATCAAATCAAAAAAAGAAAATCCTTATGGTCCCCTCTGGAAAGTGGAAAAGGAAAAGGTCAATCCTTTGATCAGTGTTCCGGTCGAAGCCAAGATGTAGAGACACATGTAGGTAAGATCAAAGCAAATACTATTAATTATATTGAAATCTTGGAGTATGAATCTAAACTAATTTGACCTTATCCTAGTTTTTTTTATAATTCTATTGAATTAAGAATTACCATTTATTATATTTTATTATGTCATTAATTTGTTATACCATCATTGTTGTTTATAACTTCAAAATAGCACCACATTAAAGTTTAAAAATTTTAGTATTATATTATTTAAAATAAGACAAAAATTTAATAAAGTATAATATAATAAGAAATTTTAATATATTTAATTCTTTTTAAATTATCCATAAAATGTGAAGTGGTTATTTTAATGTTTTCTAATAAATAAAAAATGCAATGAGAAAAATACTGATATCCATAATTTCCATATTATTATCCCCTCTCTGCCCAAAAAAAGAGTAATGAATGGCATCTCATTCAAGAACTCACAGAGTTATCATTAGGTCTCTGTGGCTCAAAAATACCATCTTTTATGCCAAATATCAAGCTTTTCACTAATCACCATTAATAATTTCCTCATAAAAATTCAATTTATTTTCATCTTTTGGCAGATCCTGAGTAAATATCAGCTTATGTAACTGATACTGTGATCAAATAACAGCTGGTTGGAAGAAAAAAGGTGAAATACAGTCTCAAATTCTGTATAAACAACCACAAAAACCAGTCAGGAAGATTGAGCTCCTTATCAGATTGTACTGAACAAACTTTTATTTGCAAATATGCATTCCCATCATATGAAACGACGGTGCATAAGTGAAAAAAACCAAGTTTTCTCTAGATCAGAAAAGGGAAGGCATTGTGTAGGCATTGTGAAACCTAGAAATTAACAGGTTCACGCAAGAACCTCTCCATCTGCCGTGCTCTAGTCTTAATGGACATGTCAAACACCTTTTGCCCAAATTCTACCACCAGGCCACCAAGAATGCTGGGATCAATCTGGGGTAAATAAGAAGGGATAATGTTCAGTTCCATGTACAAGAAGGTAGATTTCTTCAATAACCAGCATTCACTTAGAAGTGCAAAGAACTATATTTAAATAACAAGAATTCCTACCTTTTGCTCAAGTTTAACTTTTTTGCCTTGTCCAAGTATTTCCTGCAAGGTTTCCTTCAATTCTTTCTCCTCCTGTGGAGGCAGTGGCTGGTATGAAAGTTTAACAGTCAATTCAACAACAAAAAGACTAATGAAATATTTTACATTGAAATTTCAGCTATAAATTTATTAATTGGTCCCATAATTAGAAAATGTTTATTGCAATATCTTAATTCTCCAGAAATTATTCAAATGGTAATAAAACATAAAATCTCGCAAATCATGATGTTAGGCTATGAATTTTAGAATCTTC
This sequence comes from Erythroxylum rufum, assembly GCA_027478365.1. Classification (NCBI taxonomy): domain Eukaryota; kingdom Viridiplantae; phylum Streptophyta; class Magnoliopsida; order Malpighiales; family Erythroxylaceae; genus Erythroxylum; species Erythroxylum rufum. The sequence continues at coordinate 305,162 of JANIHZ010000004.1, read as the reverse complement.
AGCTGCTAATATGCCAAGTATAAATCATAGATTACCATAGAAATTGATGTGAAATTTAGAGTTTCCAGGTATACAATAAATGTCCAGACCAAAAGTTAAATGATACTTCCTTCACGACAAATGATTATAATCGGTAGCAGTTTCTTTTGCAACATAGACATAGGTAAATGCTTTAGTTGTTGATTCTTAAATTAACTTTAGGCAAGGAATGGGTGTGAGAATTCCTCATAGACAAATAAAGTACCACGCTAAATGCTCAATTCGAGTAAGATTTTTTGAAATGTCATACACCATCACAGTCATGTCATCGCACAAAGACAGAGAAAGGACAAGACGAAATATAAACACAAATGTTCAATCAAGATATGCCGGTGATTTATCTTCCCATAAAACTTCCACACCCACAGAAGAAACTTACAATGACAGATGTGACAATAGCTTTCACTTCTCCCCTGTCTGCCATAGTCAACTCCACAAATCTCTTTATTATGGTATCTACATGTCTCAACCTCCCATTCTCAGCCAACAGAACTAGTACCAAGGCAATAAAGAAATCTTCAGGATATAATCAACATGAGAAAGAAAAAAAGATTGTAGAACACTAATGGGGAGAGGAAGTGTATGTTATAAATCAATGGTTATAAGGAATCTCAAACAAAAAGACAAAGTGTATGAGCAAAGAGGGTGCTAAGCACTGATGGTTGACAAGGAGTCCCAAAACGGTATAAGCATATCTCTTACCAGCCATAGAGGGTTGAAAATACCAAGATTCTATTATGCATGTATTAACTCTCCAATAATAATTATAGCTGGACTAGTATTATCAGGCATCTAGTCATCAATCCCGACGTGAATAGATATTGTAGAGCTAACTTTGTCACGGGAGGGCTCGGGGAGGGGATGCATTCTTCAGTATTATATAAAAAATTGTTAATCTTACGCAAGAAATGCTTGATGACATCTGAGAATTTGGCTTGGGCACAAATATCCTCAATTGCCCTGATTCTTGTATCTTTTGGCACTGACAAGTCCTTGATGAACAGGGAAAAAGTAGGGCTTTTGTTTAAAGCCTCGACAAGGTCGACAAGTTCAGATTCAGCCTTGTCCAATACATTGGCTCTTTTAGCGGCAAGGAACAGAGCAGAGGCATAGTTCCCAGAACCCCCGTACAAAGCAAGAGGCACCTAAAACAAGTTAATGTGAATAATATGTAGGTCTAAACGTAAAAATCTGAATTTGTTCGTCTTACTTTAATTTTTTCCTCCTTTTGCCCTGAAGCAGTGGCAAAATTTCTCGAGGCCTGAAAGAATAAGAAGAAAAAATTAAGACTTCCAACAAATAAACCATGCTCTATCACGTATAACCACAGGTAATCAATCATAAACGATTGCTCAAAAATGGACCTCGCTGATTTGATAGAACAAAACAAGATCGAGGAGGAAATAGGGTTTTTTAGCACCTGAGATGCGGGACAGAGAAGGATGCGCTGAAGAGAATGGGACCTTTGCGTGGAAAGCGAATCGGATCTGACAATTTTACTGAGAAGAGGAAGCGCCGATCTGATACGAGCCGCCATTTGCGTTCTCTCTGAATCCCCCAAATCGACTGAGTTTGCTGTCGAAAACAGTCTTACCAAGTTGGTTGATGTGCGAAAGCTGAGCCTGAGAGAAGAGAATTTTGGAATTTGGGCTCAGCCCCAAATCATAACAACTGAGTAAAGCCCATAGGTTGTTTATTGGGCCTCAGTGATTACCCAATTAGAATTAACATTATCAAATTTAAAGAACCAGCAATTATTAGTTTCCACGTATTTATCTATATCTTATTATTCTTTAACATGTTTATCTGTTTGGGTAGCTCTAAACACAGAGTGATCTTGCTTTTCTGATTTGACAATGGAGGGAAGGTTATAGGCTAACAAACTGAGGCTCAAGAAGAGTATGAAACGATGTTATTGATTGGAACAGCCCGCGAGCAGTTCTTGATTGACTTTGGTAGTGAGCTGGAGGAAGTTAAGGTGGCTGTTAGTGAAATTGCATCAGACAAGTTTGGTCAACTTTTGATAAAATAATGTAAATTCATGTCTAAATTATCAGGAAACGTCGGACTGACATCAAAAGCTAGCGATTGGGATTATAAAAACGGACAAAATTAAATGGTTTAGGTGCTTATAATACCAGAAACATGATTGACCTCCAGAAGAACAATAGCAAACAGTACAGAATTGTACGTTATGCTCTGTTTGACTTGACAGGTTAGTGGTCTGGATACCATTATCAAAAGTCATAAAAGTCCACAAGTTACAACAGATGGAACCAATCTACGCCACAATTTTAGGCAGTGGAGGAGTCATTGCAATCCAATTAAAGCTCAAAAATCAAGAGGAGGTTGTCTGTATTACTAGAAGGAAAGAAGAAAAGAAGAAAAGCAGCAAAACCCTGTTTTTGTTTACCAAATATGAAATGATTTCTCTGTTTCTGCTTAATTAGTTATTAATCTTCAATCAATCATTAGAGATAAGGGAATATAATAACTCGGCAAGAAAAAATAAGGGAAATTTCCTTTGAAAAAACTGTTGCCAATCATTGTGTTTCCACCAACTATTCAAACTGTAATGGTTTCGAATCTGAAAACGACTACTTTTGTAAGTCAATTTTGTTTTTTTAATCCACTAAAGTCTATAAATTCTTTAGACTTCCAGAACTAGCCGACTTTGATCTCTCTCTCTTATACTTGGCTATCAAAAATGCTAATAAACCATTTTATAATCTCACCTTGCTCTGTATTTTGTCGACCACCTGTAGGCTGAAACAGTTTCTACACTTATCTCTGTCTCTTTCACTCCATCTCGCTCGCACAAACCTCAAGATTTGATCTGACCCAGAAGTCCTTCTTCTGTGTCTTGTCTGTTTTCCAACAAGTTCTTATCTCGTGGGTTGTGGTTTGGTTGTCTGGATGATGTTGCAGCTGTTCTTTACGGTGGCTTTCTCTGCAGTTCCTTTGACTCTCTATGTTCCTCCTCTTCGAAGCTTGAATCTTTTTGTGGGAACCATGGAAGATCTGTTCAGAGAGTCAAGAGCTTATACTAGTAGACTCTATCCACGAGCAAGGCTTGTGTGGTCTAGGCTTTTGGATATCATGCTCTGCAATTTAAGGTTGGATTAGATGGATCTTTTGGTGTACATTCTTCTAACCCTTTTGTTTTTCTTTTGTTGAGTTGTTTTGTTGCTCGGGGTGTTTCTTGTTATCTATGCGGGATTTGTGTTTCGTGGATATGACTTGAGTTCTGTAACGATGATGTTTGGGTGAATAAAGGATGATTCTGCTCGTTCAATACCCTTCTTTCGTATGCTTAATTTGAGAATTTAGAGATCTATGATACGTTATATGGTCGTCAACGAAGAAGCTTGATTTAGTACTTTTGTTGTGTTTTTTGAGTCCAAAGACTGTCTTTCGAGTTCCTTTCTTGACTATGGACTGTGTAGTTGATCAGCTGAATTACAAAAGCTCAGAACAGAGCACGGGAAAGTAGTAATCTTTGAGTTTCCTTACAGCTTTTCTTTGTGCAAAAACATTTGTTTCCAAGAAATTGGCAAGTGGCTACAACTATGTTGTACAGCTAGGCCGGCCTTCTTGTCTGAACTAAGCGAACGGCAATGGATGACATAAGATTTGGGCCATATGTACAACATAGAAATGTAAAGAACCATATAGGCACAAATTGTTTCAGACATAAAGACAAGGAAGTTTCAATTTTTTTCATTTTTTGTCTAATTTTGGTAGGGGAGATGAAAATGGGTAAAGTATATGCTATATAAAGTTTGGCATTTGCTACATTTTCTTATCCTAAAGTTGTTTGTACATTAGTTGTTTGTACATTACCAATGATGAAAAAGGAATGGTTAACTTGAGACACCCCAAAAAGGGTTTTGATACAATCATACAATATACAGCACTAGTGCAATGTTTATCATCATTGTTTTGGCCACTAGTTAAATGGATTGGAATATATGATTGTTTTGGTCACTCATCCTACTTTGATTTCTGGTAACTGCTTATTGACATGTCTTGATGACAGTTTTTTATTACTACATACCAAAAGAATAAAATGAATCAAGTGATGAAACACAGAACAACTACTGGAAAATGAAATGAAAAGATTGAAAGAATATAGAAGGAAAAAAATTGGATGTAGTGCTTCTTCAAGCTAGCTAGATAATGTGCAGGGCTTTAGAAACCAGAATACATCCATTCCTTTTGTTTCTCTTCCATCTACAATGGGAAAGTTTTCGACTTTGTTCTCAGTTTCCTCCTTCCTTGCCATTTCCTTATTCTGCTTCACTTCTTGAAGAATTCCCCTATCCTGCAAGTAAGTAAATCAGTCTCTTCCGGTAAGCTAACGTGTTTAGGAACAACTGAATTGAAATTCTTCCTTTTTGATTTGCTATTGCTAGAATAAGTCTGAGATTTCCTATGTTGTAGAATGTGGGAGTAAGAACATGTGAAGAAAACATGTAACTATTTAATTCCTGGCGTACCATGAATCTGGATTTCGAAGCCTTTAAAGGTGTAGTGGTGGTGATGGTGCTTTTGGTGGCTGTGCGAGTTGTAGAAAAGCATTGAGGAGACGGAGGATTAGTCCGAATTTGCAGCAAGCGCTCCTCTGCTTTGTTCTTAACATTTGCCAAGTTCAGGGAGACCGGTATGTTCTCAGCTTCATCAACTCTTCTGCCATTAAGTAGAATGGAAATTTTAGCGACTCAAGCATCTAACAAAGCGTTTCTCTAATTGGCTTTGGATACCAATAGAGGTACTTACTGCTGTCATACGACCACCATTAAAAGGATTTAGTTGAAGATCAGTAATTTTATACAACATCAAATATAGGATAAGTTGAACTTCATAGTGCAACAAGTGCAGAAGCAGATTTGCACATGAATGAAGAATAACATACGATGGGTATCCAGTTCAATTCGACCTCGTAACTCGTGAAGGCCGACCCAATTGTTTGTGTGAATACTAAAGACATGATAGGGAGGATTCGAGGAATTTTGTGAACTTTTACCTGATCCTCCTCTGCTTCTCCTTGATCCTTCCTTTGTCAATTCTGTCACATTCCTCTCGACTCACTTCAAGCAACGGTTCTCTCTCTTTCTCCTTCATCTCTGCCTCTTCCAATTCCATTTTATCTTCAGAATCTTTCCTGTCACCGACTTCGCTAGAAGGAGTATTCTTATTCAACTTCTCATCATTCTCTCTCTCCCTTGCTCTGGTTGCCATTTTCTTCAACTCATTGCAAAACTCCGCAATATGGTTTATTATGTCCTTCCCTGCAAACAAGTTCCTCGCTGATAATGTATTCTTTAGCCTCGGTGCCTCATTTGTTTCCAAACTCGAGATGTCATCAATTGGTTTCTTCCTTTCTGTGCTCGATTTGATCGATTCTTTCATGAACTTAGCTTGGTAGTTTGATGGTATTGCGATGTTCGGATTCTGGTTCTCGGCGTCCTTGTTGCATTTGGTTTTATCATTTGATCCAAATGAAGACTGGATTTGCCCTCTTCTCTTCAACTTTGCATCTCTGTAACAGAATAAAATTTGCATTTCAGAATCTCCAGAATTTCATTGCCAATAAAGAAAATTCCAATCTTTAACAGAACTGTATCTTTAAAGAAAATCCCATGACCGTTCTTCGACAATACCTTTGATTCCAGTCGCTGAGAAGGCTTTTGGTTTTCTCAGCTAAACTTGAAAACTGCAACACAGTAAGTCAAACAACATATAAGAGTAACAGTATTATCAGAAAAATTGGTTGAAAAGCAAAAGAAAAACACAACCAATCTCTTAAAAGCGCCGAGAAACACAAAATTGAGTTAGTAATGAATAAGATGCGTGAGCGAGATTAAGAACCTTTGAAGATGGCGGAGTTTTAAGAAAATCCTCGACCTTCTTTGGATGATTACAATCTGCACACCAAAGAACATTAACGAACAGAGAGTTTGAGAAGCAAAGAAACAAGAAATGCGTCTTTTTAAGCATACCAGGTCTACAAAACCAGGATTCGTCATCAACGGAGGGTTCATCGTGGGCCAAGAGATCAACCCATTTGGGAGCATTGATATTCTCGTACAATCTGTCCTCAACGAATATGGATTCTACCCTCTTCCAGTCTATCTTCGCTGGTTCCATTGTTGAGGAAAGAGAGCTCAGTTTAGTAACGGAAAAGGACAAGGTAAGAAGCCAGCCAACAGTTAGAGAAACGAAGAAGTTGTGTGAGAAGGGTTTTAGTTACAGAAGGGAAGAGGGTGGGGATCTGAGTCATCTGACCGTTAAGAAGGTGGGGTCGCTTAGTATTTCGGACCGTTGGAGGGTGTAGTTATAATATATAGTAAATAGACCAAGTCAGTTAGTTTCGTAGGTTAATGTTTTCGGGTTCTTTTATTTTATTTACTAATCCAATGCAATTGGTTTACAGCTGCAAGTCTGGTCAGATTCATCGGTTCGGCCAGTGTCTCACAAGAAAAATGTGACCTCATGCCCCCACTAGACATAACATTTAGGTCCGATTCGGTTGGGCCTTGAGTTCGAGTTGTCAGGCCCATCCAAAATCTAACACTTGCAATAAAAATGATTTGTTTTTTTTTAAAAGTAACTTCATTTTTCTGATTTTTAATTTAAAAAATAAAAAATTGGAAGCTCAGGGCTTAAAACCTAAGTTTTAGAAACCTTAACTCCTAATCTTTTTTTGTTTTAAAACGGAACTATCTTTAAATGCGTGCTGAGTAAAATTTTGAATTGACGCAATAATCTGCAAATTACACCAACCGAATATTTCACACTAGACAAATCATATACGACAAGCTCAATCAAAAGAGCGTAAATAAGGAGAATCGATCACAAAACTTTTTGATCCTATACCTTCCACTCCACCGACTCTATCACACCTTAAGGGCGCTAACTCCCACCCGATCAAATAAAAACCCTACTTCTTAGCATTATTATTATATTTTACAAATAAATTACAACAATTTAATCAAAATCAGACTCATGCATTTAAATATGATCAAACTTAAAAATTGAGTCTTAAAACCTCAAATTCTACCCGGGCGATTATAAACCCTACTTGTTGGCATTATAATGTTTGCATTATTAAGTTTTACAAATAAATTTGGTAGACTAGTTGCATCAGAATTATATTGATAATGACATTGAATCTCTCTTTTTTATGATTAAAAAAAATAATAGTAAAAGCAATAATGAGAAATAAGTATTAATGAAGAAAGGAAAAGGGTATCCAGAATATGGTAAACTTTTAGATACAGGAAAGGGAACATTATACAAAATAGTACAACCTTGACATTCATGTTCTCTAGCTATGGTATAGAGGTTGATCTACTATAAGAAGAAAAGTTTAAAGAGGAGAAAAGGGTATATCACCTTAGTTCTTGACTAAAACCCCTATCATTACAGACAAAAGAATTAAACCACATCAAGAAGTCAATGGATTCCCTTCTTAATTCCTGCATTCCTCACCAAATACCTCGTTGTTGCAAACAGGACATACCTGAAGAAACAAGGTTAGGGAGAAAGGGAAATAGTAGTAAGGTATTATGGGACAGTTTTGAATGTTTTATCAGAGCATTCATCGTACCTTGTTGATGCCAAGCCATTTGGTGATGCATTCAGAATGGTAAACATGCTTGCAAGGTAGCTTAATTTGTTTTTCGCCTCTTTTGTACCTCATCTGACAGATCACGCATCTGTTTCACAAACAGTAAGATAGTTTTTGAGCAGGTTATGGTAAAGCTCGATGAAAGGGAAAGGATCTGTGACAATGAGGAATGGGGAATATTGGAGTAAGAATCAGAGTAAGGAGATTTCATGACTGCCAAACACATAAATCAGTTGTGGCTATAAGAGCAGGCAGTAACAGTTCTCCAGAGAACAACTGATTGAAGTTAAAGATGAGAGAAAAGACAACGGATAGATTTGATGCGAAGAACAAATGTGACTGATTTACCTTTCCCCGGATCTTTTCCTGGAGAAGAAGCTTCCGAACTTGCATTTTGAGGTTGGAAGCATATTGATTAGTTCCTGTGAAAGGCCTCTACTCTGAGTACCAACTGTTTCACCTAAATCTAGTAATTCCTGTGGCACAGAAGTGCATGTATTAATATTTGATATTACAAAGATTCATTACTCTCAACCCCAAACATAATCCATAAGTTTATGTTAGTGCAACTTTAAGAGCCAACATCACCATTTTCTTCATGTGGAGATGAAATTTTCAAACAGAATAGCCATGACATGACATTTGTAGCACCCCAAGTAACATGGTAAAAGCGCAAGCTTCGACATAGTACTTTAAGAGAAAAGCTTGATTAATATCTTGTTTGAATAAATGTGAACACAAAATGCTAAACCCCGTTTAGGCCAGCTTAATTCTTAGACCCACTCAAACTGTGCATCCCCTCCAAATCTTTGTATACGCAGATGAATGTCAAGTTCTATCATGAATGTGAATGCACTAACTTTTTAACAAATAGCATAAAATGAACCTCGTAAGTCATGTTATCTGGATCAATATCATCTTGCCACGGATCCTGATCCTGAAAAAGCAGAAAAGGGAACATTAACGTTTAATTAGACATAGAGAAGAATATAGTGCATATCCTAACTCTAACCTCTAAAATTAGCAATGCACTCACTACTGCAAGTAAAAGGTAGTAAATGGAGAAGATACTTCTTAAATATGTCTTTCCATGAATGGAGCAGAATTCTAAGTTGCATCTCACTAAGGATGTTATCAGAATTGTATAGAAATATTGTCATGTCATAATTGCCAATTTAGCACAAGTATGCATTGAGACCACATCAGTGAAAGATCGACATACCGGAGGATTGTTACTATCTGGATGGCTTGGAATACCTGCATGAGAAAATTAAGATTTAAAAGAACAGCAAAATAATAATCACCTAAAGTAGATGCTCCCAAAAATTCGAAACAGTTATGCTTAACTGAATAAAGGGTTCAAGGCCCCATGCTATTCATCATAAATAGGTTTTAAACCTGAATAAGTCAGAAATGAATGGTACATAATGCACACCCGTATCTCCTTCAGATTGTGTTTCTGTTGTGGTGGGTTCTTCAGTATTCACAATAGAAGGTGAAGGGTATTCCCATGCTCTTCCTGCAATGTCCATCCGCGGCATAATATCACTTGCCTCATATGTACCAAAATTGGCAGTGCTACCTGGAGCAGAAAATCCAAATTTGTATGCATTTAAGTTCAGCGACCAGTAACCATTCTCCTGAACAAGCTCCTGAAGAAAAACCATCACAGTAAACAGGAAGATAAACATGAAGATGTGGCAAATGCCATTTCATAAGTGAATAAAACAAGATATAAAGAAGCTGTTAAGACACACACAGGTATACAATACTGATAAAATGAGAACATATCCTTTAAATGTATGGCAGGAGCCTAATTAGTCGCATCAGTTACTGCCATTTAAAATTGAACGACCTGATAGGAGCTTTTACCGTTCCAGATATATTTTTTTTTCCCCTTATTTTTTCCCCTTCGTGAGCATAATTAGATGAGAACTTGCACCTGATCATGCAAAGGTCCAGTATGAGCGTAATGTCCAGGCATGTGTGTTAATCCCTCAAAGAAGTCCATGAAGCTTTCAGTAACAGAGTAAGGAAAGCCAGTGTTTATGTAATGCACTTCCATTTGTCTGTTACCGTTCATTTCGAACCCTAATTGAGTTCAGTTCAAACAAAATGAACCTGCAAATAAACACCATTTAACATCAGTAACAGGCCCACTACAAGAATTAGTGTTGCTGCTCGTTAACCAGCAAAAAGAGTGGAAATTAGAAACAGAAAAGCAAAGCCATTTCTCACAAAGTTGAGAGCTTTCGGCTTTAGACAATACAGCAGCCGCAAGCCAAATCCAACCTTCCTGCAAAACGATGGACGGTTGTAAGCATAACATCTGCACATTTAGTTCGAGGAAACTTAAAATGGTCTACTTTAGGGCAGAGAAGCAGAGATATTGGCACAGCATTCGAAACTAAAAAGATATATAATTGGCCAATGTTGAACAAACACCTCCATTTGGATACAAACAAAACGTGAGAGAGAGAGAGGGGGGGAGAGAGTGAAAGGGAGTTGTTGAAAAAAATCGTAAATAAGAGAAGAAATGGAGTGGCCAAACTAAACCACAACGAGCCAAAACGGCCGCAGCTAAATCTTTGGACACTTGCAGTAGAAGAAGTTAAAATTGTTTTATTTTAGTTTCCGGTTTCCTTCATTTTCCTCAGTTTTCTAGGCAACCAAACAGAGAGAACAGACTTGTCTTTCTCAACCAAATCTGTACCTCATTCAGCAAATTCTCTCATCAACTCTACTTGAGAACTTCCATCAAAATGCTAGCCAACAAAAACCAACCGTAAAACTAGTTAACAATTAGCATAACTAACCAAGGACAAAACAAGAATAGAGAGGAAGATTCAAAGGAGAGAATGAATAGCAGACATTGAGAGGAAAAAGATAGATAGAGGGAGGGAAGGAAGGAAGAAGAAACAGAGCTCAATCTCTGTCTTTGTGTGCTCAAAAAGAGAAAAAGAGAGAGAGGATGTGAGAGCGAAAGCGAAAGCAATGTTTTTATTCTCTCCCTCTTGTCTCTGCAATCCAGTTACTTTTTCTCCCAAAACTAAAACGGAGACAAGGAACACCATCTTGTTTGACTCTTCAATGCCACTATTGCCCCTCCTTCCATGTCTGTACATGGTTGCGTGACAATTACGAGAATAGTGATCATATAGTAATTTCCCACCGACTTCTTCTGTTGGTTTAACCGAATTCGAACATCAAGACCCACACTCCTGTCTGTAGTTGTATTTTTTTTAATATCATTTTATTTAAATTGTTATTAAATAATTATTAATTTTATGTTAAGATAGAGAAAGAAATAAACTGAGATTGGGATGTTTAATGAGAACTAAAGAAAGACTTTTTACCGTACAGCTGCACTCTGATCCCTACAAAACAGTGCAACCAAATCAGGCAGCCAACCAACAACAAAGTTCTGTAAGAAGAGATAATGTTATTTAATGACGAGAAAAAGAAAAGGTGGTTTTGTAAAGGACAAAGACGGCTGCTGGTGTGTCTTCTTTGAGAACATCAAATTTTCTCAACAAACTAACTGTGAGTACAAAACTGACAGGATTTTAGGACCCCAACCCACCAAGACCAACCAGTGAAGGAGATACTGCATGGTTAGCACAACAAACACGCCCCAATCTCATCTCAAGAAAGCAAAGCTGATCCTTTAGCAGAATCTGAACAAACCCTTTTTGGTTGTTAAGATCCAGAAACCCAGGCTCTTTGGTCTTGAATTGGTCATCATCAATTAAAGAGAAGGACTTTAGGCTTGTTTGGTAAAAGCTTATTGACCCGAATCAACTAATTGATTTTGTGAAAAACTATTAAACTTGTTTGGTTATGAGCTGATTGGGTTGGTTGATTTAACTCATTCGATTGATTTTTTAGAAGCTCCTCCATAGGAGCGTTTATGATAATCAGTTGATAGCTTTTTAGTTTAATGTCGATTTTGCTCTTACTTTATTCTTTACTCTTGACCGTCTCATTTGTCGTTTTCTTTAGAATATTCTTTCTTTTCTTGGCTCTTTCCTTGCATCTCTCATATAACAGCCCAGATTATCCTCCCTCAGATATTGTTCGTTTTGGGTTGCCCCTTGGGCCAATCCCTTCACGATTTTGCTCTTTCCACACTAAGAAAGACGCGTCTTATAGGGGAGAGATATCCATACTCTTATAAGACATGCTTCGTTCTCCTCTCCAACCGATGTGGGATCTCTCACTCTCCACCTCCAGCCTAGCTGGCACAACAGTTCGGGTATCGGCTCTGATACCATTTGTAAATTACCATACCATTGTGTCCTTAAACACTAAGGAGACAGGAAACCAAGTCTAGTGGATGAATGAAGATCATTAGATCAGAGCGTGATTGACGGTTAAGATGGGCTTGTTAAGCTCGTCCAAGCTGTAGAGGATCGTTGTCAACCACCTTCTGTGGTTGATATGGTCGATCGGTTGTCTAACAAACTATTTTGGTAACCTGGGCTATTACAAATGGTATTAGAGCCGGTATCCAAACCGTTGTGCCAGTTAGGTTGGGCCCTAGGAGGGTGGAGAGTGTGAGATCCTACATCAGTTGGAGAGGAGAACGAAGTATGCCTTATAAGGGTATGGATTGTAACATCCCGTTATTGGTAGCAAAGGGTATTATGGTAATATTGGGTCAGACTGATAGATTTCATTGCATTCACTG
>JANIHZ010000004.1:261038-271362 GCA_027478365.1 Erythroxylum rufum | reverse complement strand
TTACGTGCTATATTATTTATTTCTTTATATTTAGACATATAAGTGTCTTGTTTATTTACAATATAATTTTACTTATTAATCTGTGGGTATAGATGATAATGTTATGCAACTTCTGCAAATGAAGCAATTTTTAGATAATGAGAGTGAGTTTTGGGATTTGGTGACTTGTGTAGCCGGTTACATGAGTGTGTATTTTTTAAACCATATATACAAAGAACCATATATGACTTCTTATCAAACAAGAGAACTATTGATGAATGAATTATTGAATAGTCGTGAAAAACAGTGTTTTAATACATTTAGGATGAATCAAAATGCATTTCATCAATTATGTATGGTTTTGGAAAATAATTATGGTTTAAGACCTTCAAATAGGATGTCTATTTTAGAGAAAGTCGGGTTATTCGTGTATGTCCTAAGTAAAGGTTAACAGAGATACCTAAAAGCGCTTTCAACATTCTGATCAAACTGTGAGCAGAGTTTTTAAAGAAATTTTGACTGCTATAGATGGATTTTCAAGGGATATACTTGTACCAAAAAATCCTGAATTCAAGGATATTCCACCACAAATTGCCAATGATGCTAGATATGTGCCACATTTTAAGGTAATTGAATATTTTCTTCCACCCCCTTCATTCTCGTATTTTCCTTGATACAACTGGTAATTTGAAACTTCAATTTTCAAAACCACTGATAGGTAATTTTAAGATTTGTAGTATTTGCTATTCATGATTTCGACTTTTTATGATATCATTTATACTAATTATATTGCTTCTATGGAAACTCAGGTAAATATTACTTGGTTGACAAAGGTTATTCAGAAAGAGAAAGATATTTGACACCTTACCCAAAGACAAGATATCATTAATTGGAGTTTCATGATGCAAATCTAAGAAGATCTCGAGAAGTTTTTAATCGATCTCATTCATCATTGAGAAGTTGTATTGAGAAAACTTTCGGTGTTCTTAAAGCTTGATGGAAGATATTAAAGAAAATGCATAAATATTCATCAATGAATCAAAATAGAATAATTTATGCAACTTTTGTGTTGCATAACTTTATTAGAAGAAGTACAATTGATGACCAGGCTTTTAACATCATCGATTAAGATCCTGAATTTATATTTCCAGATGTATTTTAAGATGTTGAAGTTAACTCTACACAAGAAGACATTCAAGAACAAAGAACTCTGAAGATGATAACTATTCGTGACAATATTACTTATAGTTTAATGGTAGTTAGACGTCATTCTTAAATTGTAAATATTTGCTTTAAATAATGGTGTTCATTTCTTTTGTTCTATTTGAATTGTGTTGTTAAACTTCATTTAATTTTAATATTTTATTTTTTGATGTATCATCATCGTCGTCATTATTATCATCATCATCATTATTATTTTATATTCTATATTTTTTATTAGAATTATAAACTTAATTTTTGTAGAATTAAATATCTAAAATCTAAATTCTTATAAGTATACTCAACGAAATATTAATATATATAATTTTCATACGCTTATAATTTGTTTTAAAGTTATATCCTTATAAGTCATTTGACGTATAAATAATTAATACTAAATAAATAATTTTATCAAACATCTTTAACAAATAGCTAATACAATTTATTCGTCAAATCAGATATAATTAATTATTAGCTAACAAGTAATTGTCAAATAAGCCTCGACGGGTGGCGGGGGGATGAGAGACTGAATGGGTACGGCATCAAATTCCAAAGTAATATGTGATTCTAAAACATAATAAAGCCATTCAATTGAAGCAAAAAAGTGACAATAGAGACCTAGCCGACATTTACAAGGGCTGGTGGACCAAGCACCCGGTACAAGCAGAAAGGGGTCAACTTTTGTACGAGTGAAGAAAGGAATAGGAAAAAAGAACTCTCGTAATGATTAGCAATAAGAATGAAAAAGCTATTAGCGCAAGCAAACACCTGTTTAAAGGTTTTTAGGAAACCATGACACATACCAATACTACTGTAATAGCAGTTGCAAAAACCAAGTTACTAAAGACTGAAGATTTAAACAAAGACTTAAAAATTACCGATTGATAGATGGTTTCTAAGTCTTGATCAATGCTCGTTTCCATATGATATCCCATCTGAAAGTAAAAGGATTAAGTTCAAAGGAAAACTTCCCCAAAAGAATCGAATTATACGAACAAAAATCAGAGGTCATTATCATTCTTCTAAGGACAGTGTTAACGGTCTTCAATTTCATCAACATAAGACACTTTGTTACTGCCTTCACCCTGCAAAATATGTATAAAAAAAAAATAGTGATCAACTTCTTTCTATCTTTACACTTGGCTCTTTAGATTTAAGTTGACAATATTTTGTGACCAACGTGTGAAATTTGCAATGAACCTATAAGTTCACATAAAAGGGAAAGTTAGACCACACACAAGTTCAAGTGAGATTCTATTCTAAAATTAATTGGCAATAGATGGAGTAACCTACTAAACTTATATGTTAGTCTTCTTTCTCCTCTTTTTTCAATACGGGACACTCATATGTGAGTATTCTAAACACTCCCTCTCAAGTGCAACTGAGATTGAATAATCAGATGGGCAATCGAAAAATTAATAATTCGGACCAAACCTACTCTAATACTATGTGAAATTTACAATAAATCTACGGGCCTATATAAAAAAAAATTAGACCATACACAAATTAAAGTGAGGTTCCAGCCACTAAACATATATGTTATTCTCCTCAACCTGTTTAGTTCTACACTAATTTAATTGCAGAAACTACACCAAAAGTTGATGGCCCTGTTTGGTGAATGGCTTATCAGCTAAAAATTAGCTGATTAACCATTTTAGCTTGATTAATTATATTAAAAAGCTATTTATTGTGTTTGGTGATTCAGTTGAATGGGTTAACTGATTAACTCAACCAGCTGATTTTCAATAAGCTAAGGAGTAGTAGCGTTTTCGTTAAGCATTTTCAAAAATGACAATAAACCCAAGAGGCAAGAGCCAACAGAAATCTTAGAGGTTAAGCATAATAGTATGGTAGGATCAAAACTTTCAACTTTATTTGTCAAATCAAGGTACAGTGTATTAATGGTATAGGCATATTATTCTATTAAGCTTTTGATTTTTTTAAATTAATTATAATTAAATGAGGTTAAGTAATTTTAAATTTTAAATTTTTGATTATTTGAAAATTATTTTTCAAGTTTATTTTATTAGGAATATTTTAGAAATTAATTTATTTTTTTAAATTTAATCATACCCTTATTTTTTAAATTATGCCCTTATATGTCATTTTATACATAAACAGCTAATGCTAAACAGTTAATTTTACCAAACATCAGATGACAAACAGCTAATAAAATTAGCTGGTCAAATTAGCTAATAAAATCAGCTATCAACTAACAGCTAATATAATCAGCTGATTGTCAAACAGCCGATGTCACTTTAAGTTTCCGAAAAAGAATGGAACACCATAATTGTCTAGTACCTTCCCCCGTTGCAATGCAGCCCTTGGGATTCCAAGCCGATGATACAAAATTAAAGCGTGCTGAACTAGACCACTGGCCGTACCTATTCTACTCCTTGCCTATTGCATTTGTTACTACTACTTCCAAATGCACATAGCAAGCATCAGCCTCATGAATCATAATCCCATCATCAGATTTTGTGGACAAAGCTCTTTTGTGTTTGTATGGAAGTTAGTGTCATTGTCGTTGTACTTGGAAACCTTAATTTTTCTTCCTCTCACGTTCTGTCTTTCCCCGTCCTTTGTTCCAGGAAGGTAACAAGCGTTTGTTGGCATTCACTAAAAGAGGAACAACTCATTAAGTTTGCCACCTTTTGATCTTCTCTTCATGTTTAAACATAAGTTCTCATAATCTGTACTGGTTCTCTTGCTTTAGTGACTGCTACCGATGTTCGATGTCTTAATCTATCTGTGAGTGTTGACATTGCTTTGTAAGAAGCATCCAGGCAGTTGATCTGTTAACAGATGGATACCCAATCTCAAACAATTGTCTCAATGGCAAACAAGCAATCATGACTGAACATATTTTTGCTTGATTTCATGGTATCCCTGTTCTCTAGACTCGAGCTTCTTCTTCACTGTAGGAATATAATTAAACCATTTGTAAAATGACGTGTGGAGTAGGAGTCACTCCATTCATCATTGGAAGACTCAAACAAATGTATTTGAGCTTGACAATTGTAAAATGATATGTGAAGCTTAGAGATTTCGTGCCAGCAGGCTTTTGGTATCGGATTTCAGAACTCTTACAGAGGGGATTTGGGTCCATTAGCTTGCAGTCTTTTGGTATCTGATTTCAGAACACTAACAGACAAGAATTGGGTCCATTAGCTTTGATCAGACCCAACGAGCCAGCCTAACCTAGTTCCTGAGACAGGCTTTTATGTCTGTCAAAACTATATAGGAATTCAGATTACTGATAAGCATAATAAAAAAAAGGGATGTCTGTCCAAGTATAAATGGATTCTGAATCCATCCGATCCCACACTTAAATAGTGTTTTTATACGACAAAAAAGTATATTAATTCAAATAATTTTGTTTTTCTTTAAGCATTGTCACATGACTGAGTTTGAATGATGTTTTTAAAACAGGACACACTCGCCATGTTCTCTCGATCATGCATCAACCGCACCTATGTTAAATTACTTGCTTATTAATTCATATCTACGTTTTCCCAACCTTATCTAATGTTTGTCTGTTCCCATGTGTGGATTACTATGTGATAGTTATTAGGGGTATAGAACTTCTGTACCCATTTTTGTGTACCTACTCTGTCCCACTTAATCCAAACCATTTATTTATGTGAAATTTACATAAATGAATGGCTTAAATTAAATGAAATAAAGTAGGTATACCAAAATAGGGACAGGAGTTCTCAAGCCGTTATTAGAGTTCGTCGACTCTCGCTAAAGACGAGGTGGTGGGGAGTACTTCCATTTGATTCATATATCCATCATTGCTACCTTTTATCACATGACACACACATGCAATTGTTGCTTATGGTGGGTCGCCTAGCCTGCTTTTCTCCATTTTACCCACTAAATACACCACTTTTTCCGACTACCTACCTATATATTTCTTTAGTGTTTACATTCCTACTTTGTATTTAGATTGCACTTTAATTATTAGATACCAAATGAAGATCTGCTTAATTATATTTTGCTTGACAATATAAATGGAATCATAATCACTTGGATTTCAATGATGCTACCAAATATAATCATCTTAGATTTCAACGACCCCACCCCAGGCCAGGAATCACCCCGGCCTTTTTCAGATAATGCAAACCCTGAATCCTATGTGTATATATATATGTTTTTAACTTTTACAAGACAGAGCACTCACATGGTCAGTTTTAAGGCATATATTATATAATCAGATCCATACTCGAAGTCTCAGCACTCCAAAGCCACCCCTCCCCTCCCTTTTCTCATCAACAAACAGAGATAGAATTAGAAACCAAAGAGATGAGTATTATTACCTCATTACTCCTCTTTATCGCTGCCATTTCCTTGGACTTTGTCCACTCCTGCCCGCCTTCCGACATCGCAGCATTAACGGCTTTCAAATCTTCACTCAAGGACCCTTACTTGGGAGTTTTGAACTCCTGGACTGGCACCAACTGTTCGAAGTGGTACGGCGTCAGCTGTGACCCAACCACGGGCCGTGTCGCGGAAATCAACCTGCGGGGAGAGTCGGAGGACCCCATCTTCCAAAAAGCTGGTCGCTCCGGTTACATGACCGGTTCCATCAACCCATCAATCTGCAAACTGGACAAGCTCACCACTCTTATCATCGCTGACTGGAAAGGCATCACCGGGGAGATCCCTGCATGCATAGTCACTCTCGACTCACTCCGCTTCCTGGATCTCGTTGGCAACCAAATATCTGGTTCTATTCCTTACGACATAGGAAATCTCCAGAGTCTCGCTGTTCTAAACCTCGCCGAGAATCAAATCTCTGGAGTTATTCCTGCTTCTATAACCAAGTTGGTCAATCTGAAGCACTTAGACTTTAGCAACAACAGACTCTCCGGTCAGCTGCCCGCGGACTTTGGTAGCCTAAAAATGCTGGGTCGTGCATTGCTAAGTCGAAACCAACTCAGTGGCTCAATCCCGAACTCCATATCCAGAATGTACCGTCTAGCTGACTTGGATTTGAGCAAGAATCAGATTTCCGGTTCCATTCCTTCCTGGATAGGGAACATGCCGGTCCTTGCAACCCTTAATCTGGACAGTAACAAGATTTCCGGTGAACTACCCGGGACTGTGTTGAGTAGCAAGGGCTTAGGCATACTCAACCTGAGCAGAAATGCTCTTGAGGGTAATATTCCCGACGTTTTCGGATCCAAAACTTATCTTATGGCTCTTGATCTGTCTTACAACAACTTCAAGGGTAACATACCAGCTTCATTGTCGGCCGCGGCGTATATCGGGCATTTGGACTTGAGCCACAACCACCTCTGTGGCTCAATTCCGGTGGGATCGCCGTTCGATCATCTTGAAGCTTCGTCCTTCAGTTTCAACGACTGTCTTTGCGGCAACCCTCTCAGGACTTGCTGATGATTTGGTAGCCAATGAAATAACTATTTCTTGAATTATTAGAAGTGTAAGCTTTCCGTAATTTGATTAATGCAAAGTGTAACCTTCGCTTCCAAAAGCTTTTGTTATGCTGAGATTAATAAAAAGAAAAAAGAAAAAGAGTGAAGACATGGACAAAAGTGAATGCAGTTGCATGCACGTGAAGAACAGCATAAGCTTGAGACAGACTCTCACATTCGTAGAAATGGGTGAGAACGATGGATGGAGATAAAATATAGTAATATTACTATAAATCAAT
Source organism: Erythroxylum rufum (assembly GCA_027478365.1). Classification (NCBI taxonomy): domain Eukaryota; kingdom Viridiplantae; phylum Streptophyta; class Magnoliopsida; order Malpighiales; family Erythroxylaceae; genus Erythroxylum; species Erythroxylum rufum. Next base: position 264,503 of record JANIHZ010000004.1, on the reverse strand, counting down.
GGATTCTGTATCAATGTTGTAATTTAGATTTAGATAATGCGTGTATGGTTAACCAACCTCTTTGAGTCGGAAACCTTTCCACATGCAAGACTTGCAAGCAAATTAAATGACTCCTTTCGAAAGAGTAGGAAAAACAAAAAAAAATGGAGATGTGTGCTCATAGTAAAAAACTGAAACCCCACTCCAGCTTAATCCAACGCAATGCAGGACCGACAGGTGATAAATTTAGAAAATTGCAAAAAGCACTTTAGTCTGTTGAATCGACATCGGACATCTGTAAGGAAAGACAAGAAAACAGCCAACACGTGACCAACGAAACCAGCATCGTTTACTTTAGTCTTGTTAAATGCTACAAAGGGTTCCTCTGGATCTCCAAGAATAAAAATGAATAATAGTTTACTAGGTAATAACATAAGGAACTTGTTCGTCTTGGCCCCATGCAGAGTTTGATGAGCAATGAATAGCCAATACCCGATCAGAATTCATTTTAATTTTTGCAGTTTTTGCACAAGGACAGATCAAAAGTAATTACCTGAAGCAGGCAAACAATAAATGTGTTGTCCTCCTTCTAACTGACATCTACACGTAGTCCCAACTGCTACGTTGCCTAGAAACTGGTCCTGCAGTACCTGTTGAACTGAAAAAGGAATAGAAGAAGTACACGGTCAATGACCACCCTCGAAGATAGCCATAACAGAGATTATGAATGTCTGATTCCGCACTGATTCTTCTTGTTCCGATGAAAATGTCCGCACTGACTACCCTGCCCAAGCTGCTGCTTTCATTGTGCTACTTGATAGTATTTGAATCAATCCAAGCTATTAGTAACAATTCACATCATTTCATCCTCAGACTATTAATTCATAGTAAAATCATTGATCTGCCATTAATTGATCTCCAGTTACAGGCTATTTTATGATTTTGGTTCACACCGAGCTATAGAATCATCCGAGTTGTTTAAATAGTGAAGCCAATATGTCTGTCAACAAAAGATCACACCTCGGATTCAAACCCAATATTCCAAAACCCTTCAGGAGTCATTGGAGCGATGCACTTATGGCGTTGCCCAGAAACACCACCATGATGCTTACAGTTATGTCTATTACCATCATAATTCCTGCCTCCATTTTTAGGAAGAACTGCATTATATAATTTCTTACACTGCTTGCATTCAACTCCTTTTAACGATTGCCGCTTAGCTTTCTTTCTAACTCCGTCAACATATTTGAAAACTCTGTTGACAGTATATAGGCCTGGTGCATGTCGGTCTTCTCTGCTACGCACAACATTTACTTTCTGTGTTTCTTCATCTGAATCGTTAGGACTCACTACTTCTTTGGTAATCTCGTTCAAGTTTCTTTTGAAGCTCTCAAGCGGAGTGTCCATAAAATCATCATGAAGGTCATTCCCACCTTTGCCTTGGAAGGGCCTGTCTATCCATGAAGATGCAGCTCGCTTTACACCAATTATTGGGGCAGATTTCGTATCAGGATGACATTTTCTAGCAACAAAGCCAGAAGGGGGAAAGTTGAGTTCTGATTCTGGAATGGATCTCTTGCTTGTAAGCCTCTTACCGGGCAGTGCCAGACCCTCTCCTTGTTCCGCCAGCCGGCCTATTGGAATAGCAGCCTTTATAACCACTTTATCCACCATGCCATTACTCAAGGCACTCTCAATCTTCAGTTTCTCGGCCTCACAAGCAGCTGCAGCCGTAAATAATTCTTTGTTCTCCCGGTCTAGCACATGCAATGCAGATCAGTTAAAACCATGGACAACAACAGATGCAATTTCTATCAGCAGGGCACTAGAATAGTTTCATCAGGGTCTTTAAAGCTACATATATAACACATAACAAAACAATAACCAGAATTAGACAGACACAAGGGGATGTTGAGCAAATTTTACCTTTCTAGCATAACTGTTATTATGTCATTATCAATTTCAATAGTATAATTTTTCTGTAATATACGAATTAAAGATAGTACTAAAAGATGCCGTACAATTTGAAGTTGTTGAATTTTGCCGATGGTTCAATGAAAGACTTCCATCCTCAGATTGGCCTTGCTCAACTACATTATCCCTTGCGCACAAGAAGTTGTACCGAGACTTCAGCTTTCTGTAAGCCTCAATTTCATCACTTCTCTGCTTTATCTCAGCCTGCAGCTTTTCATAAGAGTCTTCTTCTGCCCCAGTCACCTTATCTTTGTTCCTGGAGTTACTCTGCAGGTCGTTTAACAGCTTCGTTAAATCATGGACTCTGTCCATGAGCAGATTCCTATCATTCTCAGACTCCTCCAACTGTTGCTTTTGCTTCGATAGCTTCAAAGCATTTTCCTCAATTTCTTGAACTAATTGGGCTTGCAAAGCTTTTTCCTCGTCAATCTCTTCATTCTTCTTCTTAAGCTCAGCTTGGAGTTTGTGGACATTCTCCTCCGCGCATTCCAATTTCTTCACAAGTTCTTCATTCTGTTTTACACGTTCAATTAACTTGGCTTCAAAATCAGCTATGTGTGAAATTACCTGACTCAGATGTTTGACTAAACATCGACCTTTTCCCTGTTTCTCAGCCACTGTTTCTCTCTCTCGTCTCAGTGATTGTTGGAGCTCTTTAATTTCTCTTTCCAGACGTTCCACTTTGGCGAGTAGCCTCTTCTCAGAATCTTCCTCTTCCTCTCTCCAAAGTTTTTCCTTATCCACTATCAAACAATCTTCCGTTTGAACCATATTCTGGAATAGGTATTGTTCATCAAGTTGAGGCCAACTTCAACTTCTTTAGAATTGTTAACTAGCTCGTCAATTCTGATTTCTGGACTTCTCGTCTAGCTACCCCTGGACGGAGTTCTCCTTCTCAAAGACTCGATTCATCTGCAGTTGAAGCTTGCCAATGTTGAATAAACAAAACTCAGTAAATGCGATCATCAGTATACACTATACACGCGACACCAGAATCAAAATCAACTGAAAAAAACACTCGTGCCAATTTCCACATGTTACGAATGGCAAAACAGATCGAAACAACTTGAATACCGCAATCTCTACGGATTGTAGACTTTGTCAAGAAAATTTAGAAACAATAATTCACAAGCGATGGAAGAAATAATCTCACCTCCTCACAGGGTAGCTCGAGATCACAATTCTGCCTCTGATTCAACGTCTCCGGCTTCTCTCTCTCTCGTTCTTGAGAGGCACTGGGCAGAGGTCCAAGCCTCCAGCGTAACTGCGTAAGATGATGAAGCGCGGAGCTAAGCGGGGATCAGATCCCGTTTCTAGCATACTCTTCCTTATAGCTTTGGAGAATAGGGTTTTTGTTTGTGAAGTAAAAAAAAAAAAAGTTGATTATTTGATTGTTAATTAAAAAATAATTTTTTTAAGAGATATAAAAATATTTTATTAATTTTAGCTTTATTTTATTTTAAGATAAAAATTATTCATGCATATAAATATTATTTAAAGTATATTAAACAA
>JANIHZ010000004.1:166710-177378 GCA_027478365.1 Erythroxylum rufum | reverse complement strand
ACTACCAATTGCTTAAGATGAAAAATAAGTTTAAAGAAACAACTATCATTGAGTAAGATTTTTATTGACTGAGAGGTTGAAACGTTACTCCCAAATAGCTTTTCAAAAAATAGCTGGTTGGGTTTGAATCAGTCAATCAAATAAGCTTTTAACCAAACAAGTATACTAGTTGTTTAACATAATGAAACAGCTAATACACTTTAATGAGCTGAAATATAACTTAAACGCTATCTACCAAACCCCTCCAACATCTACCTTGATGGTTGAGACAAATGAAAAACAAGCAGCTCTTCCCAATCCTGAGGAGAAATCACCCGCTTGATTTAATGTCAAAAGAAAAACAAGGAGCTCTTCCCAGTCCACTCACCTCTGGAGAAATTACACGCTTGATTTACTTGGGGATTACAGGATCACGTGGTTGGCTTTGTTCTCCTTTTGAACCGAGAAGATGAGCCAGAAAAATGAAAAACATAGGAACAGAAACACAAGCCTGCAGAACCTTGGCCCGAAAAGGCAAAGAAGTAGGAACACCATCTTCGTCGAAAACAGGAGAAATACACACATGAAGCAAACGTAGAAGATGAAACTCACCAGGATTACCGCAAAGATCATTGTTCAAAAACCTTAAAATCAACTCAACAAAATCCAATATCTCAGGATAACAACACTCAAGAAACAAAATGTAGTGAATAAATAGAAACAACACTCCAAGACCTGGACACTCTGATACTTCTTTGTGTACTATTTGGAACTAAAAATTCAGAGAAACACCCTTATGCTACATATTTCCTATAACCTTCTACAATTCAATATACTATACCTGCTGTCTTTTTTTTTTTCTTTCTTTCTTCCCTGACGAAAGAAAGAAATGGGACAAGGAGAGCACAAGTCAACAAGAGTGCTTACCCAATCAAAGCGGCTTATGCAGCTTCCAGGAAGCTGCGTATGGTCAGGTTCGGTCTTTACAATAATGTAGGATTCCACCTCTTATCGCTTATAATTAAATGCTATTAGGAGTGTATTGTGGTGTTATTTAGGTATTAAACGTGTTATGCAGTCTTTGTCACCGACTACTGTTTTGTACGTTTGAAGGGGAGTTATCATCTTTCATGATTATCATCCTTTTTCTCCCTTCATTTCAACTCCATTTAATTTTACTTAAAAACAATTATACTCACATTATCTATAATACAAAATTTCTAGTGATTCTATTGGTAAGATCGAACTTTTCCAAATTTGAAAATCCTGATTCAAATCCCTAATGCAGCCCCAATAACTACAGGCAACCAATATGTCAAAAAAGTGCAGTCCTTCTGAGATGTTCCAATATATAATCATTCAATCCCAGTTAGTACCTACAAACGTAACAAGTACAGTAATGATCTAATCTAAATCATGCCAATGGTTCAAAAGGTTGGTATCAATAGAAAACCAAAGGATATAGTTATTCTCACTCTTTTCAACCCTACCACACAAGTTTTCTAAGGAATACATAGTTCTAACTTGTATTCCTTGCATGTATATAACTAATCCATTATTTCCAAATTTGCCTGCTTTTCCATATCAAGTGCTACATGATCCTGTTTACTACATGATCAAGTGCTTAGACCAATCTTACTAATGATTGAAGCCATTTCAGTAATATATCCTGCACTTGGCAAGATATCTTCAATAAAGGATATCAAGAAGACCATTGTTTTAAACATACACCAGTAAGCATTGTCGAAGGAAGTTCTTGGTAGACAATAAGAAGTAATATCCTAGATAAATAACAGAAAAATGTGGAAACTCAAACAACTTCCTTGCAAAACAACTCCAGGGGAAATGACAAAATGCAGATCAACAATTTCAAAAATGTCTTTGCCAAATCCCACCAATGGAAGAAATGAACATAAAAAAAATAGGTCCGCAAGAATTACACTAGAGCAAAGCTATTGAATGCTTGGACAATTTGGAGAGATTTAAGATACCAGCGTTTGGAGCCTTGAACAAGTATTTTGAATAGGCAATAACAAAAAATACTTATTCACCACTAAAACAAATACTTGAAGCAATCAAAGTTCTGCAGTAGAGGACTCTAAACCATCGTAACTTAAATGGTGCTCAATGTCCACTGGCTTCCAGATGGCTGGAATTTGACACAAGTCAAAGACAATACTTATTTGCTACACGGTTCATATTTCAAGACATTCGAACAAACAGACGTGCACACACATACCAAACAGAAATTTCAATTATAAAATTACAATAACATAGGGCATTTGATGGCCAAGATTAAGCCAAAGGTAACGCTAAGCCTGATTCATACATCCAAATCTGCCAAAAATGTATATTTGCAATTTGGAATAACATATCAGTATTATTCACCCAATTTGCAAATTACCAACAAACGCAGACATACAAACACCGTATACTTGCTGAACAATAGATTGAATGAATGGATGAAAAAGTTATTAGAAATACCTTATTTTATAATAGACAGTTGGCACAAACCTGGTATCTTTAGCTATCATGATATTTCCATCTTCAACTATAAGATCACTTTCAACCACCTCTGCCAAATGACCACAACAACACACATGCTGCAAAGTTTGAGCACACTTATCACAAATCTTCAAATGCCTCACACTGATCCTTATTGAAGTGTGAAAGTGTGATGAACACTAGAACAAAATGACAATTCATTATAAATCACAGAGTTGAACGAACAAGTCTACAGATGAGAGCAATCTACCCTCAAAAATAGCTCATCTTTGCAACATATAACTTGGGGAATATTGCTCCTTTTTGTTCTATCCTTCACGAATCACTGCTTTACAACATTAGTAAGGGAGAAGAGAGTCTCTAGATGAATGAAACTTGAAATTTGTTTTGTCAAAGAATATCTTGCTTGATATTACCAACGTACAGAAAACTTCACTAAGCATGTGTGGGCATAAGCACATAGAGAAAGTAGCATAAGGAATTCTCAGTAAACATACAACTACTTAAACACTGCACAGTGACCAAAATTTTCACAAAGAAACCTGAATATCATTCAGCATAATAATAAAACTTAACAATTGTTTTGAAAACCATGTCCCAGATCCTTAAATAGTTGAGCTTCCATGAAGCCAAAATGATTCCCAAGTCCAGGAGGCAAAAGAAATATGTGCCACCACATATGGCTAAACATAATAACCAGAGCAAAAATCCTTAGCCTAATCATTCTCCTCATCGCTGGATAAGTCACTTGAATCCATACTCATCAGCATAAATCCTAAGGCCATATCCATTGTTGTTAAATCCTCATCAAAAAAATTATCAGCATCAAAGCCCAGTTCCTCTTCGCCCATTAAGTGCTCAAATACATCGTATAATGCATCCATATCCACAACATTGGATCTTCGTGGAGGCTGCCTACGTGGAGGGGGTCGCTGATATTTCCAAGTGTATGATCCTGGCTTCACAGTATGCTGGAAGACAACACAAGAGTCCATCCATTAAAGGAGTCAAAATGCTACCCACTCCATGATGAAAGTCAATGAACATAATGGCAAAACATAGGTAGATCGAAAACTGCTTACAGAGACCAGTTTGACTCTTGAATAAATCAACATTGCAACAAACTGACAATAGATTCAGTTCAGAGATCTCTATGTTCATTCGCAATATGAGGTTCTAGCACCCCAGACAGACAGAATTGTTGTAAACAACCCAATGGTGTGATTGAAATAAAATTAAATATTTAGATTTCCCTTGGTCCCAAGGAGACTAAATAACTTAATTTGTCCAGTTGCAATGTGCTGGCACAGGTTTGACTGTTTATGATGTTAGAAGCCAAAGGTAAAAAGATAAGTAGTATTAAACAGACACAAAAGCGAAATACACTATTTAACACATTGATAGTATCTAAGCCTACAATTCATATAGATTCTCTAAAAGAACATGCAATTAAGAACCCTAGCTGAGTTTGGGCATGGTCCAACAGAATTCAAAAGAAAGAAAGTAGCTGCTACAAATAAAAATTGGCTATAAAATTTAAAAGTAAGGAAAAACCAAGATTACCCAGGGGCAAGTTGATGAATAATGACCATCTTTATAAGTTGCTTCAACTTCTATAAATATGAAGTCAAAAACTAAAACTACAGCCCAGGCAGCCTTTTTGGACAAAGAAGAGTACAAATTACAGAGAAAACTGCAGCAGGAAGAGTTGAGCTGATGATACCTTGTAAAAACAACTCGGCCCAAATGGGCAATTCCCATTGCCAAATTTGAAGTGCTTGCAATCAATCGAGCTGCAACAATTAAAAAACAATCCAGTTAGTTTTACCATGACAAGAAACATATTTTCGGAAATGGTCACAGTAATCAAAGTCTCACGTCAATCATTAAAATGATGAATTACCAACATTATACTAATGTCATTCAACAATAATTTTCTCCATATCAATAATCAAATAATCACATCTTCCTATATAGCGCAGAAATCAAGTTGAAGATCAAGCAAAATAGACAAAACTAGCACAAAGTTGCCTGAGTCTTGCTTTGTAGTTATCAATGATTTCATGTTTTTCTTCTTTAGAGGAGTACCAAATGACACTTGGAACAACAAAGTATGATATCTTGCGACATATTGGACAGGCCTTGACTGTATTACTAACATCCATAACAAAAGATGGGGAACTACTACGCCAATTTCGAATACAAGATATGCAGAATGGATGATCGCATTATGAAAGCAACCCAAACTTACGTTCAGCAGGTGAAGTCTTTGAGAGTACATGATCCAGGCATACATTGCACTCTATTTCTTCACTACGCCAGCCACGACAGCTTTAGAGCTTCAAGGAACTTCTAATGCTCTTCTTCTGTCCATTTTTCCCTTTGCTTGATAACTATCCCCATAAAATCAATTGATAACTACAAGAACAACAATTGCTCTCTACTGAGGATATTAGGATGGAAACAAAATAGAAGAACAAATTAAGTATAGGCTTCAGTAGATTAGAAGTAAATCACCAAAATCTGTCTCCTTCTTGCCCATTGTCTTCTTTTGTTTTTTTTACGTATGTTGGTTAGTCATATAATAACCTTTAACCTGAACAGAGAGTACAATCTTTGAATCATAAAACTCTGAACCATTCAACCCAGTCTTTGAACGATGAGCTAGAGGACCACAATTCGATCTTGTGGATGAAGATGACGCAAAAGTATATGTAAACTAAGATGGTGATAGAAACCGTAAGAGGGTGAGATGTCACTAAAATCAAAAGCTTTGAAAAGTTATAGAGCAGTTGTTCTCTGACAGGAAAATGAGAGATAAATGACAAACAAAAGCTTATACATCTGACATCTATTCGCCGAAAATCAGATCTACCTCTGGGAGATAAATAGCATAAACCTACTACATCCTCCCACAAAGGTAACTCTAATTCTTTCCAAGCGCAAATTATGTTACATTTCATGGTTCATGCGAACAGAAAATCATAGGCGCACAAACTCGATGCCAAAGAAGTAATTTGCATGAATTAATCACAGAAATTAAAGCCCTAACTTTGAAGACAACATGTGCACTGTTAAGAATGAAGAGAAGGGAAAAGAGGCAAAGCTCTAACAAAGATCTAAACCTAATCCCAACAATGCAATAACTGAGAAGATACACAGATTTGAATGAAATGAAAGTAAGTAAGATATCTAGGAGTAACTAAGACTAAGAGTATGGTAAGAAACTTTACCTTATGATCAAAGTCCAAGGCGAGTACGGGAGAGAGGAAGAGGAAAATACTAAAGTAACTGAAATAAAGAAAATAACTGAACCTGGACTGACGACTGCGGTGGAGAATCAAAATCGTTGAGGGCTGGGGTCACTATCGGAGCTGAGAGAATCAAAATCGTGAGCCGCAAGGCGGGTCTGGTGGTCGGCGCCAGCCTCCTCGTGAAAGCCACGACCTTTAGTCTTCTTAGGAGTGGAGGAGAAGGAGGAAGCTCCACCGATGATGGTGGACTTGAGCTTGGGAGGATGGGCGGTGCGAGGGGCGGCATCGATGTCATCATCCATCAAATCGTCATCCTCGGGCTCAAAGTCCACTGCCTCAGCATCGGCGTTGGCGATAATGTTGTTATTCTCTAAAAATCTAGTTTCAATTTGAGGGAGTTTGAGGATGTGGGTTGAGAAAACAGAGAAATGAGAGACATGCTTTTCGATGTGTAGTGTGTTTTAAATATAACATTTATTGTAGAAGGGTTTAGCGACGTTCGCGGATTTTATTTTGTGACGTTTTAATAATAAAATGTCGCAAAAATTTTGAACCTTTTGTGACGTTTTTTAAACGTCACAGAAATTCTTTACAATCTGTGACGTTTTATTAATAAAACGTCGCAAATTGTGTTATTTTCTTGTAGTGATCGCATGGAGAAGAGGAGAATACCTTAAGTTTAGGTTGCCATAGTAGATGACGCCGGAGACGCACAAGCTCCACAACAACAACGCAGCTCCACATGACGGCGATGGAAGATGGAGGCTGCAGATGGACGAGGAAGACGAAGCAGTAAGCGCAGGGTGGAGGGGGGGGGAGAGCTTCAGGCGTCATTTAAAACATAAACAAAATGACGTCATTTTGTTTATGTTTTAAACTTTTAAACCTTCTTAACCAAAACATTTTGGTTAAGTTATAAACGTTTAAACCTTCAGCGTTTTGGTTAAGTTATAAACATTTAAACCTTCAGCCAGAAAATGATGTTGTTTGGATTTAAATCCAACAATGTTGTTTTGGTTAAGTTATAAATGTTTAAACCTTCAGTGGAAAACAACGTCGTTTGGTTAAATCCCAAACGACGTTGTTTTGTTAATGAAGCGAAGACGATCTTAAGTTTACCAAAACAACATCGTTTTGTTGGTCAAGGTTTCAACGTTTTAAGTTCACCAAAATGACGTCATTTTCTTAGAGTTGAAAGCCGACGAGTGACGACGACTTTTACCGACGGAATTACAAACAATAATATCCATTGGTAAACCATTTCTTTCAAATTTAGTGACGAATATTTCTACTGCCACTAAACTAATATTTCCAAATGACATTACTGATGTCTATTCTATTTCTGTCGGTAATTGCCTACAGTCTGTTTACCATCGGTAAATTTCCGTCGCTAATTTAAACTTCTCTTGTAGTGAAAGCTATTTGGGAAAGCCAATATGCATGGATGAAAATACAAGTTTGAGTAAACGTGTAGCCTATGCTAGATTATGTGTGAATATGGACATGCTAGATTATGTGTGAATATAGACATTTCTAAATAAATGAAAGATAGTATTCCAATACTGAAGTTGGCAGATGGAAATTCTCTCAGAGAAAATAAGGTATGGTTATTTATCAACAGAAACCATCCCTACAAGCATAGGGGAAAAGATGGAATCCAATGGGGAAGGTATTCACGAGAGGTCAAAACAGAAAGAAACAAAGCATTGATCAAACTAAAATTCGAAAAGGGATATCGGAGGATCACAGGGGCTTGGCTAAAGTGGATAGAGTTCAAAATGATAATAACAAGAGTGAGCAAAATGAACCCAGAATAGGCCCCATATAACCATTAGAAGATCATCAGCATTTGGGGATGAAAGTAGGAAATTTGATAATAAACCAGAGGGTTAATAAAGGTTTGGATAAATAGAATAGTCTATGTAATAAATAAAAGGGGGTTGTGCAAAATGAAGTATCTCTAAGAGGCTTATAACAAAATAAAGTCCAACAGTAATTAGACTTGCTATAGCAGTTGGAGGACCAGCAAAGGACAATTAAAAGGAAAAGTTTGAAAAATTGCTATCTATAAAGAGTAACAGGACCAGCAGGAAGGGCTCAAAAGGTTAAAGCATTACTATATAACCTTTCTAGTATGGAATGTAATAGGAATAAACAACCCTTTGAAGCTCAATGCTTTAAAGGATTTTATTTAGCTTGAGAAACCTATGTTATTTTGTTTATTGGAAACAAAAATTAGATTAGACTATTTGAACCAATTGAGTTGTTTTTGTAGTAAATGGAAGATACTAACAAATCACCAACACCAAGGTATGGAAGAATATTGTTTTTGATGGGGAATTAATGGAAGTGGAAGCATTGGAAGCTAGTGAGTTGTTCGTTTACACAAAACTAACATTCAAAATGGAGAATTATATAGCTTTGGTTACTTTTATGTATGATTTTAATATTGCTTTCCAAAGATCTTATTTATAGAGCTCACTACGAAGATTAAAAGGATCAGTAAGAGGACCTTGGATTATTAGTGGTGACTTCAATACCACTCTTTATAGGCCAGAGGTTGAGGAGAATTGTAATTTACTCAACTACAATTTGGATCTGTTCGATTGTATCAAGAATATGGAACTATCTGATTTAAAATTTGAAGGTCATAGATTTACTTAGAGCAATAAACCAAACTATAAGTGGTTTATTTGGAAAAAACTGGATAGGGCCTTGGTGAATGTGGATTGGTTAATAACCTTTTCAAAAAGTAAAGCCATTTTTTTTGGATCCAAGATTTTTAGGTCATACCCCTATCAAGGTTGATAATCTTTTTAAAAAGTTTAGTGTAAAACATCCCTTCACATTTAATAACTTCCTTGCTAATATGGAGGGCTTCTAAAAAAGCCATTTTCAAGGGTTTGGAGTTTGAGGTGTATAGTACAAAACATTTTATTTGTTTGTCAAAACTCAAGGTGATAAAGAAGGAATTGAAGAGGTTGAATGAAAGAAGGGGGTAAAATACCAAAAATGAGATAAAGGATGCAATAATACGACACTCTTTCATCTAGAAATCACTAGCAGATAGTCCAAGTGATGAGAACCTTGCTAATGAAGAGACAGATGCAATTAAGTACTATATGGACTACAGTTCATAATTCATATCATGTTCATTTAATTCATACCAAAATTCAAGACATATTAATTCATAATTCACATCATGTTCACTTAACTTCTTTCATACCCTTGGATAAGTCAATTGAGTGCATGTGCTATCTTTGTAATGTGTACAAATATCAATTCGTGTATGAATGCTAATGTTATGTATGTATATGCAATACTTAATCTAGGGTTAAACCCTAAGCATATACCGAAAAATAGGATATCACAGAAGGTGTATTGAATAGAAGTGAAGGAGGCAAGTTTTGGAAACCAAATAAAGGTTATAGGTGAGTGAACCTTCGGTTCACTCATCCCACGATTGTGGGATTTGTATGGCATCTTCCCATAGTCGTGGGAAATGTTTTGTAAGGGAAAAAGGTTGGTTTTGTATATTTGTTGGACTATATAAGGTTAAGGCACTTTATAATGGTGTAATTAAACTTAAGTAAGGTGTAAAATGAACCTAGTTTGATATGAAATTAGTTAATTGAAGGTTGAATAAGGTTTGGATTGTTAATTGAGGTAATAACTTAAGGAAAGTGTTATATGATATCAAAGTATCTAATTTTGAAACTTAAGAATTGTTAATGGAATGAAACATACTTATGAATGCAAATGTGGTTTAAAGAACATGAATATTGTGAATTAGGTATGATTGTTTGTGAATTGGGAACTTGAGTGATTATATGTAATATGTAATGACTTAATGCTTCATTGTTGTATTCATTCAAATGCTTATGTTTATAAGGCATATTGAGTCGACTGAATGTGAATGACTACAGTATGTTCAAGTTGAACAAAATGGAATAAAGTCATATGCCTTACAATATATCTTTTGCATGAAAATTTTTAAATATGACATGTTTTGTTTTAAAACTGCCAAATTATAGTTGTGGGTAAATAAGCCTGCCTAGAAGGGTCTGCTGCTGCTCTTGTGACACTAAGGTGTCTCATGATATTGACACTTTAGTGTCTCCTGATATTTACACTTCGGTATCTCCTGATATTGACACTTAAGTGTCTTCTATTACTGAGACATAAGTCTCTCCTGTTCTGTGATATCAATCATAGGTATCTCCTATTCTGGTCTCGTTACCTACTTCTGTAAAAAGGATTAGCAGGCTAACCTGTTTTGTGTTCTCATATATGTTCAGTTTCGACACAAATTAAGTTTTGATATGATATAAGTTATGTTCTGTTCTGATATAATTTAACGCTCTGATTTGACACAAATTATGAACTAATCTGATATACGTTATATTCTGATCTGAAGGAAATATGTCATGTTCTGATATTTGTATATTCTATTATGAAATAATGAAATTATGTTATGATGAATTATATTCTGTTATGAAGCAAGTAATGTTTGAGTTTTTCTTCAAGTTGTACAATTAAAGATTGCTTATAGTATGATCTGATTCAGTACATGTGAATGTTATGCGACAGTTAGAAACAGTCGTCCTGTTATATCTTATTTAGTTATTCCCCACTAAGCTATATGCTTAGCACGGTGGTTTTGCCTCTATATAGGTTCTGAAAAAAAGGTTTGATACTGAGACAAAGACAACCACAGTGGCCAAGAAGGATGTGTTTATTTTGAAAAATGTTCAGTTTATAGTTGTTTTTTGAATTGTACTTATTATAGTGAGACATTATGTACTTTTTGTATATGGTTTGTAATAACTATAATATAGAATGGATATTGGAGTTGAGGCATGTATATACGATAAGTACAATATGTTTAATATGTTCTGTTTATAGTTCAACATCTGATGAAATGATATAT
>JANIHZ010000004.1:144482-157485 GCA_027478365.1 Erythroxylum rufum | reverse complement strand
TTGAATTTAAACTACCTAACAAATAGATAGCAATATGTGCAGATATAATCTATCTTGACAGCTATACAAGTTCACGCGCGTGCTTCATCTATAAGATGTCAATGTAGTGATATTGCAGCCCTTGGAGACTAGGACTACATTCCTTTCCTTAACATGAACCTGTCTGATCTAAGCAAACTTCACTATTCAAAACATTGCGTGTTTGGGTTAACCGATTGATAGTCTGTCTATTCCAGGCAGGCAGGTACGAGTAAATCCGACAATTCCGACAGAATCTTTTCTATTAGTCCATACATTTTAACTCAATTATTCTTGCTGTAAGGGGATGTAGCTCAAATGGTAGAGCGCTCGCTTTGCATGCGAGAGGCACGGGGTTCGATCCCCCGCATCTCCATTTTGCAACTGTATGTCCTCTTTCTGCACTAAACAGGTCTATTCTACTATGTCTTCAGTTTCAGGTCCAGCCTTTGAAGCCTACAGTCAAAACCATAAGCATGTTTATGTACCCAAAGGAATTTTCTTTTTGTTGCTATTCTTATCATTCAACTGAATAGCGAATTCCTATATACTCGAACAGACATACAGCCTGTCTCAGACTCTCAGAAACTAGTCTGATGACTGGCTCGTTGGTTCTCATACAAACTAATCGACCCAATTCCTATTTGTAAATGTTTTCTGAAATCCAATACCAAAAAACTGTTTGCAGGAAGTCTTTAGCTCCTTGTCAAACCCAGATACAATTGTTCAGTCTTGTAATGGAGTGATGCCTATTCTACATATCATTCTACAATTGGTTTAATTCTATTCCTATAATGAAGAAAAAGCTAAGTGTTGGGAGCTGTGAAACCATGAAATCAAGCAAAAATATCTTCTATTATGATTGGTTGGTTGCCATTGACAACTGTTTGAGAATGGATGTTCATCTGTTCATAGTTCAACTGTCTGGATGCTTCATACAAAGCAATGCCAACGCTCACTGATAGATTCAGACATCGAACATAGGTTTCAACCATGGGGATTCTAATGGTCCCTCCGCCAAAATTTTCACTTTTACAGTCCAGCAAGGCTTCAGGAGGTAGGCCACTGGTTTCTGAGCCAAATAATAGGTAGTCCCCTTTCCTATAAGAGAATTCCTGCAGTGAGTGAATAATAGTTATAGCTGAACTGAATTCACACATCCTCATCGCATAGGTAGCAGACATTATTTAAAGCAAGACAACCAAAACCAAATATAGATTCTCAGTAAATTATCTTTTAACATGAAGAGAAAACAAAAAGGCGTCAATTACTGAATGAGTTGTTGTTCCTCTTTTAGTGAATGCCAACAAACGCTTGTAACCTTCCTGCAACAAAGGACAGACGAAGACAGGATGTGAGAGGAAGAAAATTAAGGTTTCTAAGTACAATGATAATATAACCTGCTGCATGAAATAGTTTCGGAACTCTGTCCAAGAGTCATGAACTTCCAGAACAACATATCTGCAGTCAACAGTCAAGTTCCAGTAAAACACAAAAGAGCTTTGTCCACATAAAATCTGATGCTGGGAGTTGTGATTCATGAGAATGGTGTGTGGCTAAATCATACGGAAGAATTAGCACTAAACGAAATGAAATATGTAAGGATAGGATACGGCCAATAGTCCAGTCCAGCACGCCTTAATTTAGCATCATCAATTTGGAATCCTAAGGGCTGCATTGCAAGGGCGAAAGGTACAGACATTTTCAGAGAAGTTGATAGAGTATGCATGAAGGTAAAAATTATGAAGAATAGGTAAAGGTAATACTGATACATACCCCAACCAAGTGTAGCCCAACAGCTGATGCAGCACATGTTCTGGCAATGCAACCTGTGTTTCCTGGAATCTGCCAAGCAAGTACAGGACCCAAAGAAAAACGAATAAACGCAATTCATTTGTCTTCTTATCACTCCCAAAGTCAGGGACAGATCTCCATAACCAATCAAGAAAAAAAAGCATATTTCTTGGAATAATAGGCAGAATTTATTACCTGAGGAGACACTAAAACTACTTGGAGAAGCTTATTGTTTTGTGAAACCTCATTTATCGCATCACCCACATTCCTATTCCTTCCATTAGCTACAACCACACACAAACAAGATATGCAATTCTATAACTCAGAAGAAGAGAAAACAAGTAAATCAATATTATCACAGAGAAAAAAGGGAAAAAGTGAAGGATTACAGAGGGAGCAAAGAGGAGAGAGTCGCAGATGGAGTGAGAGCGTTAATGGCTTCTTCACTGCTTGGCCCAATCGAAAAGGGGGCAATGGAAAGTCTCTTGACCGGAACTGGAACGATAAACGAGGTCTGAGACTGATGCTTCTTGTCTCCATTTCAGCTGCTGGACACTCGCAAAGTCTGAAGCTGCGTGTGATAAGTGTAGATGAAGGGAAGATAGAAGGAGATGAAGAATAAGGGTAGTTTAGGAAATTAACTGACTTGGTCGGTATTTTAGTAATTTACCATTCCTCGCGGTCTGTTACTGTTACTGTGTATATATACAGGGAACAGATTTTCCGTACCTTATACAGTGCCCTCTTACCCTTTGTTGTCAACCATCCAATTTATTGCATTGGATGGTTGAGATTAAAAGAGAACTAGGTGGCACAGAGTAGGCGATACAGAAGATCTGTACCCATACATATATACATATTACCACACCACACCTACTTTTTATTTATGTTTCGGTGGCTCCAAATAGTTATTCACGAAAAGCTAAAATTTTATATTTAGCGCCATCCTTAAAAGCTTTGCGATCAAGAATCCCGATAGGGCATCGAACGGGCCGGTCATCCCTTGCTTTCCTTAGGTAATTGCTTTTTCAGGTTCTCTACGAAGTTTGTTGTGTGTTTGTTGTCGGTCCTTGCGAATCTGAAATTTCTGTTAGGGTTTATGCTTGCATATCTGCTTTTAGGTTTTCATGTTGATGATTAACTGTGTTTTTTTTTTGGTTGAAAGTAAGCGGTTCACGATAAACTGAACAAGAAATTTGTTGTGGATTCGATTTTGGATCTGCATTTGTGGATCGGGCGATAGTTTTTATAGGGCGACGTGATTATTTAACTGTTTGTTGGTTTCTTTCTTATTTAAATGAAAAATACAGCAACGCGGAAACTCAATGTAATTGATCTGTGATGTAATGTTTGAGTAGCTCGCAGGGTTGCAAGATCATTTAGAAGTCAAGTAAACGCGTCATTAGAAAATCAAACAGTGTCACTTTGCCTCTCGTGTGAAATTGACCGAGTTACAACTTTAGGGATAAAATTCGATGAAAGCTCCTATCACAAAGTGCGTAGTGGTTTATGTGGGAAAATCTTGGAATTCTAAAGTTAACTTTATGATTTTTGATTTGGTACAAGACCATTGTTTATTCCTGTTTCTTCATTATTGATTTCGAATTCAGTGAAACACTCTACAGTTTGTGTATTAAGAAGGGAAGAAACTCACAAGCCGTAGATCACATAATTGTCTCAGTGTTTATAAAGCTTACTTATTAATCAGTGAGTTCCAGTGAACAGCTTCTTTATACTGGACTTGTTGGCAATGGATAAAGGTGCTCCTTCTGGTCTTTTTGTCAATGATGGTTCTTTCATGGAGAGATTCAAGCAACTTCAACAAGAGAAGGGGAAGGACCATGATAAGTCTGAGGAGAAAGTCAAGGCTGCTGGAGAAAAGGATTCTAAACCCAAACCAATTGTTTCGGGCACTGTGACTCCTAAGTTTTCCATCAGTAAAATTAGTATGCAATCAAAGCCCAATGATGTACGGGGCTCGCAAGCAGCTTCAGGAGGCAAGCTTGCATTCAGCTTGAAACAGAAGTCAAAGCTTGTGGCACCTGCTGTTAAGCTAGGCGCTGATGAGGAGGAGCAAGAAGAAGGAGGTGTTGGGAATGTCCCAAGTGATGCAAAAAGGCAGAAGTTGGGTCAACCAGCTGTCTATGAAATGTCATCAAGACCTGCTGATGTTGGTAATTACTGCTTATATAGATATCTTCTCATCTGAATGGGTTTCAATGTAGGTTCATTCTTGATCTTTGGTACTTGATGTTTCGAGGTGACAATATATGATGCCCTTTTATTTAGGCATTATTTAAATTAACTTCTTTTTGTAGTTTCATATGCATTGCTATTTGCATGAACATTCGAGATCATGTTAGTTAGCATTTTACTTAGTACATTTATGTTTTTATTTTCTGATTATTTGATGTATTTGTATTGAAACTTGCTCCAAGTCACTGTGGCGGCCATTGCTTCTCAACCCTGATGTCTGCCCAATGGAAAAAATGCTACACAGGAAGACTTTAGTTAATTGATATTTTCCTTACTCTCTTCACCTTATGTAATTTGCTTCTTGGTTTTCTATAATGTTGGCTATCAAAGTAATTATTTTCTTTACCTTTATGAAATTTCAATATGCACCCATCCTTTTACTTGTTGAAAGTCTTTTATGTCCCAACCATTACTTACACTGCAATTGAGAAGAGCATCTCCCTTTGCATGCTCTAATCTTTAACCAGAAAATGAAGAGGACAAAACATTCTTGAATATTTGTTGTCTCATGAATGCAGCTTATGCATATCCAACCAACATTGGTGGAAAGAGATGTACAATGAAAGATTTGGCATATGTGGCACGCCTGCTACAAGAGTAATTTATTCCATTCTTCATGCTCTCGGTATTAATCGGTTTTATAAGTGATATGCAGCACCATCTTCCCCAAGCGATCTCACAGTGAAGAAAGTTGCAGACAAACTAGCAAGTTTTGTCGCAAAAAATGGGAGGCAGTTTGAGGATGTTACACGACAGAAGAATCCGGGTGACACACCTTTTAAGTATGCCCTCTGTAATACCATTTTGTTGTGCATGGATCTTTCCTTTTAAGCTTATTGCAAATCTCATGCTGTGTGCTTGGAACTTTGATGCTTTAGATTGATGACATCTTTTGATTGCTTCCAGATTTCTATTTGACAAGAATTGCTTAGATTACAAGTATTATGAGCACCGGCTTGCTCAGGAGGAAAAGTCTATTTCAGAGACCAAGGATTCTCAAATCTCAGCTAGTGGTTAGTGCTGCTACTCTTGTTTCAAGTGAACTTCCATATAGAGCTGCCAATGGTTCTTATTCATTATAAAACAAAAAAAAAGTGCAATTTAAGGTCTATTATATTTGTTTCCAGTTCTACTTGACACTTAGGTCTTTTATGTGTTTATGATCATTTTTCTGGTGCATATGAGTTTATATCTTTGATTCTCATGCTCTGATCATAAATATTCTAGTTGCATCAATTTGTGAGCCTTAACTTTTCTGTAGCCTATTTCAATTGCTTCGGTTTTATTCAGCATGGTTCCAGTTATACATTAGGCCCAATTTCTATGGATGGTCGAAATCTAACTTGAAAATTGATATCTTATCTGCTAGTTTGGGTTTAAGGGCTTTGATGTCATGGTGGACCTATACGTGGCTTTGATATATTACAATATGTTTTCATGTTGCACACTTTTGATTGCATGCATCTGCATACTTCCCATCCATCCCACCTTAATATATTACATCTGTTCAAATTTAGAATATGCTTGTTTAAGAGTAGGAATAAGTCAGTCGCACTTCGGCCAGATCAATACCAACAGACTAATTTTTTATATGTTGATTATTGAATTTATTGTGAGATCAAGTTTTCTTTCTATTGTGAGTGCAAGTTTGCTTTGTTTGACATTTCCCTTTCAAGAGACAATTCTCCTCCATTTGGAAGTAATCATCATTTCAAGCTGGTTTTTGTAGGTGGTAGCACTGCATCAGCTTCCAAATCTACAGGTACTTCTCAAAGATCACATCATCAGCAGTCAAATTTCCAAACCCCGGCTTCAGCTTTATATGAAGCTGGTGAAGAGCTCTATTTGGAGGCCTCCGGACAAACATCTGTTGGAAGAATTGTTAGCGGTATGTCGCTATATTTCTGTTTATTATGAATGTGTTTGAGTTTATGCAAACTTTGTAATGAACAATTGTTGAGTAATGAATAAAATTGTCTGATTCTGCAGTTTTAGAAACTTTTTCTTTCAAGAAATTTCTGTACAATCTCATGTTTCCTTTAGATAGATGGGCTGGTTTGCTTGCTTCTTTTTTTTTTAGGATCTTATAAGCTATTACCATAATTATGTTTACTCTACCATGCAGATGAATCTAGTGCATCTGCAGGTTCTGATCCAATAGCAATGATGGAGTTCTACATGAAGAAGGCTGCTCAGGAAGAAAGGAAGAGACAGCCTAAATATTCCAAGGATGAGATGCCCCCACCTGCGTCCCTTCAAGGTTTTTTGTTTTTGTGCTGGAAATTTAGTCTCGTTGTTATCCTTCTAGCAGTGTTTAACTTACTGAATTCTTTCTCTCTGTAGTGGCTTCTGCAAAAAGAGGTCATCACATGGGTGACTACATCCCCCAAGAAGAGCTTGAGAAGTTTCTGGCTAACTGTAATGATGCAGCTGCACAAAAAGCTGCAGAGAAGGCCAGAATCCAGGCTGATAATGTTGGCCATAAGCTTTTGTCAAAAATGGGTTGGAGGGAAGGTACTCTCTAACTGAGCATCTGTGCCCACTTGACTTTGTGAATTGCACACTATGCATGTGTATTTACATGAATGCTTCCCGAGTTTGTGCATGAAAAATATGGATTAGGTTGTATTTGTAATAGCTTATGCAGATGTGCATTCAACTCACCGTGTGTAATTCTTAGGTGAGGGTTTGGGGAGCTCCAGGAATGGTATATCAGATCCAATTGCAGCTGGTAATGTAAAGAAAGACAACTTGGGTGTTGGTGCTCAGAATCCTGGTGACGTGACTGCAGATGATGATATCTATGAGCAGTATAAGAAGCGGATGATGCTTGGTTATCGTTATAGACCTAATCCTCTGGTATATCTTTTTGGGAACATATGGCTTGATATCTATATGTGGATTGCTCTTGAAAATCCTATATTATGCTTTCTCTTAGTTTCATACTAGACTTGTTCTAATTATCTTTGGTTTCTCTTTGGCAGAACAATCCTCGAAAAGCGTACTACTAAGTGTGTCGCAACTACTTTAACCCTCCTTCCCAGAGGTTTGTATTTTCGGGAACATCTTAAAGAATCATATAGGAGCCTATACATTTCAAGGAATAGAGGATCCTTGTTAAATTGACAGAATTCTTAGAGTTTGTTGTCCGTGAAGTTGTGTTAAACGCCAACTTTTCCCATATTTTTGGAATTAAATTTGCAGAAGCAGCAGTGGTGGCGAGGTTACTGTCTTCCAACTACTCCTTGAAGCTGATATTCTTTTCTATTTTAGATTTGGTGCACGTGTAGATATTGTATCTTCATTGTGAGCAGATTGTTTTTAATGACGTACAATGGAGCAAAACTATCATATTACAACAAATTTCAATCCAATTTATTTCTACAGTTGGAATTATTTCGAATTTTACAATGTGGTTGAGCTGGGTTCAGATTGTTTCTAAATTTGAGATATTTCCATGCCTAAGTGTCAGTGGAACTGCAATCTATATTTGAATGTATTACGAAAACAATTTGTTATAGCTTGGGGAAGAAGAGATTGCCACATGAGTTTAGCTGGTGATTATTAAAACTCGGTACTGGTGAAGTTATACATCTTTGGTGTTTGGAACATGAATGTGGCCTCATTCGCTGAAGTTGATTTACTCTCTCATAATTTCAATCTCTCACAGGTGCAACTGTGGGTAAGCTAAGGCAGGTAAGGAGAAAGGGCATAGACAGGCTAGTCAGTCGCTACCTTTTGGTTTGGAGAGCAAGGCATCCATGTTCGAGTGAGTTCCCAACTATGGCAACCAGACAAAGGACTTAGAGTGGAATCCAGCCAATGAATCCTTATCAGCATCCACCAAAAATAATAAAAGACAAGAATCTTTGTACAAATTCTCACCTTATATAACTTGTCTTTTTAAGATCCTAAAGTGCTCTGTTCCATGGTCCTAATCACTATAGGATTACAGCAAATCACATCTCACCACAAAGTGCTAACACACACACACATATATGTATGTATTTATGTATGTATTTCCGTAGCAACGAATGGCCGATTCTGGCATGGGATTCTGTTGGATTTCTTTTGAGTAGAATAAGAAACTTTATGCCCTTACTTTTCCTAGAACTGACTAAACTATTCACATGTTGACCACTTGACACCAAAATGCATAACATTGGAGAGGAGAGGAGAGGAGAGGAGTTACTGCACTGTGCACGTCAATCGCTGTTCCAAATCTGTGTGGTCTTAAATATATTGGTATTTGTAAAACTTTGCTTCCATGTTTCGTCAGAATGGAAGATTCGTAAGCATTGCATTTAGCATCAGGGAACAAAGCATTTTGTCTGTTTCTATATCTTTTTGCGGCTAATAGATTCTCTTATAAAATCATACCTTCTTTTATCAGTAATACCTAACCTCATCTCATCAGACAGTAATCGTAAGCGAGTCACTAGCACATTTTTAGTTGTCGTAAACATGGCGGTTTGTATTTGTTGGAAAATATAGGTAATAAGGAAGAAATTAAAGGACACAAAAGATTTACGTGGAAAACCCCAATAGGGTAAAAACCACGGAGAGAGAAGAAATTTCACTATAAAAGGGAAATTATGTTTTTTGGTACATTGAAATAGGGAGGAGAGGGCGTTCTTTTATAAGCTACTCTCCCCCTCTCATGTTCTCATCCCACCGATGTGGGATGAGCATCTTCACAATAATATGGACACTAAACAGAACAAATCAGGTCAGCATTTTGCTGCACATAAGCATGTGTCCTATTCTCGTCAGGTAGCACTCTTTAAGAAAAAGTACTTCCATTTTTGTGTTCCTTTTACTTTTCTCGTCATTCTACTATTACTGTGTCATTACGCAGATTTTTTGAATGAATCCCTCCATAAGGCATTTAATATTACAATAATGGAGTCAATTAAGGTTGTTAATAGCTCCAACATATAACTCAAATGCTGAGACATCAAAGGAACAGAACAAAAGCACAGAGGTGGGAGAATAAACACTGAACTGATTCATTATTTTTCATTGATTTGGATAAATCACAACGAATCAAAGAATTGAACGAGTCAATATCCTAGGTGATAATTACATTAAATTTGCTTGTAGAGAATGAATTTAACAATTTTAAAGAACCAATACAGTTTGTTTAATTCCGCCTAGGAACTGTTGCATTCCACAGGCAGACCCTGAGGAAATCTTTTGATGTCTTTGCAGTAATCGTAGATCATGTAGTTCTTCTGCACCCATTGAAGCCTCCCTTGACCAGCAGAATCAAGCTCCTCTGAGAGCCAAGTTTGATCGTTGGAAACAGCAGGTGAAGAATTTCCACCACAAGAAGACGCTCCGTTGGACCAGACACAAGCATTGGCATTGAAGTTCCTGTAGGAGGCGGTGAAAGGAGCATTTGACCAGTCAGTCTTCACCAGGCCACCTCTTGTAGCCCAGTCGTCAGCGTTCCACAGGCTTGAGTATATTCTCATCGGCTGGCTCTTTGGGAATGGTAAACCTTTTGACTCCAAGTTCTTGAACTCCCTAATTGGAGTGTCATCGACAGAGAAGCTGAACAAGAAAGACCAATCACGTTAGTTATGAGCAATGTCGATTTGACTAAATGTTGCAATTTGATGCGAATGCTGCTTACATGATGCGTTTTGGATTCCAAGTAATGGAGTAAATGTGGAAATCTGCTGTTGGGTCAAACCATAGATAGAATTGCTGCTCTCTGTTGCCTTTGCCCTGGGTGAATACATTAGTGTGAAGAATGTAAGGATCCCCACTCAAATTCCCCAAGAACTCGAAATCTATCTCATCCCACGTAGACCCTTTTGAGGATAACTGCAAATTCAATCGCAAATGAACTTATCTCATTAGTTACAGGACCATTGGCAACAAATACATAGAAGCAGGAAAAGAAGAAACTTACGTAGTAAGCAGTGACAGTGCCAGCAGAGTTGCCAGGAACGAGCTTAAGCTGCATGTCGATCTTTCCAAAGAGATACTCATTTTTGGACTGAAAACCTGAGCCTGAGGCTTTGTCGAGGTTGAGAGTGAGAAGCTCGCCGTTGTTGAGTATTTTTCCACGACCATCACCCCATGTAATATCAAACTCTTGGTAGAAGTTACCAGCGGAGACGGCCATTAAAGAACCAACAACAAGAAGAGAAGCAACAATAAGAAGTGAAACAGGCGAAGAATGGGAAGCCATATTGACGATTTATTTTCGATAGAAGTGAAGAGAATGTAGGAGAAAATTGTATGTTTCGATGGGTGCTTTTCCAACTCGGATTACCTTTGGTATTTATAGCAAACTGAAGTGACGATATTAGCTAGTTTCAGGAGAAGAAACAACTTGGAAAGTGCATTCGAAGTTGGTTATCATCCTACTGCCTGTATGGCTGTTAAAAGCCTGTGAAAGGATAGAGTTTACCACGTTTAACGCGGTTTGCCATTAACGTTTTGAGAGGAAATTTCGTGGTCGGTTCTCTAAAAGCTCTTGATGCAGGCTGAACGTAACACATATCATTATGTCAGAGTTTGGACTTTGGGTCCCGTAGCACCGCCACTGCCCAAGGCCCACTGCTTGCTGGCTTTGCTTTGCTTTATCACCGGTTACGCATGTTTTGTACAGAGTCTAGATTTTTTGTCCAGTACTATTTTGTTTTATTCTTGTTTATTTAAATCTTAACCATTTATTTATGTAAGATTCACTTAAAAAAATACGAAATTTATATAAATAAATCATTGAGATTTCATAAATAGAATAAGACAAAATAATATTAAACAGTAGATTTTAACTCGTTTTTTACATGCCTGGTACCAGTCAATTACTTCATTTGACCGTAAACAATATTGGCTTACTTACTGGACAAATAGTGGTTGGATGAGCCAGACAAGTTGACAGATGATATTTGAAGTTTCTTACTAATTTTATTTTATTAAAATATTATATTTTATTATTATGATAAAGTTGGTGACGGATGATGACTGATAAGTGATAATGAATCAATACTCTACAATTAATAGTTTTTTATAGGAATATTGACGATAAATTGAATCATTTGGCAGTTTAAGAAACTCTAAACTCCAACATTAATGGACGTATTAGCGACATTCATCTTTTTGGTTAATAATAATACGACGTGTGGACAAATTTAACGTCATTTGGTCAATTTTGATGTCCTTTATGATATTTTCCCACCACATAATTTGGTATCAGAATTCATATTCTCTTATCCTTAATAGGAAAATTCAACAGAATAGCTCCGTGGCAAGTAAATTGGAAATGAATTGGTCCACCGTACGTAAGCTACACACTTTATTGTTGCATGCGGAATACCGTATATGTACCATTTTCAGCAAATGATCATTCGACTAATCTCAAAAAAAGAAAAGAAAAGAAAAAATCGGCGTTCATAGTGTAAAACGTATGTGGTCATCTTGTCTACGACATTTTGCATTCTGTAGGGAGCCCTTGGGGAAACCTCTTGGTGTCTGTGCAGTAGTTGTATATCATGTAGTTCTTCTGAACCCAACGAAGCCTATCTTGGCCTGTTGAATCAAGCTCCTGTGAGAACCAAGTGTTCGGAGAGGACTTTTGGTTGTTGCAAGAAGATTTCCCATTAGACCAGACACAAGCATCTGCTTTGAAATTCCTGTAAGAAGCTGTGAAAGGAGCTTGTGTCCAGTCTGTCTTGATCAGACCGCCTCTGGTGGCCCAATCATCTGCGTTCCATAGGCTCGAGTAAATCCTCATTGGCTGGTTCTTTGGGAATGGTACGCCAGCGCTTTCCAAGTTCTTGAATTCTCTGATAGGAGTCCCATCTACAGAGAAGCTGAGGACAAGCAGAAAAACTACGTCATAATTAAATTAATGAATTAATGGTCTCTGTATGTACTATATAGTTTCTATTTCGGGCATAATAAGGAACTCACATGATGCGCTGTGGATTCCACAGAATAGAGTAAGTGTGAAAATCTGCTGTTGGATCAAACCAGAGATAGAATTGTTGCTCTCTGTTGCCTTTTCCTTGGCTAAACACGTTAGTGTGAAGAATGTAAGGATCCCCGCTTAAGTTCCCAAGGAACTCGTAGTCTATCTCGTCCCATGTTGATCCTTTGGAGGATAACTACAATCAAACACAAACAGAACACGTTACTACAAGAACGACCTAGTTTTTAATTACCTAAAATTAAATGAAACTCACGTAGTAGGCAGTGACTGTGCCAGCAGAATTTCCAGGGACAAGCTTGAGTTGCATATCAATCTTGCTGAACAGATACTCGTTCTTGGACTGAAAACCTGAGCCAGAAGCTTTATCAAGAGAAAGAGTAAGAAGTTGGCCGTTGTTGAGTATCTTAGCTCGGCCATCTCCCCATGTTATATCAAAATCTTGGTACAAGTTCCCAGCACAAACAATTATCAAAGAGTTGATTGTAAGAGATACCAACAACGTAATCAATGAAACTCTTGCACAAGACACAACAGTAGACATGGACGACATGGTAATATTTATAGTATGTATGTTTTGAAGACTATAGAGAAACAAGTGGAATGGCTTTTGGGAATGGATACGTGCCTCTGTATGCTCGATGGATAAGTGCTTAAATAGGAGGATTGAATGGAGTAGGTGCGTTAATTCAATCAATGAGAAGAAAATGCATGGGAAGTTTCAGTCATCTCAGCTGTGCCCAGCTGGACGAAGATTATTAAAGAATTACTTGTTAAGAGTAATCAAGTTCGAGAGGGACACTCGTTTCTATGGACATAGATACTCAGTGCCTAGTCCGTGGGCGGAAGGGTGACCACATTTCATTTCCTCTGACGTATGCTACCAAATTTTTAATAAATTTTATTTAATTTTATAATACTATTTTAATTGTAGTAATAAAAAATAAACTTAAATTTACTTTACAGACATAATTTTTTGAGACAAATAAT
>JANIHZ010000004.1:133671-144382 GCA_027478365.1 Erythroxylum rufum | reverse complement strand
GAGAGGGCTTTCTTTTATAAGCTCCTCTCCCCCTCTCATGTTCTCATCCCACCGATGTGGGATGAGCATCTTCACAGTATTGGCCTTTGTTATTAACTAATGTTTGTTACCTTCTTTTCCTGCAATCAGATGAATACTATTTAGACTGGTTTCAGGGGAATGTTTTAATGATTTGCATTATCGTCTTATTACATATTCAGCTCCTTTTATTCATTCCACACTTTGGTTGTGCTCTTTTTTGTTTAATCATCAGCGTGAAAAATAAAAAGAAAAGGAAGAGTTTATTTGATGCCAGTTTGCGGTGTTCCGTGATTTGGGGCAAGAAACATTGTACAAGAGAGTTGAGACCGACTAGCCAAGTGGGAAATCGGATGGCCACACAGAGGGAGTAGAGGTAGAGTCAAAGCATCAAATTGCCCTAAAAGGCTAAAACCCTTATCCAATTTGCAAATTTTCCAGAGGTAAGGTACCTTTGCAGGTGTCATCGTAATTACATAAAGGCTAGAATTGGAAAACAAACGGCACCAACTCTACCGACTATATTTTTGTGGCATTTAAATGGTCAAAAGAAAGAAATTGGTGTTTGTTGATTGCTCGCCTTTCATATTTAAAGCGCTGACATGCGCTGACATTTTTGTAGAAGTCAACCAATTCTATAATATCCAGAGCACATCATTCAATAATGCAGCTAGCTCAATAACTAACTGTACAACACGAATAAGATGCATAGCCATTGACATTTAATGGAGCCTCCTCCGGTCAAAATGTGTAATCTGCTCTTAAGTTTCCATTTCAACAAGCGAACAAACCTCAATTCAGGGCAGCCGCCCCGTGTGAACGCCAGACTTTCTTCATACTCTTATCAATCAAACATAAATTGGTTGACTAGGAAAGTAGTTTATCCAAACGCATAATCTAATTTGTGAATTATTGTTAGGTTTGATACATTCAAAAAACACACTTTGAAATTTTATGGATAAGGCTTGTAACAGCCTGTAGTTCACTGAAGAGGTTGAGCAACGCCTACCTCAGAAGGTTTGGCTCTTCCATAGACCCAAAAGTGCAGTAGGCACAAATAGCAACACCAAGACACCATTATTTAACTCTCCACGCAATAGAAGAGTCCAAGCACTATTTGGATAACATTGTTTTTCCCAATAACTACTAAAATGTTTATTAAAACTAAGCTTTGATTATGAGAATATACTCTTCTGCAATTCATTGGGAGAGAACGTTAAAAAGATGACACTTAAAGGTGACAAATTAGGTTTCGATCCAATTATCAAGTTTAATTTTTAAGTTAATTTTGAATTTTAAAAAATGATTCAATCCAATTTAAATAATTTAATAAAATAAGTTAACTAAAATAATATCTTTTTATTCTTAAAACAAATTTTATCTAATTCGATGATCATTTTAGTCTTAAAACCAATGAAATTTTTATCAGAAAAAAACTTTTTTAAAAACTAATAAATATCCTTAGAAAACCTAACTCCAAGTCCCTGTAATACAGGTAATTCTTGAGAACAGTTAGTCAACGTGCGTGCTTACCTGTGCTCTCACGGAACCAACCAATGGCAGTCCTCAGCAATTAATTCTAACCTCCAGGGTCTTTTTGTAAGAAAGGACTCCATAAATGTACAAGCTCGGGGCAGAGACAAGAAACAACGTCTTTGCTCTGTTTCTAGATTTCAGTGTTTTTGCAGAAACGTCAGGTTAAGGTACTTTGATGATCATTACTCTTTCTCATCTGGGCATTCGAGTTTTGTCATTTCCGGATAGTGATGTTCAAAAATATCATGTCAACTGCTCTTGTCTTGAAGCTAACAAGGAGCACAGATCAAGCTGAAGCAAAGCTTGTCTCTTTTTCCTGTACATTCTTTACATTGTCGCGGTCTTAGAAAAATTTCAAGGTTTAAAGACTCCATTAACTGAACATAGACTAAAGTTACGAGCTTTTTGGTTATGGTTTTCGTTATCTGACATGTGAATTGATGTTCCTTTGCTTTGCGTGCCTTTCAGGTTGGGATTCTCGTTGAAGGAAAAGCTTTTTTTAAATCTTTCTTGGGGTATTTTAACATTCTAGTTTAAAGAACAAGCGAAATCAGGAGTCCAAGTAAAGTCTAGGCCTTGAGTACCATCGCTTAAAGCAACTCAGGTATTGTCAGTAACGGAGTTCTGTTAGTTTTTTTTTTTTTTTTGCAATATTGAATGATATATGGTATTGGTAATCTTCAGGAATCCGCAGCTTAAGAAATGAGCTTGCTGTATGGTCAGAGTTTCATTTATCCTGAAGGAGAACTGAGAAAGAACCAAGATTTCATGGAGTTCAATCACCATCATTACCACCAACAAGAACAGCAACAGCATAATTCAGGCCTGATGAGTTACCGCTCTGCACCGAGCTCATTCTTTGACAGTCTCGTTAATGGTCATGGAGGTGGTGGAGGTGGCAACAGCGTTGGGTTCGAAGATTTGAACTATTTTCGATCTTTAATCCCTGAAATGGATGGCGGGTTTGGTAGATTTGTGCAGCAAACACAGTCTAATGGTTCAGGTGGCTCTGATTTTCATGACTTGCAAGAACTCGGAGAGAGACCGGTGATCAAGCAGGAAGTAGTGGCAGATTCACAGATGGTTCATCAAAGTGTAACAGTGCACGTTAATAACAACTCATCAGCTACTACTCGGAGTTCTCTGACTGGTTCGTATTCGGCTATGAGTTCTCCTTCGCTGGAGCATCCTATGCAAGTGAAAAAGGCGAACATTGGAAGTGGATCTAATCTTGTTAGGCAAAACAGCTCTCCAGCTGGATTGTTCTCCAACCTAGGCGTTGATAGTGGTAATATTTTGCTACTTGCTCTAATTTATGTACTTCTATCATCTCTTCCTCTGAGGAAATTGCTAATAGAATGATTCAGTTGTGTGTTCACTGAATCTTATGGTTTCTTGGCTTTTAATTCCATAAATTTTCTGGTGATACATGGAATTCAATTAGCTGATGGGTCATTTTCATTTGTCAGGCTGAAAAAGCAAATGAAAAACTAGATTGAAAACCTCCCCAAAAATTGAAATTCCTGATAGGCTTGTCAGAATTGCAGAAAATTTTCTGAAACCTTTATTAGCTGCAAGTTGAAGGAATGAAAGTACTTTGCATAAGTTAAAAGAGTTGGCTTTTAGTCATTTTCTGCTTTTTCCATTGAACTTTCACGCTATTGATGCAATAATACAAGTATATTCCTTAACTTTCATGATAAATCTGAGATCTTAAGCATGGCTGATCATCTAGCTTACAAATTCTTAGTGGATCCTTTTCTCTTCAACTTCTGAAAAATTATTATTCAATAGACACAGGTCTTGCCGTAATGGGAGATGTGAACCCTTTTAGAGCTTGCAATGGGACGAGTGGAGAAGCTGTTCCGTCAACTAGCAGGTTGAGCAATCATGCAAACTTTCCATCAAGACCTCGGATTTTGCACAGGATTTCTGAAACAGGATATAACAGCTTCGGTGCGTGTAATTCTGATGTCAAAGATAGCAAGAGACATTCCATTTCCGACTTCTCCAAGGACTCTTGGGATGATAATTCATTGACTTTGATTCAAACAGTGAAGAACAATGATGCGAACCTCTTCTCTAGCTTCAACACTTCAGACAATCAGGTTTTCAAATCTGCAGATCAATCTGTAGCTATTGTTCATCCTGTTATGCTTTGTACAATCCTGACATTTACGATCATGTCTTCTCAGAATGGACAATCTGGAAATGGTGTGAATGGCTTGACTCACCACTTGAGCTTGCCTAAGACTTCCATAGAGAAACTTCTGCACTTTCAAAGTTCTATTCCTTGCAAAATTCGAGCTAAAAGAGGTTGTGCTACCCACCCACGAAGCATAGCAGAGAGGGTATATATTACATTTAGCAACAAGAACAAAAAAATGAATCATCCATTTGGTATACTCATCTCCTATGCTTAATTTATAGGTAAGAAGGACTCGTATCAGTGAAAGGATGAGAAAACTGCAAGAGTTATTTCCCAACATGGACAAGGTAGTTTGGAATCATCACTTATTTAATTTGTTTTGCATCAGACTTAATCTGCCATTTTATGTTCATACTCTTTCTTTGGTTATTGACAGCAAACAAACACGGCAGATATGTTAGATGTGGCTGTTGAGTACATTAAAGATCTCCAGAAACGGGTTGAGGTAATCATACAGAAAAGTTCACATGAAGCTTGAACTAAAGTGGCTCTTATCTTCTCCTACCTAATCAGTTTCACTTTCTGCAGATGCTCATGGATACTAGAGCCAAGTGCACGTGCTCAAGGAAACAGAAACTCTGTTCAGCCCCTGAATGATTTCGAATTGTACAGATACCAGAAAAAGAAATTCAGAAAGAAAGGTTTAGATGCTGTAAAAATGCTTGCTTTTTTGTGTAAGGTAGTAACATTGTAGGCAATCTTCAATTAGAAAGATGAACTCTGCTACATCTTTTGCATTATGATTTGTGTAGATTAATCTGATTTCCAAAGATTAAAAAAAGCATGACCGCAAGAGTGATCTTTATATAATAAATAAATTATCGAGTCAAAACTATGTTTCGAAACTGACAATAGATACATAACGCGAAATTTTAAAAAGTCAAATAATATGCAGCTTATTCATAATTAATAGAGAATTTTTTTTGAAGAAAAAGTATTTATTTATTGAAACGAATTAATATCACAATTTAGAGTTATTATCATCACACCCAATATGAAATTACAATTTAGAGTGTTTAACAAAAAAACAGGTAACATATCCCAACTAACACTATTGGGATATCTAGTAGCTGATTTAGATAATAAGTGGGCTACCATATTTATATGCCTTGGAATCTATTTAAACATAAAGGGTTGAAAAACACATGTTGTTAATTTGCATTCTTCCAGTATCGCTTCCAACTCATTGATGTTAGTTCTTATTCCATGAAACCTTTGCATTAACTGAAGACAATCAGTTTCCACCTCAACTGACATGAAACAAGATTGTATCAATCAAGATAAGGCTTCTTTGAATGCGATAGCTTCAACAATAAGAGAATTATAATTTGAAATAGAAAAACCTGAGAGACATTTAACAAACTGACTTCTCTCCTCTCTTATTACTAAGTCATATGACATAGTCCCCTAATTATATTGAATTATAACATCAAAATTATGTTAAGTGATCGTTTCATCATAATAGCTTAAGCTGTTGTGTAAGGTCAACTTAATTAGTTTTATATATTCAGTAACACACCTCCTCAAGTGAAAGCCCTTTGAGTTTGAAACTTTCACAGACTCATTCTACCTTGTGCTAAATAATAGGTGAGTGGTAAGATTTGAACTCACAACCAGTTGGTCACAAAGGCTCTGATATCATGTTAAGTGATCTTTTCATCATAATAACTTAAGCTGTTGTGTGAGATCAACTTAATTAGTTTTTTATATTCACTAACAAATTGTACTTCACAGCTCCAACATTTGGGCCTGATTAACAAACAACAGGTCCATCATCACTTGTTGTTGGACCAGAATTTTTACTCTTAGATTAGGCATGTTGCTACTCTTCAAAAAATCTGGTTGAAGAGGTAATAATAGTTCTAAGACCTAATCTTTTATTATGCCATATTAAAGAATTTTGAGTATTCCACAAATGTCACACAAGGCCTAACTCACCACATCTATCTGGCCAGTCAAGAGGTCCCGGAAAAAGATATTAAATTTTAGAGTAACAGATATAAATTGAATAAAGCCCAACATGCACGAGTATATCCCAACAGGCACGGCTTAATCACATTCTAACGATGCATGAGAAATTGTTATATGATACTATAAAGCATAATAATAAAAGCATTGCAACTTATTTTCATTTAGATACTCTTATCTCGAGCAGTCCATCCATACTACAGTAATGGAAACAATGATACAAAAAGATGTTAAAGAAAAGTAAAAAATGGAAATTTATTAAATTTAATTGAAGTTTAAAAAAATGGTTTGGGTCCCTCAAAAAAAAAAAAAAAAAAAGGGTTTGGGTAGGCTCACACAGACCAAAGTCGTTAATTTTCATGATTTCTATGTTTATTTATTTATTATTATTATTTCCAAAATCATTCTCATTTTGCCTTTTCCTCTTGCATCAAACGAAACAAACCCCTCACAAATTCTCCTTCATGTCTTAATCTACCAACCATTGTGTTTGATCTTCTGATTCAACCGTTTTTTTTATAAGAACTGTTGATATATTAGAGGTAATGTTGATGGGGTTGTGTGTGTATAGGTGATAGATGATATATATGTAAAAATTTGATCTTGAAACTGAAAGAGAAGAAGGTATTTACACTGAAAGATGCCGAATTTACCAGTGAATTTGAATCAAAAGATCGACTACGTCTTCAAAATCGTGCTGGTCGGCGATTCGGCAGTGGGGAAATCGCAGTTATTGGCTCGATTTGCGAGGAATGAATTCAACATAGACTCCAAGGCCACGATCGGCGTCGAGTTTCAAACTAAAACTCTTATCATCGATCACAAGATCGTCAAGGCTCAGATTTGGGACACTGCTGGTCAAGAACGGTACTTCTTTTCTCGTTTTCCTTTGATCTTTCGATCTGTTCATGATTTAGTTACTGAGTTGAACGCCTTGCGGTTATACGTACGTTCTCGCGCGCTTTTCACAAATTCCGATCCTGACGAGTTTGGTTCTGGATTGAGATTGGTGAATGTGAGTGAATGACATAATTTCATTATTTGACGATTTCATGGTATACCGAAAACATTTGTCTTTGTTAAAATCCTGTCCTGGGGCCTGATTAAGTACCAAAAAACTAATCCCTCTACTTTCTCCTATTCAAACATGTTCTTCTATTAAGCACTGATCTGATCATCACATGCTGAACTTGTAAAGTTTACATTCGTTGTGTGCTTGGAGTCGTTTCTTTTTTCTTGTCTTCATTGTGTTCTTCCTCAAATCTTTCTTGTCCAGTAACTTGTGGGCAAAGAAAATTCACTAGTGTGAAGATGTGAAGAATGTGCTGGAAAGGAAGTTCTGATTTTGTTGCTGCCTGTCAAGGTTAATTGAAAGGCTCTATCAGTTATGTATCTGTATATCAGCGTAGGCAAGTCTTGCAATTCGCATACGTAAAGAATTCTTTTAGGATGGCGTGATAAAGCTTCTTCATATAGCGACTCTATCATGTTCGTTGTAATTGAATGATAGCTTCATTTTGCTAATTGAAATTGGGTGCTTTATTAGAGATCTGTTTGGATACTGTAGAGAAGTTGTAAGCTACGACAAGGTTGAGATTATTGAAGGAACTAACCCCCTGTAAATGTTTGATAAAGGCATTTGCAGATGGACTAGAAAATGTTTAACCTGTAATTTGTTTTGTGTCAACACCAGCTATCGAGCAGTAACAAGTGCTTACTACAGAGGTGCAGTGGGGGCAATGCTTGTGTACGACCTAAGCAAGCGTCAGTCATTTGATCATGTCGCCAAATGGTTGGAGGAGTTGCGGCAGCATGCTGATAACAATATTGTCATCATGCTTATAGGCAACAAGTCTGACTTGGGAAGCCTTCGAGCTGTACCTGTTGAGGACGCTAAGGAATTTGCCCAAAAAGAAAACCTTTTCTTTATGGAAACATCTGCACTTGACGCCACTAATGTTGAATCGGCTTTCCTTTCAATCTTGACAGAGATCTATCGAATTGTCAGCAAGAAGTCCCTTGTTGCCAATGATGAAAATGAATATGAAGGAAATTCATCACTTCTCAAGGGAACTGCTATCCTTATCCCAACGCAGGAGCCAGGGCCAGGGAGAAGGACTTGTTGCGGTACATAATACCATTGTTTTCCTTACATGATGTGCATCATCCCTTTTACCACAGAATGCCAATCCTACCATAGAATAGCTATCGCCCTCTTGAAGCTTGGAGTTTTGTATGGCAGGTGATAGATTCTTCCTTCATCGAGAATTTGCAGGGTTATTAGGAAATGGTAGTTCTTGAAGATCAAATTTCAAATCTTCAGCAATACAGGAATTTTATCTGGTTATAATCCAAATGGACTAACTTCTGTAGGCAACATATATTTTTACATCATAATAGAAAAAAAATTCTTAACTGTTTGTTTACTCTGTCATAGCCAAACTGAAGAAATTATTTTGTTCTGCCGCTGGGTGGATTGGATATACAAATTCAAGAACTTTCAATCGTTGAATGATCTCTACTAAGAATTCTAATAACAGTATCTTAGTTTGGCACTATGCTTGGTGTTTCTTGCAACTAGTAATATTAGTGAATCCGGTTTCCGTTCTTGTTAGGCATGGGGTTGTAGGGTATTGTAAGAAGGACCTTGCCTTGCATTCATGTCCCTATAAGAGCTGCTTTCCTTGTAGATAAAGTACATAATGAGTAATCATTAAAGAATGACGTGAATTGATGATGTGGGGAAGTCATATTGTAGGACAAATCCTATTAGATTTAGACATCTTATGTAATGTAGTTGAAATAACTGAATTCTAGTTTTATTCCTGAACATTGAATCATATGTATTATGTAATAGGGAGTTGGTCTCATCATCAACAGAATTACGCCTGCATTGTTCTTAAGACTGCGGTCAGAAGTGATTTCATTGGATCAGGACATTCAAAGAAAATGGGATTGTGCGCTTAATATAATATTTTGCCAAGTTATATCGAACAATAATCTTGATAAGTAAAAGAACAGATATGATCCATTATACTAAATTAACATGTAATTGTCTATCTTATTTCTGACTGCCTAAAGAAATGGCCCCTCGGACAGATCCATCTCTACACGTTTATTCTTACATTAACCTGCCATGTTGATCAGCTTTCTAGTACTTCTACTTCTTCATAGTTTCACCTGCATACATGTAAATCAATCACACAGTCAAATGGTCAATAACAGAAAGAAGAAAGAGTGTTAAAGGTTGCTGATTCTTCTGCTATAAGAATCATTAATCACATCCGAATCACAAATCCTATACAAATTTTCTATGTACACCAGAATAGCAAGAAATTTGTGTGAGTGTCAGCAAGAAAAGGTACATGGTTCGAAATTAGCCGTGCACTTGTCAGGAAGTTGCATGGCCATGTTCCTGTCAACACCCGATATCGGAGGTCCATTCACCAGAACACATAAGCAAGGCTGGCCTAGACTTTTCACGGCATTGCAACAGGCATCACTTGGTGGTATAGCACTGAATGGAGCAACCGCTGCTCTGCAAGGTATCAGCTGAACAAGTGCTGCGAAGAAAGTGCTAGTACAAGCCTGACATTTGCTCTGCTCCATCAATAAAGCTGCTACAACCACGAGTATCAGCAATGGCAGGAACTTAGCACCTGAAAGCTTCATCTTTAATTATGAGCAGCTCTTTCTGTTCTCTCTTTCTTATGTAAAGCATCTGGCTTTCTGAGTAGTTCATATATATATAGCAAGTTTGTTCAAAGTCACGCCATCATGCATTGGCCTCCTAATCCCAAGTTACACAGATCATGTCATTTTTGTTTCAACTCTGCATGCTTTTGCTCTGACTTGTATCAACTATCAAGGAACTAATCTCCAACTTACTGTTCAGTTTTAGTTGATGCTAAAACTAAGTAGTGGTTATGTTATGTTACCAAAATTTCTATTTATCCTGAGCTTGTCAAATTTGATTGTGTGGCTAAACTAAATACAAGTTGGAGTAGAATTGCTAACATACCTAATACGGGCTTACCTTAGAATGCTCGTTGTTCTTTTATCTCCAAACCTGTAAAAACTGAAATTTTGGAAAGCTTGATAGCTATGTAGTTACTGTAATAGAAAAGACGCTAGCTTTAACACTAAATTGCGTCCCAGCCCTTGGGAAGATCAGAAATAGCCATGTTCGTTAGGTTTCAAGATTCTTGAGAACTAGGCATCATTCTAAGAATCAGTATGAACATAAAATGGCAGAAGATATATAAAACAGCTAGGAAGAGTCAATAACATCAAAAGACAATTTTTTTCTCAGGATTCCTATGTATTCCCTTTTAGATTGATCACTGGGAAGCTCTTGTTCAACAAAATCTCCTGCAATGGTGGGCGGATATTTGGTGGTAAGTGGGTTTTGCTTTATGGCAGCTCTGATCCCATCAATATAGTTAACAACAACAACAACATGCAATCTCCTGAAGTTAACCGCTCAATCTGGAAACTGAAGCAATGTACGTGAAGTGCATGGCCTCCGATGTTTTCCCATATGAATGAGAACTCATGATGAACCTTCAGTTCACTTTTCCATTTCTTAACCAAATCCAAAATGCTTAGGTCTGGTCAGGGAATCTCAAGAACAGTTAGAAAGTTTGTGATACCCAACAAACAAGAAGTGCTCTCAAGAAGGCATGGGCCATGGAGTCCAAAAGGCATGGAGCCGAAGTGGGTGAAAGTGGAACAAGAAAGAAACTTGGGCCCATCTCACCTCTACTCTTTCTTTGAGCACTATTTTGTTTGCTTTGCTCTGTAAGCAGTGTTTTGAATTTCGTTTCGTACCGGCCGGTACCGGCCGGTACGTTCCGTTCTGGCCACAAACCGGTACCGGTACGAGTGTACGTGGTACCGGTCAGAAATACCGGTCGGTACCGGCTAATTTCGGCCGTACCGGCCGGTATTCAAAATACCGGTCAAATACCGGACGGTACC
>JANIHZ010000004.1:75550-95586 GCA_027478365.1 Erythroxylum rufum | reverse complement strand
TTATTTATTTATTAACTAAAAATTCTTTTTTTTTTTCAGAAATCCACATATTCAATTATTAATCATTAATTTAATTGGCTACTAATTCAAATTATGATTCACCATAAAATAGTTTATTAATAACAAAATTCAAAATTTTAAGAAATGTACACTATTATAAGTGTATAGTTTAAAGTTATCCTTATATGATTTTCTGACTCAACTAATTGATGGGTCTAATTTACTCCTTAATCCTTCCTTTGGACCTAGACATTACAAATTCTGTTAGACTTTATTTAAGAAAAAATTTCAATTCAATTACACTTAATAATTTAAAATTATCCCCTTTTCCATTTTATTCTTAAATATTAAAATATCCTTACTTTATCTAACCACCATAATTACTAAAATGCTCTTTAACTATTCAAAATTCTTATTTTAACCCCACATTATTTCATTATTACAAAAATACATTCTAGGAATTAAATTCTAATTTTATGCTTAATTTTTTGCATTTCTTATTTGCTTCTTAATATATTTAAAGTTTTTTCTAAATTATCTTCTTCTTCACCATCTCCTCCTCTCCGAACTCCTTTTTTTTCTCATTTTTCATCCCTACAATTTTTTTCTAATCTCATCAAAATTGTCATCACAAACAATTTATGCTGACTGAAAATCACTACTAAAATGGATAGAATTTTTGCTAAAACACCTTACTTATAAGAAGTTTTATTTATTTTCAAGAGATTTTTTGTTGTTAATCTCTACAATTTTGTCTTTAATCTACTACAAAATAAACAAAATGAGAAAATACATGAGAAAACTTCATATACAGGAGAAAGATGGTGTTTAAGGATTTAGTTTTGCTAAAATTGAGCTCTTTTTTTCTTTTTTTTATGGGCTTTACATATGTAGTCACAAAAAATCCTAAAATAGCATAATTGTCTTTTGACAGAGGACAAAGCACAAATATGTAAGTTTCAATATAATTCTTTGACTAAGGAAATAGATAGACAATTGCTAGAAGAATTTACTTTGTACAAATCAAAGAATACATCCACCTAATGGAAATGCTAGTCCATGGTGAAAAAGAAGAACATTGAAAAAATTGGGCATAGTTAGAACCAACGTGACGAAAATGAAGAAAACATTGGAGGCGATGAAGACAGAATGATGATTGACAGATAGAAAGACCAAAAAGAAAATGGTTAATTACCAAAAAAAACTCAAACTTTTGTTAAATTTTCAATTATAATCCAAACTTTAAAAAGTAACAATAAAATACCCAAAATTTTAATTTTTTTCAATTCTGACACGAACTACAAAAAGTAGCAATAAAATGCTTAAAATTTCTATTCTTTTCAATTCTAGCACGATGTTAATGTTTCTACTAAGTTTGCTGACGTGACTTACTACGTGTTTCAAAAACCTTAACTATTAATACACGTCAGCCAAAATTAATATAACAAATGAAGATTAATGAAACTACGTCGTTTAATCATATAATTAAAAAGACATTGTTGTTTTAAAATGACCTAAATTAGATTACGCAGCCTTGACGACCTTACGCTTTGATTTCAATTTTTTCCTTCATTTTCAGTTTGTTCTCTTGACACTCTTACCCTTCAATTTTCATATTATACAGCCTTGACGCTCTCACACTAAAGCATCATGAGAACAAACTAAAAACGAAAAACTTACTAATACAGTACGCTGTAATGCGAGAGTAGTTTGGGGCGTTAGAAAAACAAATAGAAAATAAAGGACTGAGGGCATCGGGAGAACAAGGGATAACGTCTGGCTAGAATTGAAGAAAATTAAACGTTTGAGCATTTTATTGCCACTTTTTAAAGTTTGGGCTAGAACTGAAAAAAATTGAAAATTTAGGCATTTTTTTGCTACTTTTTAAAGTTCAGATCATAATTGAAAATTTGATGAAAGTTTGGGTGTTTTTTTTTTGTAGTTAACCCAAAAGAAAAAGAAAATTTGACATACTTTCATGTTTTATCTAAAAAGTTCATCAACTTGTAAAAATTGTTTCTTTTAATATATTATTAGGATAATATCACATTAATGTGTATATTATATTTGAATATTTAGCAATATTAAATTAATTTATTAGAAAATGAGTAATGATAACAATTATCAAAGAATGACATTTCTTATTTCCATTCAATAATATATTAACGGTTTCTTAATTGTGATTAAGTGATTGTTGGAAACAATGAATTAATATTGGTGCTATCTGACCCTAATAGATTGTTCCTTTCTCTGGTGACGTAAAAAATATAGAATCTCATTATGTGGATTCTTAAAAGAAGAGCTAAGTGTATATTCAAATCTATATATTGACTAGATAAAGTTCGTGCAACAGTAATGGCTATGAATCTTATAGATAATCTAGATGGGTTAGAGAAGGGAGGGTACATAAAAAGATCTCATAACCATTTGAACATATCTTGTATTTAAATATGAAATAAAAAGAATTAATGTAAAGAAAAGGAGAAAATTAATCTTGACACGCTTAAGATCATGAACTATATAAAAAACATGTTAAATTTGGTCATTAACATTAACTGATGTC
Organism: Erythroxylum rufum; assembly: GCA_027478365.1. Lineage (NCBI taxonomy): Eukaryota > Viridiplantae > Streptophyta > Magnoliopsida > Malpighiales > Erythroxylaceae > Erythroxylum > Erythroxylum rufum. The sequence goes on along the minus strand of JANIHZ010000004.1, from coordinate 93,023 downwards.
ATTAACATTACTTGATGTCTTATCTTAATATAATGTTGTAAAGTATAACTTCTAAAAACTAAAATTTTTAATAAAAATAAAGTCCATAGAAGTTTATGATAAAATTAATAATGTTTAGGTAATTTACCTTTTTTTATTTTACACCAAAACAATTTAATATTTAAATTCTCGTCATTTCATGTAATGATAATTTTTAAATAAGTTCAATCAATAAGTATAAGAAAATATAAGCCACTAGAGTAGTATTATAATTTCAAGCATATATTAATGATTAAAAAATTCAACTTGTTCAGTCAGTTCAATTGAAAAAATCTTGAATTAACTTTTCCATTCGATTTTTAACTTTTCAGTTTGATATATTTCAATAACTATTGTTGTTAAAAACCGATCAATTTATTTCAATCATATTTTAAATTCTTTAATTTTATTTTAATTTTATTTAATCTTTAGTCGTTGAACTTTTTAAACCTTAAATCTATGTTTAAGTTTTTCTATCTTTATCCTTTACAATCCAAGAAAATCTTTTCACACAGGTTAGTATTTTTTAATATTATCCCACAAAATAACGGAAATAGCAAGAATTGTTTTTTCCGCTTAAGCTTAAAGTAAATAGCATCAGAGAGAATAATTGAAACGTAAATAACATCTTTACTGAATGACTTTAAAGTAAAAAATAAATAGATATACATATTTGATTGACTGTAACAAGGAGAGGCAAGCAGATAATTTCCCAAATCTCTCTATTATTCCCTCGATCTTGAAGACCCTTCGTGATTATGAATAGAAGTTTTGATTTTATTTTTCTTGATAAGGTTTACTTTTCTATTTAATTTCATCCAACAACTCTCTCCTTTATCTTGCTTCACTTTTCGATTGGAGATCACAAGAAGATGAATTATCAACCTCAAGTGGCTGCTCCCCCTCCGCAAGGTGAATGCTTGTTTAAACCGAAATTTATACATCAAAAGTTATATTCATAAAAAAAAATCTAACCTTACAATTTGTCTCTTTACACACCATTTGAATCCTGGAAAACGAGAAAATGTATAATCGATGGAAGAGTAGATGCAGAAATGACTCCTTTTTGTTCACATTTTGTTGCATTTAATTGATCAAATCATAGCATATAGGGTATCCAATCGGGCCATATTCAGGTCCAAAAGAAGAATACCCTCCTCCCGGTGGGTATCCGGCGGCAGGATATCCTCCTCCAGGAATATTCCCTCCTCACCAAGGCTACCCTCAACAACTACAACCACCCCAAACTGTTTATATGAATCAGCAGCAACCTAGGAGTGATAGTAACTGTTGCTTAGCATTGTAAGTTGATGTTCTATTCCCAGTTTTACATCATTTGGCGTTGCTATTATTTTAACGCCTTGTTGTGCATTATTTTCTTCTCTTGGTTTCAGCCTTGGTGGATTAGCCTGCTGCTGTTGCCTGGACGAATGTTGCTTTTGAAGTTATTGGAGATGCAGGCACTTGCATTACTTGCTATATGTCGAACAAAATTAGAAACGACAGCGCTCAAGTGGCAACCTTTGCAGTTCTAGCTACTTGTCATAAAATATGTCCCAAGTTTTAGTTGTTTTCATAATTTTCAAACAGTTGCAAGAACTTTTTCATTTAGTTGTCGTTTAAGGGTCATTCCATCGCGTAGATTTCATTTGATGATTAAAAGATGACGTGAGAAACAGGGAAGGAGCTACACGTGGCACGCATAATAAGGAATTCAGGTTCGAAGGCAAGGCTAAAGGCTTCAGCTTCAGCCTCAGCCGATTCCTTTTGCATGCAAAACAAGACGTGTGCGCAGAAAAGTGTATAAAGTATAAACATCCAAATATAACCGATCCGCCCCACGGATTATGAGTGGGTGTTTTGGTAAAAAAGCCAACGTCGTAACAAAAGCCGCCTTGCTCAAACCTCGCCCAACTTCACACGCGTGTTATGATGGGAGACCATTTCTGAATCTGATTGGTGTGAGAATGAAAATACCCTCCAGACAGCTCCCAGTTTCTCCACAGTCCCCAGGCACGATGACAAAAAATAAATAAAAACAATTGACAACTCTCAGATGGTCTTAAACCATTGTATATCTATTGGATAGGTGTAAGCTTGCATGGACCCACTCTACGCCCGAATCCCACATGTCCCTTTCCTTAAGCCTCTCAAACACGTACCCGTCCTACATTTTCCATATGTCAACCTCCCCTGCCTCCTTGCTTAATGCTGCCTTTCTCTCATTGGCTTACCACCTTTTCCTTCTCACATCAACGTCAGTCTCTCCTCTGATCCACCTTCACAGTTATAAATTTATAATTATAAATATTAAATCCCCATACCCATTTTCTCTACGGTTCCATCAAAAGACCTCAGCCCATTTCTCCCAAGAGTGAACGGTCAAATTGCAGGTCATTTCAGGAATCATGATTAAGACCCTGATTCCTTACTCTAACGCAGCTAAAACCGCTGAAATTATGTCCAAGTACCGGCCTATAGCACCAAAGCCTGAGTTTTCTGCGAGTTCCGGAGCTGAGAATTCGTCCATGTCTCAGAAGATTAACCAATCTCCTTACCTTAGGAGCCTTTGGCCCCAATTTCAGGCCACACCCACGAGGGCAAGAAAGAGAGGCAGGGCTGCCATATCTCCACCTAGCATCAAGAGACAAAGGACCCATATGCTTGATCTTTCTTCACCTGGTCATGCAACATCCTCCGCCTCGCATCTGTTGGGTTTTGCTCCTGGAATTCCTCAACTTTCTCTACCAAACCTTATTGCTGTCAACAACAGCTTGGAAAATCAGCTCGCAACACCGTCAAATTTGGTGACACTTCCCCTTCTCCCACGTAATTCATCACTTCCAGCGGTCGCTCAAAAAGCAACACCTGAACATGGTTGCATGGACCCAGGTAAGGAAAAGTTGTTAGATTTGAATACAATTGCTGAAATCCCAGAGGAAAAGGACCTCTTGCAGCAAACGCAAGAATATCCCCCCATCAACGTCATAACACCTCAACCAGTTCGACCTGTCGGCTCAAGCATAATCGTAGGTTGCATCAATGAAGACCCAAGCTTGAACCCACCAGTGAAAGTTTCGAAGAAGCCAGAGGAAGTTGAGGAAGAGGTGGAGTCTGAGACCTTCCCTGCGGTGATATCTGATTCCAACAACAAAGTGAGGCTGGCAAATTCTGCTTATAAGGAAATGGTAGGCCAGCCAGAGTGTTCGTGGCTTGATTCTATGGTCTCCATCGATGGTAAGTTGGGTATTGGTGCATGCAAAAGGATCTGTGGGGAAGTGATTCTTCATCTTTCTGACCCGAGGGTTCCAGTTTCATCAAAAGGCTTCTCATGCTGGGTGCGGATAGAATGGGGAAGCGAGGGTAGGAAAAACTCAACCAATGCTTTCTGTGATGTTATGAGATTGTCCTGCGAGTCCAAGGACTACCTCTTCAAATGGAGGTTCCATACCCGTACTAGAGAGGGCAATTGAGCACCAATGTTTGAATAATTTATAATTTTTACTGTACACAATAGTTTGCTAGATAATACAGGCTAGTCTACCATGTACACCTCAAAGTATATAAATAGTTCAGTCAGTTTTCAGTTTACGTTTAAGCTTTAGAGAAATACCTATGCTTATTTCCTCTTATATTCTCTTTGTGCAAGGTTAGAGACTTCACTTGAAATTGTGGAAAAAGTGATGTAATATTCTAGCTGAAATTAAGCTGTATGTATATTTTGAAGCAAATGCGCCCACTAGAAATGCTAGTAACTTCAAAGAAATGTGCATCAGAGATGAAACTTGATGCGCATTATAATCCAGATGCAAATAGACAGGCTTGCCTTCGAGTCTACAGAAAATTAATTTCTCATCTCCAACAATAAGTTGATGTCTAATCAGTTAGATTTTCGTTTTAATAATATAATTATTTAAATGTATTCTTTATTATATATATTCGTTTAATTAATTTATTTATAAGATAAATGCACAAATATATTTCGATAAAATTGTAATTATAATATTGATATTAGATTAATATATTATTCTTAAATTATTATACGTTATCTTTCTTCCTTGATCTTATAGACTACGGAATATAAATATTTAAACAAATGTGTTCGTACATGATCAAGATAACTTACCTCATATGATAATTTTATTTGAAATATTATTTATATGTATATAAAAAGTCTCAAATATTATAAATGTGATTTTTTTTTTACTAAAGTATCTCATATAGAAAATGTTATGTTTTGATAATACTTATAACCTATTATTATCAACGGCAACTCAATTGATAAGTATTGAATATAGCATGAATTATATAGAGGTAATTGAATGATTGATGTAGAATTTTTCACTCTGAAATAATTAGTGAGAATGTTTTAATGTTCTTTGATTAAAGTTGATTTGAAAAATCTTTAACTAAATTAGAACGATACTTTGTAAAACTGCTTACAAATATCATTAATATAACTAATTATCAATGATGGAGTATGATTTGAGTAATTCAATACTCTATATTTAATTGATACATTATGTTATGAAAGAAATGAATCATACAGAAAAATCATATATGAAAGAGTTAGTCAAAGTTATTTTGATATTCTTAATATTTGGATGTTTATGACATATTACTAGATGTCAATATTAATATATGAATATAAATTATTTAATTAGATAATTAAAGACATATTAAAGGAGTTTAAATTTTCTTTGATTTATCTAATCCTAAATATAATTTATAGTTATAATTTATATCCATCGCTAAAATATTTAGGAACCTAACAGGTTATACATAAAGAATAATTCAAGAGAGGAAAAGATTATTTAATTAAGTTGATTGTAAATTTTTTTATAAAAATAGGATTAAATATAAGACATTTAATAAATAAGAATCAATCTGGGGCACCAAATTTTATTTGGACTCGATTGATATTAAATAGAATTAAATGTAATTCTAATTAAAGTTTAGTTGAAAGTAGGATTTTGTTTCAGTTAAATTCACTACAAGAAAATAAAACAATCCGTGACGATTCGTTAATAAAACGTCGCGGAATGTAAAGACTTTTTTTACGTTTAAAATATATCACGAAAAGTTTTAATTTTGTCAGATTTTTCGCGACGTTTTATCAGTAAAACGTCACGAAATAAAAACCGCGATGTTTTATTTAATAAAACGTCACTGTTGGCTTATAACAAAACGACTGTTTGTTTTTTAAAAAACCTTGCCCCAAAGTCCCGCAGCACCCACCCGCCACCCGGCGCCCCCTACCTTATAGTCATGAATTACTCTAATTAGAAGTAGTCATGAATTACTCCAACCTTGTATTCTGCCTCTCAGATTCTAAAGGCGACGATGATGTTTGCTTGTTTGCTTACTCCAGTTGCATAAATATTTTCAACTCCGTCATAAAGATTGCTGGAAACGTAAATGTAAGGAAGATAGAAACCTGAAACTAATTCTTAAAACAATCAAATTTCGTCTAGTTCAATCCATTGATGATGAGAATTCTCCATTGTCTTAAATCTGCAGTACTATGACATCAGAAAGACCTGTCAAGGCCAGCTGTGTTACAACTTCTCGCGAGCTGATAGTTTTCTAATCCAAGATATAGTTAAGAAGGGTCTTGGAGTAGGAAACATTGGTTGGGTTGCTTTCAGTGTTGCAGTTTATTAGGCTTTGCAAGCGGATTGGATGAAAAATTATCAACCGAAAGCTGCATTACACCTGCTGAAGACATGGATGTAGGGCAAGCTGAGCTAGTTCATCTTATCGGGTTGGTTTGGTTCATCGATTCCGCCTCCATGTCATCTCTTTGGGCCAAAGCCCATCCGTCTCAATCATCAAAGTAATTCGTTTTGTTTTGTTTTTAATTTATTCACAATCGTGCGAGGGAAGGAAAAGCTTTTGTGTTTGGACGAATGAATAAAACACAAGTATTGTGGTCTGGTCAAACTGGGCGTCTACTTCCTTGGATTGGATGATGCACTAGGATATCGGCTTCATACAATCTAAATCAGACAACTGTTTGTTTACGAGAGGTAACCATGATTCCTTTATCTCAATTGTAATTTATGTAGAAGACTTGCTATTGGTTGGACCAGATGAAGATATCATCAGGTTGATTAAACTGCATCTACACGATAAATTCACAATCAAGGACTTGGGCAGTGCAAAATTTTTGGTCGGAATCGAAATTGCAAAGTTTGATGGAGGGATGTTTTTGTCCCAATCAAAGTATATCAAGGACATCATTCGAGATGTGACGACTTAAAAACTACTGTCGTGCCCATTCCACAAGGCACCAAGTTATCCATTGATGACGGAGCTTAATTGCCCAATCCTGAAAAATATAGGAGAATTGTGAGACAACTGTTATACCTGAATTTTACACGATCGGATCTAGCAACTAAGTCAATTCAACACAGCACCAAGACAGCACCATTGGAACGCTATGGTACATGTATTACGTTACATGAACGGGTCAGCAAAGAAAAAACTATTTTACCCAGTCCAAACAAATCCAAAACTTAAGGCTTATTCCAATTCTGATTGGGTTGGTTATGAGTATTCTCGCAAGTCATTAACCGATTATTGCATATTCTACGGACATGCCCCAATATCATGGAAAACCAAGAAATAACACACAATCAGTCGCCCATCCGCCAAAGCCGAATATTGGAGCATGACAAGCACTCTATGCGAGTTACAGTGGATTTCGTATGTTCTGTAAGATCTGCAGGTAAAACCAGAACTACCTATCCCATTTTATTGCGATAACATGGCAGCCATATATATATCCGAAAATCCAGTCTTTCACGAAAGGACAAAACACGTGAAGATTGGTTGTCAATTGGTTCGAAATGCTATCAAGGATGGATTCATACAAACCCATCACTTACCATCGCAACATCAAATTGTCGACAGCTTCACAAAGTCTCTCACTGCACTAAATTTTTCGAACAATATTTCCAAGTTGGGTCTCATTGATGATCCAACTTGAGAAGGACGTGTTAGAATATATGATCCAATGAGCTTCAGATCCAATAACCATTGCACATGAAACAAATGCTCAGCAGAGAATATATGATCCAATGGGCTTCAGATCCAATAACCATTGCACATGGAACAAATGCTCAGCCGAGAAAAGACAAAGCAAAGACAGAGCATAAAGGACAGAGCATAAAAGGAACAACGCATGAAAATAGCAACAGACACAATACACCACAGCACACCTTCATTTGCACAGCCAGCAGACACAATACACCACAGCACACCTTTATTTGTACAGCCTTACTTTTTTTTGTCGAGTATATATATAAACCATGTACAGCATTGAATACATATCTACGAAGAGCAACCAATTTCTCATTCTCTTCGCCGATCGTTCACTCCATTACTGGAGTTTCTTGCAAACCCTCCATGGATGCTGCGAATTCCTCCATGTTGGTCTGTCTGTAACATAAGCTCGCAGAAGTGCAACTTCATCAGCATATGTTTCTAACTTCTTGTATATTACAGGCTCAGCTCTCACACAGTCTGCATCCATACACCACAACCATTCCACTCTGAAAAAATTAGTTCTTAGGGAGGTAAACTTATGCATAGTCAATAGAAAAAATAGAATTGAAGACGGAAGAGTAAGGTAGTACCAGGGCACCAACTGAGATTAGTAGAAGGATCTTTATCTGCGAGGAAAAGGATGAGATTGAATTTGAAATTGGGTGCATCTGCTCTGAACTTATCGATTACTGCGTCAAAGCTTGAGAGTGTTGCATCCACCATCTTCAACCCCATTTTGGTATCCTGGATCTGGTTAAAACGGAATGAGAAAACGAAAAGCAATAAGATGAAAATGGAAGCCAAGAAGAAAAACCTACGCCTTCTCCTCCTCTGAGTCGGTAATAATATCATATAAAACAAAAAGGTAATTCTGCGTACACTCTCTGACGCTTCGTCTTCTTTTCCATCTTATCGGGTTGGTTTGGTTCATCGATTACGCCTCCATATCACACTCGCTCATCTCTTTGGGCCAAAGCCCATCCATCTCAATCATCAAAGTAATTGGTTTTGTTTTGATTTTAATTTATTCACAATCGTGCGAGGGAAGGAAAGCTTTTGTGTTGGACGAATGAATAAAATACAAGTATTGTGGTCTGGTCAAACTGGGCGTCTCCTTCCGTGGATTGGATATTTGGATGATGCTTGCTCTGCAAGTTTAAGCATCTAAGTTCATTTATCAACTATAAAATGCTTTATCATCATCCTCAATGGCACTCACCATCTTCTCAATACACGTTTAATGGCCCAGTTGTCAGATATTTTCTGCTGCTTCTCTTCACCTAAAGTCTCGGATGAAGAGAAGTTAGCCCCAAGAAACCCCAAAACCAAAACCTCACCAAAGTCATCGTCATCAGGAGCTCCAATCGTTGTATCCTACTTTCCTGTCAATCCTTATTACTCTCGCTTGTAGTTGTTTGTATGTATGGGATTGCAACAAACCACGGCTTCGTTTCGTCGACTGGTCTCCTAGCAAATTTGTTGAATCGTGTGTTGTATGAGTTAGTTATTCGGTGTCTATTCAACCACCACCTGTATCTTCATGTTATTAGTTATTAGTTATTATCCTACAAGCTTATCATGATGACAACTGTCAAGAAATGAAGATAGAGCACGAAATTGTAGTTGCATAAGCTACGGAGCAGATAAGGATGAGGTAGTTGAGACTTATATGAATTACAAGATCATAAAAAATGAAGAAAAGCAAAAACAGAAAAAGAAACTTACAGAAGAACAAGACAAGAAGAAGATGTCTCTCTTGTCCACAATATTGAGATGCTTGAAGCCAAAATCTTCTTCACGCGTCTCCGACGATCATGGAAATCACACAGCAGCTGCCATTTCACCCAACTTGTATCTCATCAGAAGGAGCCCCCCAAAATTACCTTCCAATCCACAATTCTACATGTACTTGCTTTAGTCTCGTCTCTTGTTCAATGATTCATCGGTTGTCGTCTTTTAATAGTTTATCAACAACTTCTGCTATAGATTTAAAGACCTAAAGAGTTTGTTATTAGTGCTTCAAATAATTAAGAACAGTAAGCGGCTTCTTGTATGATTGTTTGCTGTCTACTTGAATGTTAGTTTCGAGTTTTCGAATCATAACATAGAATGATTAGGAATTTGACACTTCAGTTCAGACTAATCCAGTTTTCTTGTACTTACAACAATGTTATTCAGTTAAGCAGTAAGAGTCAGAAATTCTCATGACAAAATGTACTACACATTTAGTAAAATATGGATCAAAATCAGTTTATCGTACCTATACATGTACATATATGGATCTTTTTTCCGTGGATTTGATACAAAGAATTAATCAGACAATAAGCTTCTGCTGGAACGAACCAAAAATGAAAAAAGAACCTCTCTGAGTTACAAAAGAATAAAAAGAATGAGTACATACTATTCGATCGCTTTCATTACCCCCTATATATGGCCCCCCATGTGCTAGACGAAGGATGAGAGGGGGATTAAGTAGCACAAGCCGCGCCAAGCATCAATGACTTGAATTATATCTGTATCCAGCTCTCTAAACAGAATAGTAGTGTTCAACGGATTCGCAGAGCCTATCTATTCATTTTCCTGCTGAAGCAAGCATTCTGTTTCACTCAAACGGTCAATGTTGGCAGTCTTCAGAATGATCTCTCAGAGGAACGAGCATGTGAATCATTGCACATACATTCAGTGACTGGATACTTAGTAACATCCCTCCCGGCTTTACTCGATCTGAGTTCTGGTTGTCCTAAGGATTCACTGTGCAATTCCCTTATGATTCTATTGAACTCTGCTTCTGGCAGGGACGAATTAAGAAAATAAGGAAGCATATGCCTTTTGTTTGGAGTTATATACTTCTTGTGTCCAGCATAGGCCCGTTGACCCTGTACCAAGAACAAATTTCATGAATAAGAAAAGAGTGTCATAAAGAAGATGAAATAAAAGTGGTGATGTTACTATACCTGGATTGTGTGACCCATATTTCCACCATGAGATGGCATGAAAATATCGCTGTTAACCGAAACTATGTAATCAATTGCAGCCATAAAGGAAGCTCGCTTTGCAAATGGTTCCAATTCACCAGGCAAGGCTAAGTCCTCCTTGTTGTATACATAAGGAAATTCCCTGGTTAATGGTACCAAAGCTTCTTTTCCACCAAGAGGTTCCCCTCCAGCCCAATATATTCTAGCATCCTCTGGAGCTCCAAGAGCTTTAAGTAGCCTACAAGGTTAAAACAAGAAATAAGTTGACCAGTGTTGCACAACTAAGTGCTTGGGTTCCAATGCATGGCCTTTGTTCCATAAGGGTTGATTGCTTACCTTGTAACCTCCACAGCATTCAAGGGACAGAGACCAGAAAGTTTTCGGTCATGATAGCTCATGTTTGATCTTGCAGTTAGGAGTTCAGGCCGTCGTTTTCTCTCATTATTGACCATCTCATCATATTCACGGCTCAAACCAGGAAGACACCCAGTCCGCACCCACACATCCTTCTCAAGACGTAGATGAAGAGCAAGATAAGGTCCTCTGCTCCGCATCCTCTCAGCAAGCTTGTTCCCAAGCTCCAATATGTGGGGAGCAAATTTTAGTGCATGAAATGCCACCTGAAACAGAGTAAATAAGGAATCAGGCCTCCCTCTATGCCAGAATGTAATTAAACTAAAATTGGTCCCAGAGAAGTAAGATTCATAGGCTATTAATCACCACATAATAATAGACCAACCATTCTTTTACGATGAAAAGGTGAAGCACTCTGTTGACAACGTTATTCAGCGTTAACGGATATTCTACCCTACCTTGCATCTCAGTTTCTGAAGATCGGAAGGAAGATCTTTGGAGAGCCTTGAATCGAGACCGCGTAAAAGTAAAACTCCCTCCCTGTTTATCTGCAGAGAGTCAAAATCCACCGCGTCAATTTAAAGTCTGCAGTAGATGACCAAGAGACAAATTCTTTTCCAAACACGTTACATACTGAGAAACTGGAGTAAAACAGCAAGATAATGATTATGAATACCAAGAAGTGTTCATATATTTAGCGTGGATTGACTATCAGTTGATCAAACCCAGTAATAAATATCAAATCAATCAGCGTGGACAGCTATAAATGTTTTAACATTTTAAAGTGAAAATCAACTTCGATCTATTGCAATATATCAAACACAAGATAGCAGCATTCACTACTCAGAAGAACTTGTGTGCTAAAATCTGCTGTTCAATGCAGAAATTGTTCCTCGACAAATCAATTTTATTGTGGCAAATAAACAGACTGAGTAACAACAATTTCGAAGATGCAAACAATTCAAAGGCAACAGTTGATTTTTGTTCATACCCTCTTAAGGTAACGTGAACGGATCCATTCAGGGGAAGCATGAAGTGGTGTTCGTTTCTCCTCCACCGGCCTTGTCATTATGTGTGTGGACGGTAATGACGACACTATCCTTAAATCATTCCTCAAAACTTCCTTGAAGTGCTTCAAATCAAATATATCAGCAAATTCACTGCATTAAATAACCATGTTATGACGAAAAACAGAACAGGCCTTATCATAAATTGCGTGACTAATTCAGTTAAAAACTGAAAAAGACTTTTCTTTTCCTGTTTTCTTCTGATAAAATGGGACACTTCGTCATGCAACGTGATAGTCATTGACCCAGTTGAATGACATTAAAGAAAATACTATTGCATTAGAAACTGAGCCGAAAACTGAAACTTTAGAAGTCCTGAATATTATCCTTCTTTTCTTTCAAATTTAGATGTTTAAAAAAAAGTTGTTCTTTTCCTATCAGTTCCATCGTTCAAATGACAAAATAGCCGTAATGAGATGAGCAGAGGCTTTAAGTTTACCTTTCATCGCCCCAAATGAGATTGACTTGGAGGACAGGAACAACTAAAGCAGCACCAAGTATCCTTGCAATCACCACAGCATCCACAATCTGATTCCTTTGTTGATTCATTCCCCCGTTGACCACCACTAGTAAATACTTTCTTCTAACCTTCACAATTGCCTCACTCGTTCTTCTGTACTCTTGGCTAAATTTCAAGCATGGCCTATAACCCAACCCATCCGGTTGCTTCCAAAACTCACCATCTGATGAATTCCCATTCCTATTTGAGATCATAGTAGCATTCACGCCTGATATTGAGCCCTGTTCCTTAGTGTTAACGTTAAATGTCCCATCTTTTGCAGCAATTTCCCTACTGTTTGGAACAAAAGCCGCATTCGTATTAATCTTTGGCCCATCTATTACACCCTGCACTCCATCTACTCGGGCAGTTGTAATCGTAGAAGCAATCTGCGGTGTGGTAGTGGTGAGACATGGGTAATTAGGAGCGAATGGAATCAAAGGATCGAGCTTGAACCACGACTTGAGCATGCCAAGGAAAGCAAAGAGAAACAGAGCAAAGAACCAAACTCTTGGGCTTCTGTAGGAGAAGTTGAACCCAAAAAACGTGTTTCTTGATGGCTTTTTGGGTGAAAGAAGTAGAGATTGTAAGGAAGAAGCAGGTAAAGAATTGATAATCTGGGATGGCACCGAAATGTATGAAACTTTCTTAGCATTGTTCTTGGATTTGGCCATAAAGAAAAAGAAAGAAATGAAATAGTGTTGCTTGACGTTCTCTCAAGAAACAGAGAAGCAAACTGAGAGGAGAGGGGAGGAATTAGAGAAAGAAAGGCTTTGTTAGCTAATGGTTTTATTGCTGATGTAGAGAGATGTAGTTCCTGATTATTATGACATTTGATAGAGAGAGAGAGAATGAAACAAGGGAAATGGGCGGCGGGAACGCCTAACTCTGCCTGAACAAAAGCCTGTAGTATTAGTAAACGCGTTCTTCTTGTTTAGACGGCTTTTGATATAAACATAACCTCTTTTATTATTATTCTAATACTACACCACTTGTCTTATTAAATTAAACTCAATACTATCAAATATCAAGTATTTAATTTTTTATTTCAAGTGTTTTGTAATTACAATCAAATCCTCTCCGGTCGTTACAATCAAAGAGAAGAGAAGGACTTGGTCCATGTGATTAATAGTAGATTTCAAGTGTAATAAATAGGGTTTGGTTTTTTTCTTACAACCTGGGACTGGGGTGGACACCCAACTTTGATGTAGGCTGCGGCCTACCAATATTGAAGGAGGAAGGAACTGACAGAGCGGTGCAAAAAGTGTATTTAACAAAATTTAAGGAAGTACTAGGCAATTCCACGTAACATCTCTCTCATCTCAGGTCATGCCATAATATTACAGCCTGTGAAGTGCGATGTTGTTTTGCGGACTCTGGGGCTGGAACTTTTGTTTCAATAATTGTCCTAAGCTGCCAGCTGGCTACCGCTCACTCATCCTTGCTGGCACCTCTGCCCTTTTCCTTCCATTTCCAAGCAATAGCCCATTAGTCTTTTATTCACATTTTAATGTTGTTCTAATCGTGAATAATACGGTTCTAAAACATGAGGGGCAAGGTTTAAGTGATGTCTTCCATTACTGAGGTGATGATCGCTTGTAACTCATTATAAGATTGTTATGGTAAAAGAGTCGGCATAAAGAGATATTAGAACTTCAGCACAAATCTTAACAGTCCTTTTCCAAATCATTACGATCAATCACAATCTTGTAATAATATACACAAATTGGTGATATCTGTAGTGTAGTGTAGATATTAGTTGTTCATTACTATAGTTAGCGTCTCGGTTACGATATTCGCTTAGGCTTCAGTTACACGTAAAGGACTCTTTTGGGGAGTTAGTGTTCCATGATAACATTTCATAAGTTACATTACGACTTACCATTGGTCATTCCTCAATTACGAGATGAATTCAATTCAAAGTGCGTTTCATTTCATCAACCTCAACCTCAAAACTCCTTCTTTTTCATTTGTCTTTGTCACACAAAACCCACTCCGCTCCCCCTTACAATTACAAAAGTCCAAACCCCACTCTTCTTCTTTTGTTTACTTGATCAACCATATGTGTACAGTTGTTAAGTGATCAACCCATGCCAACTAACTAACTAAGAAAGTCAACAAGTTATTACTAATTCCACAGCAATGCATAATCCAAACCAAACACCTACCACTTAACGTATCAAACTAATATATTTTAAACCCAAGCCAAGACAACACCGTACGTCAGCACCAAAATTACCATCGTCATCTGCTCATCCTTGTTCAAACGATTTCTATTGGAGAAGATCACATTCTGCTTAACACCCACCCTCAATTGTCTCAGCTAAAATTTGCATTATTAATTCTATACATATTCAACAAAAACACTTGTAAATAACAATTATTGGAGAATCCATCTATCTTTTTGTCGCATTTATGCTTATTTTTCACAAAGTATATATCCATGTTATATCTTCCTTGTTGTCTCTATATATATATATATATATATATTGGCCTTGTTTTTAGCTGATCAGTTGTCTTCAATTATTTGACTCTTCAAACAGCTAAAAAAGTTATTTGGAGAGTAGCGTCTTCCAATGGTTGATTTAAGATAAACAATCAAAATTGAAAACGCTCCTACGTAAGAACGTTTTCACCAATCAGCCAAAATTTTAATTATTAAAAGTCAATTATACCCTTTAATTAAGGTTCTTAGATATCTACGTTTTAGGAACAGTGTTTATTCTTATAATTGTTTTATGCAGTTACAGGTTAGAAATAAAATTTTGACCTTAAACAAAAATAAAAATAGAAAGAGTTGCATAAATTTATCATAGATGATGAAACAGTACAGGTGAACATGACTTCTTTAAAATCAAAATTCTTATAAGATTATTCAACAAAATACTAAGATATATAATATTCATACCTTTATTTTTTTTAAAATCATGTCATCATAAGTCATTTTATACATAAACAGCTAATTAATACTAAACAGTTAATTTTACCAAATATCTCTTACAAACAGCTAATACAATCTGTTGGTCAAATCAGCTGATATAATCAGCAATCAGCTAACAGCTAATGCAATCAGTTGATTGCCAAATAGGACTATTATAATTTAATCATATAACTCGAAAAAGAAACAAAATAGCAAAAGATGGACCTTTTGATTATCGATAGCAACCAAAAATACAAATAATACAGAGAGAGATTGAGATTTAATTAGTATTGATCGTTAAGAAACACGAGTTTGTAATACTTTGATAATATATATATATATTTATCGAAGTATTTTCTTTTTGTTGTTATGAACAAGGGAGAACGTTCAAAATTAAAGTCCGTCCTTTGTTATTTTATTGCTTTTTAGAGTTGTACGATTGAATTACAGGAATAAACAATTGTACATTATCTCCAATACAGGGACTGTTTTATTTTACAAGCGTAATTGTGGGCTGGAAAGAAGTGCTACACGTTAAACATGCACGATTGGTACATACCAACAAACGGGGATTACTTTTATTGAAGAACATAGTTTAAAGACTTCAGGAAACTGTATTCAAATGAAAATTTCGGATGTACATATTTAACGTTTACTACGAATTCATTAGTTTTCATCATCAAGTTTATAACAAATGGAACCGAAGTTGGCATATTGTGATAAAATAGGGCTACATGCAAGTATCTTGTGCAACTTAACAAACTCGAGAAGTGTCGAGTTGGTTTCGTTGTAGTTGAGTAGGCGTTCTCACTCCTTTTGCTGTCATATATATTACCCATTAAAAATGGCCGTACGTGATAAGGGATGGATTATTGGCTCAGTAGTGACAAGTATGGCTTTTTATATATTAGCGATTTCCAGATTACATATCATACCTACGTAATGCAGGTGAGAGCAGTTGTATTAGAGGTTGGACCATCCACCAAATTATACTTTAATTTCTTTCTTTGACATCACATTCACGCTTAATGGATCCAAACCCTTTGTGTAGTTTTCAACTTTTACTGCACACTTCCTTCTACTCTCGATCAAACTTCCATTTTGTCAAGAGTTTGTTTAAATGGAACAGTTTATGGATCAAAGGCATTTAAGATATAGTGATAACAGATGATAAAATAGTCTTCGATTTTCGTCCTTTTGCCTGTTATTCCTTCTCCTTCTCTTGAGCTGAAACATTATTCAGAATAAGTACCTTCCTAATAAAATTTATTTAATGTAATTCATACTAACATTTAAACTTCATAAATATATGATTAAAGTCTATCTTTAAATGTTAGCTTGACTATTTGATTTAAACTTCATACTTATCTTTTAAGTTATTAGAAGCAACCTCTCTACTAATTAGAGATAAGATTGACTTCCCAAAACTTCATAGAATTTTTACTAGATTTTGTTGTTGTTTTACTTATGTTTTCAGTTACAATAGACAATGTCAATAGATCCCTAATGACTGCAGATACGATGTCATATTAGCTAGATTTGGTAAATACGTAAGACTTCATAAAAGTCTAAGTTAAAACAGAAAAGGGTTTCTTGAAAAAGTCAACAAGCGGAGTTACCAACCCTACATCCATTAATATATACAATCGGGGCGTATCTATGATTCTATATGCGCATAAATGTATGCAGTACTTAACCCAACAACACTTTGGAAAAGAGATTATATAATTGGATATATAGTGATTGAGGATTTAGTATAGCTTATGAAAAAAAAAGGGTCACGGGTTGAATTATTAGTCGTGATGATGCCTAAGTTGATAATCATGATCGTATCACTTCCAACTGCTCTAATAGTTCATAATTGTTTTCAAAGAAGTTGTTGGTTGCTTTGGGTGCTAATTGCATAGGTTAAAAAGAGATAAACTAGAAGAGAACAAATGGAATATCAAAACAAAGACCGAGAGCAGTTTGTTGGGTGAGACATCACGATAAAGTACCAGCTGAAGACACCTTTTTTTTTCAATTGTAACGAGAATGGAAAGACGTAATGGCTGATGTGTTAGTGAAGCACGACTAATGCCACACATAAGAATATAACAGTTGGGCAAATTGTGGCTTTGCCATGGTACATGAGGGGGATTTTTAAAGTTAACAAAGCCTTCCAAATATATGGCTAAGGAAGGTCACTTCACTTTCAATTTGATAAAAAAGAAAACAATAATTAATCAAGCATGTTCAAAACTGTCTTTCATGTGAGTATTGTCTCCACCTATGGCATGTGCATTTATGTTGTTTGTTTTCCTGCTTTGTATGTATATTGATTAAGGGTCCATCTATATCGTGTTTTTCTTCGACAACTTTTGATCACACTAAATTTGATGCGTTTACCATTCTTCGGATAACATCTCTCTATCCATTCTAAGTGCCTCTTTAGATGGGCTTATATAAGTTGAGTTTTTATTAGTAGAGCTTTTCTAAGAAGCTAGTTGACTATTTGACTGTCATTTAAAAAGAGCGTTTTTGAAAAAGTTTCATACAATAGATTGTTTGACGATATAAAAATAAACAACACTTTTAATTTTAACTATAT
>JANIHZ010000004.1:28745-43085 GCA_027478365.1 Erythroxylum rufum | reverse complement strand
TTTCAAATTTACTTTTTATTCTTAATATATTTTATTAATAAATTTATAACACTTATAAATAAGAATCATAAATAAATATTAAAAAATTTTAATATTATATTCAATATGAGTGTCATTTTAAATGTCTTAATGAAATCTTTATAATGATATATTTTGTACAAATAATATATATTTTAAATTTAGTTACTTAGTAAATTATGTAAATAAATTAAATTATGAGAATGACATAAAAATATGTAAAAAAAATGAACAAAATTATCATTTTATAACTTTTGGTACATAAGTAATGTGCCAAATTTAATATATTACTATTTATTATACTATTTTTTTTAAGGGAACTAAAAACCAAAATTACACGGCAAGTTGGGAGAGACAGATTCCCGATAAATCCTTTAAAAGAATCATGTGGCATTCGATAGGTGTTGTGTCAAAATAAGTGACTCCGACATTAAAGTGACCCGCATAAGTGGCAAGTCAGTCGATACATCTGTTACTTTTTCAATAGATGTATCGATGAATAACAGTCCAGTTTTTATTGAACAGTTCATTAATGCCTCTAATTAAAGAGTTGAGAGAGCTGACCCGATGAACCGGGAAAGACAGGACTTCAATCACTTCTGTGGAATCGACCTCGAATTCGATCTGACAATGCCCTAAATTTTATAATAGGGACAACTCGACCCCAGAATTTCGTGGTGAAAAGAGAGCACTAACCAAGATTTTGTGTAAATCCTCCTCGCCAAATACCATCACTATCTCGAAGAAGTCCACCTGTTGTAACTACAGACGAAGCTCGTTTGCACGCACATCTGTGTTTACCGTCTGTGTTTAATTTTAGTGTTTAATTTTGACGTGGAGTGAAATATTTCAGCAGTAACTTCGTTGATATGTCCTAAATGGAGCAGGAACGGGGTTCGTGTACGTGTACAGATCCACAGGATAAATAATGGCAGGAATGGGCTGTGTCAAATCTGAGAGGAAAGGATGTACAGTGTACGCAATCATTACTGGAGAGGGCTTATCTTTCTGTATATCAACCCCAATCCAGTGGTCTCAATGTCGCATCACTCACAGTCTCTGTATTGAAATAATGAGACCGTCCGAGTACGACCTCACTTTCACTAATCACGGTTTTTGGCAGTTCTGCTCCGAGTTCGTGACGTAGGGTAAGTTTGAATTCCCTGAGACGTGATCCTCTGTATTATCTCCTCCGTACCAATCCTATTCCCTTTAATCTCAACCTTTCAGAGATGGCACAGAGGATTTGAGGCGCTCCACTAAAGCTATCCCCTTTACCTGCCCTGCCCTTAATCGGTCACGACAAAAACATTGTGCTTGAGAGAGAATATTCAAAGCAAAAGTTATGAATGGGTCTGAACCTTGGGCCCCTTGATGTAATTATCAGATATATTTGGTCGGTCCTACAATTACAGAAGCCCAACAACTGAATGAAATTGTACTGTCTAAGTTTTCTCTTATTGGACTTAAAGGCTCCCAACGGTATCTTAATATAAATTGGGCCCTTTGATGTAATTATCAGATATATTTGGTCCGTCATAAATTGGGCCCCTTTTATTTTTATGAGATCTTTTGTTTGCCGGCTTTCGAGGAAAAAAGTGCCCAAAGCCTTCCTTGGTTCTGGGCCTAAGGAGACCAAGACCATAAGATCCAGAGACACTTTTTTTTTTGGAATTAATTAATATAAACAAAACTGTTTTAATTGAGTGGGACTTAAGCAAGGTAAGGTAAGGTAAGAAATGGTATTCCCATTGATATAAAATGTCTCTTTTATTTGGTCAAAAGTATCCCTCAAATTATCATATCTCTTTTTTTGACCGGCAATATAAATTTCCCGTCTTTCTTCTCACGATAGCCGTCCCACTCCCACTCTGCTCCCTGCATCTCCGCGTCTCCGTTTCTAGAGACAAACGTGTTTAGGTAATGAAGAAATAGGTTAAGATTGGTTACTACTTTACTAATCTCCTGCTTGCCTGCCTTCAGATCTATATGCTGTTTGCCTTTCCTTGAGTAGAATTAACAAAAAAGGCCTTCCTACTTCCTTCTACTTCTACTTCATTCCGATCCCACTACAGGTACATTTCTTCTCGATTCTTTCTTTGTTTTTTGTCCTTTTTCTGTTCATTTACTTGTATATGAATCGGAATTGAGGAAAGATTAATAAGGAACGGAAGAACATATAATCCGGGTTTCAGATATTTGTTTATCACATGGATCTAGCTTGTCTACTGCAAATAACTACTACACTACGCATAGATCAAACGGATCTTCCTTGTTCTGCTATGTTTGTTTCTACGTAAATGCTTCAATTTCTGCCAATCGTGTCCTATCAAAAATTCACTTTGTTTTATGCAATCTAATCCACACTCCTCTACCTCCATGTGTTTTTCAGTTTCCAGTAGTGTTTTTTTCCCCCCCTTCTTCTTATTATTCATTTCAGATAACGAAGTATTACTTCAACTTAATTGAAGCTAGACAAGCTTCGTAAAGGTCTTCCTTACATTTACTTTTGGAGATTTCCTTAGTTTTCTTTATTCTCTCTTTTGGCAGTCCGCAACAAGTATCTTGTTTCATTTTTTGGTTAATTTCCCTCCTACATATTTATTGTTGTGCAGCTCTTTTTTTAGTGCCTATAACCGAAAAAAATATAAAAATGTGGAGGTTCAAACCGTTTATGCAAAAGGAAGCAACAGGTCTGGAAGGTCGGTATGTAGATGTTGGGAATCTAAAGATTCAAATACGAAATGCTATAGCGGAGGGAGGGTTTTCATGCGTGTATCTTGCCCGGGATGCCCTGAGTCCTTCAAAGCAATACGCATTGAAGCACATGATATGCAATGATGAAGAATCTCTGGAACTAGTGAAGAAGGAGATCCATGTGATGAAATCGTTGAAAGGGCATCCCAATGTTGTCTCTCTTCTCGCCCATGCCATTTTGGATATGGGAAGGACCAAGGAAGCCCTCCTTGTCATGGAATTTTGTGACAAGTCTCTTGTTACTCTCATTGACTCCAGAGGTGCTGCTGCTTTTTTTGAGGAGAAACAGATCCTCTCCATTTTCAGAGATGTTTGTAATGCAGTTTTTGCTATGCATTGCCAGTCCCCACCTATTGCTCACAGGTAACCACTTGCATACACTCATGCTTTAGTCCTTGCTCTACTCATATTGAATTTTGTGTGGGCTGTATCTATAGTTTGGTTGCTATTACACTCTTGATTTATACTTGTGAATTATCATTAGGCTGTCAGCTTGGCTCTTATTTTGGTGCTATCTGGGAATCCATTTCAAACTGTTAAGCTTCCTTTGTCAACAGAGACAACTTCTAACATGTTAGGAATCTAATAGCAGTTAACACTCTTAAGAGCTTCGCTATGGATTCTCCTTCCCCGTGTGTCTAACATACTTCTTATGTCCTTTTTTTAAAAAAATCTTCTATAGAGATCTAAAAGCTGAGAATCTTCTCCTGGGCTCTGATGGATCGTGGAAGTTGTGCGATTTTGGAAGCTCTTCTACCAATCACAAACGCTTTGAGAAGCCTGAAGAAATGGGTATTGAAGAAGACAATATCAGGAAACACACTACCCCTGCTTATAGAGCCCCAGAGGTTTCCTAAAGAACTATGCTTCATGAAATATTTCAAAAATGCCTATGTTTGTGTGTGTATGTGTGCATGTGCACGTATGAGCTTGTGGAATTTTATCTTAAGATGTTTGATGTCATGCTTTATTCATTTCCTGATTTAGATGTGGGATCTGTTTCGAAGGGATCTAATCAGTGAGAAGGTAGATATCTGGGTAAGTTGACATGATTTCTTATTTTCATTGGATCTGAACAATTTAGCAATTCCCAATCATGGCAAAGGTGATGATGCCTTGTGATTTTTCAGGCTCTTGGGTGTCTACTCTTTCGCATCTGCTACTTCAAAAATGCATTTGATGGAGAATCAAAGCTCCAAATTTTAAATGGGAATTACCGCATCCCAGATGTACCCAAGTACAGCTCAGTGGTAACAGACTTAATCAGAGACATGCTTCAAGCTTCACCAGATGACAGACCAGACATCACGCAGGCAAGCGCTTTGCTTGATTGGCAATTCATCTCCATGAACTTAGGTTAGTTTTAGATCAGCAACATCAGTGGCATTGTAATATGAAGAGATTCTAACTTTTTTTCTTACTGATGGTGGGATTCTCCCCGTGATGACAGGTCTGGTTTCGTGTTAATGAGCAGTTACCAGCTAACTTACAGAAGTCATTGCCTGATAGGCCACCTGAAATGCAGTCAACTGTTGTGCCTGAAGGTTAGCAAATTTCCTATCGAACTGAATCATCTTGTTTATTGAGTATATAAGTTAATCAGTTTTTTAGCTTAGCTGTAAGCTTTGTTTTGTTGAAGACAACATTTCAAACATAGAACAAAAAAAACGCTTAGTACATGTTTTACTTTTCAGTAGAATTCTAGATATGATGGACTTGATAGCTTCCAAGTGAAATGGGGGTACCTGTGGGTGTGATTTTGGTATCTTTATAACAACTTGTTAGGTGCTTCGAAGACAGCAAATAGGTCGCCACCAATGCCTCACAGAAGTCCACCACCCCCACCTTCATCTGGGGTTGAAAAAGATGCAGCCCAGCTTGGTGTGTTCTGGGCCACGCAGCATGCAAAGGAGTCTGTCTTTGTTGAAGAAAAGAGCGGACCTAAGTTTGATGAAGAACCTATAAATAGCAAATCAAGAAGTCAACCAGAAAATAATGCTTCAAATATTAAAAGTAGCCCTCTGAGAGACGGAAATGCGCATAGTCTTGGCAGTCAGAGAAACGTGAAAGGTAAATCACATGTCTCTGTGGATGGTTTGTCCAAGGACTTTGAAGTAAATTTCTTCAGCAAAGATGTAGACACTGGCATGGAGAAGCCAAAAATGTCAAAAGCTGATGGTGCTTCCCTATTCGGAAATGAGTCTTTTAATACTTTTGTCGCCGATTTTGACAATAATAAGCTGAAGTCCGGAGTTAGTAACATATCATTTGGAACCGACACATTAGAGGCTGAAGTAGAGAGGCTTAAAGAACAGCTGAAGCAGGCAAATTTTGAGAAAGCTGAAATGACATCCAAATTTGAAAAGCTATCAGCTATTTGCCGGTCTCAGAGACAGGAGATAAATGAGCTCAAGCAAGTTCTAGCTGCTAGAACTCCATCCCCTAATAAATCTCAAGTGTCCCCAAGAATTCAATCCTCTGTAACTGCTGCGGTAATGATTTGCGCAATGCATTGCAGTGTATGCATGTCCATCTATTCATGTTGCTAACAATATGTATATTTGCTTGCACAGCAAGAAAAACCAGAGAGGAATACCCCAGGACCAGAGCCTAAACAATGGCAGGCTTTTTCAGATGATCCCGAGCCTTTCTCTGATGGCCGGATCCCCCGGTCAGTTCGTAAAAAAAATGTGAATCAGAAGAAACATGGTGCTCCATTGACCTCAGATTTTGACTCTTGGGGTTTTGAAACTGAGAGGTTTTCGGCTGCTCCTGCAGCAAGTGGTCAGGTGCCAAGACCCACTATTAATAGAGAAGGAATGAATTCTTCTCAGTACTCCGGTGGGCCAAAGGTTGTAGAGAACCAACCTGCCACTCAACCTGCCGGATGGGCGGGCTTCTAGCTCAAGCAGCAGACGAAGAAAGGGGGGAGTGTTGGAAGTAATTGGTGTAGTGGCCTTTGTTGTGTTTTTGTCAGTGGATATTTTACTGTTCCGGCGATAATTAAGTGTGTTCTTAGACTACAGTTGTAAACATTTCTGCATTTACCACATTTCCGAGTGAAATAGTGGGTTATAAATCATATCTTTGTTGGTAAGTGAATGTTCCATTTCCCTGATAAAGGATTTGAAGATGACTTAGGTTGAGTAAGCTAACGAAAAATATGTAGTTGTATTGTTTACATGTAATGCTAAAACTACAAATCTGCGAAATCAAATTGGAGAAATAGAAACACTTCGGATTTTGGACCTTTTGGTACGAGAGTTGAGCCCAAACATCAGAAGATCCAATTACGATAAAACTCACTTAAACAGGCGCGTACCCTTAATTGATTAACGAACAACAATGAACTGCCAATCTATATAGTACAGTACGACACCAGGTAGAGTGGGAGTAATGGATTATTAAATGAATAAACGGGGAGCAGCGTGGAGTTGTTGTTCTTTATTTTCAGCAGATCGAATCGAATGGAATCACTCTTCAGCTCCGTGTGTGTTTGAGCGAAGAATGAGACAACTTTTGGTGAAGAGGTGAAAAGACGAAAGCTTTATTCTGCAGCTATTTTTCTGTGGTTCAGCTTCAGCCCAAACAGTAGCGCATTGCTTTGTCGGACGTTCTTTCACCTTCGGGAATCGTTCACTATTGTCAGATTGATTCCTTTTACCTGTGGGGTTTTAAGTAACAAAAGCAAAGCCAAGCAAACCTGGCTATGGACTACGAAACCAACGATAGCAGTGGTGAGTTTGGCTCTCTGAGATCATTCATTTTCTTCTTCACAATTCCAACAAGCACAAATTTTTTTCTATCTAAGAACGTTTTAACCTTCAATTTTACTTTTTCTCTATTATGTGTCTTCCTCAGTTTTACTACCTTTCTAGCGTATTCTGTGTACATTTTACCGTTGGTTTTATTGTCAATTGCTGGAGAAACTTTAAGTTGTCTTCATCTGAATTTGGTGCCACAAAGTACAAGAAAGAAGTTTTCAGGTGTTGCTTCTCATGAATGATTACTCAGAAGTTATTGGTTTGTCAGCCTCTTGAAACTTTTATCTGTTATCAGCACAGTGGTTAACCCTCACAAGCTGATTGTGATATCCATTTACGAGAGGCTTCATTGTCAGTGTTTTCACTTCCTTTCAAGCTTAGGCCATTTAAGCACACACAGGGAACCAGGCATTCTCTTCTGTGCATTCATAAATTGTTGTGGAATGGGCTTCAACGAACTTGTTTTTTTCTTTAATCTAGGAACTGATGATGATCTTCCGCCATCACATAAAAATAGAATCCCCAGAGGTGGCTGTGTTGCCGGAAATGGAAGACCAATGGCAGGTTCTGTCCCATACACTAGAATGTGTGGTGAAAATGACATGGAGACCCAAATCCACCAACTTGAGCGAGAAGCGTACAGTTCAGTTCTAAGAGCCTTTAAAGCTCAAGCTGATGCTATTACTTGGGTACCTTTGTCTTATTGCTTTTAAGAATTTAGCAATCTCAAATTTATCTAGTCAAGTTAAATAACTTCCACTTGAAATATATCTTCTTCAGGAAAAGGAAAGTTTGATAACAGAACTCAGAAAGGAGTTAAGGTTGTCTAACGAGGAGCATAGAGAGCTTCTTGGTCGGGTTAATGCAGATGACGTAATACATAGAATAAGGTTTGACAAAAATCTGAAAAAAGATTTATTTTCGGAAGAAGAGTTGTACCTGCTTTTCTGATATTAGCAAATAGCTAGTGTTGGTTACTTTTGTCTTTCATACTGTAATGAGTTATGGCAATAGGGAGTGGAGGCAGGGTGGTGGGATTCAATCTGGCATGCTTAATACTGGTCAAGCTGTTCATGATCTGGTACCCAGCCCCACTGTATCAGCTTCTCGAAAGAAACAGAAGATAAGCTCATCAATACCTTCTCAATCCTTTGGAGGACCAGCTCCATCGTTCCACCCTCAAGCAGTTTCTTCATTACACCAGCCATCTTCATCAGTTCCCGGTGTTAAACGTAGACCTCTTACAGGATCTGAGGGCAAGAAGCAAAAAAATGTGAGTTGAAGAACCATGATAAAAGACTGGATTTGAGAAACCTCTGATTTGAAAACTATTTATAATTCTACTTCCTTAAATCTGTTTCCTTTCTTTGACATGTTTCTCAGGGTTTGCCAGGTTCGTTATCAATGAATTCTATTCCTTACCCATCATCAGGTCCTTCTGGAAGGGGTCAGACTGCTAATAGGTTATCTTCTGGCCCCACTGTTGAGTTAGCTGCATCTGATTCATTGATTGGAAAGAGGGTCAGGACCAGATGGCCTGATGACAATAACTTTTATGAAGCTGTTATAACTGACTATAACCCAGTTGAGGTATTATGACTCTTGATTAAGTCCACATTATCCTGAAGTGTCATGTAACTGAAATCTTGGCTATTGTCAGGGGAGACATGCTCTAGTATATGATATGGGAACAACTAATGAGACTTGGGAATGGGTTAATCTCTCTGAGGTATATCTCTTGCTTTGCCTTCCATGCCTGAGGGATTGTATAAATGTGCTTTTATGCCACCACTTTGCCCTTTTAAAATCATATAGCTACATGCTTTCACATCTTATGTTTGCAGAGCCTAATAGCGGATAAACAACCTGAGTATGAAGTAATTGTTCCATGGTGTGATAGTCACTTCTTAGAGCCTATTGAAATTTGGTTTGAGAACAAAATTAAGAGCAATTTTAAATTTTGACACATGCTATATTGTTATTTTTTCTCGTGCTTGTTTGGCTGGATCAGTGTTGAAACTGATTATTGACACAGTAGCAGAAGCAGATTTAGAATTGCAAAATCCATGCTGCACATCTTGATGCGAGGAACTAGTTTTATGACCTATTATGAAAGGGTTGCATCCTTCATATTATAGTGTCTCGAGGATTAATTCCAATACTTATCAAAAAAGTTATCTTGTTTCTTAATGGTTGTAAAAGTTGTAAGAATATGTAGCGAAGAACTACACTTGAGCTTATGGTATCTTTCTTTTCTCTTGCAGATTTCTCCCGAGGATATACAGTGGGAAGTCGGGGAACCAGTAAGCTCTCGTCGAGGGGGTTATGGTGGATTCAATCAAGGGATGAGTAGGTCTACAGAACGGGAAATTGTTCCAGGTGTGGGAAGAGGTAGAGGTGTCTCAAAAGGTCAAAGAAAAGATTTGTTTCCATCTCAAAATGGGATTGGAAAGAAGATGCCGGGCGATATACATATCCTCCACACAGATACACTAATCAAGGAGGTAGGGAAAGGAGCTTGATTAAAATGATGAATTCCTTGGCTTGGCTCTAATCTAAATAAATGGTATTCATTGGTCATTATGTTCAGGTTGAAAGAGTTTTTGGTGCAAATCATCCTGATCCTCTTGAGGTTGATAAAGCAAAGAAGATGCTGAAGGTTTGATGAGTAATCAGCCTTCTTGCCTACTCTTGACTTATTCTGATCATTTTATTGTATTAACTTCTCTTAAATAATTGGAAACATTTTCTCTATGTAGGAACATGAACAAGCACTTATTGAGGCAATCACAAAGATTGCAGATATTTCTGATGGTGACAGTGGTACCTTTATTCCATGCTTGCTATTCGGGAGATTATTTGCAACTTTAAAATTGGCTAGTTTTCAGGACCCTGCTAAATGATAATGCCATAGAGCCTTCTAGGTTGGCTGAGCAAAGACCATCTCTGAAAGAAATAGAAGGGATTCTGACTTGATAAAAATCTGATATCATCACTTCGCCTTTCTCTGAAACCAGTATACTGTTATATGCTATATCTCGAATTTCGAACTAATCTAGGCAGTCTCAACGACTCTGTCAGATTAAAGTCTCTGGTTTCACTTGTGAGGGCCTAAAGTTTGTGAATCCAAAAGAGTATTTATGGAATCTTAATTGACTTGTGAAATGACTTCTGTTTTCGCACTATTTTATAGTGTACAAACTATTATGACGATTTACTACAATAGCCAATCATTGAATGGGGATCTACTATTTACCAAACAGTCCATGGTCAAAGCCTCAGGCTTTTGTTGATGGGGATTTTGTTTTTAAAACAGATGAGCGTGGCCACCACTATGGCCTAGCAATGGATAGAGACTGATGGAACTGGTTATGCCTATGGATATGGGTTCCATTGCCGTGATTCAGGGGCTAGTGGAAGAGAATATTCGTGATTAGAGTCAGCAAAGAAGGCGAGAAACCTCCAATAGTTTTGAACACCTAACGTTTCCCTTTTGTTTGATGGTTCTTTTATGTCTTTCCTCTTTGGAAGATTGATCTCTATGATTGATATTTTCTTTCTTATGGTGGTTTGGGTTGTTGAGGGTAGGTGTTGTGAGAATGTTCTCTAGGTCAGGTCATAAACTCCTTTTCCTTGTGAGGGGTAAAAGTTTTATACAGTGTAACATATTGGAAAGGTGCCAGTAGTGATCAGATTTGGGGAATTAGTTTGTGTAATTGGTGGTTTGGTATTTGTCTTACAACTAATGGTGTTGCAAATTTCTTGCTTAGGAGCCGGTGAAGAAGCTTCTTCATTGGAAAGAATCGATCTTTGTATGTTCATTTGGATTCTCAAAACAAAACTTCATCCATGAAGACATGGAAAGTTTTCTTCATGTTCTTGTGTTTTTTTTTGAAAATGTTCACGTTCTTGTTGGCAGCAGCTTGATACGCAAAAGTGACTCCAATTTGGGCTTGTTTGGCCTACTTCAACCAGTAACTGGCTGGGATCTTGTATTCTTTTCTAACTTGTATTATATTATTATGGTCATCGATGTTTGGATTCACTTTTTTTAAAATTTTTCAAAGATTTATCTATTAATATTTTGGAGGAGATGAATCATATGTACATCAATTAATTCAGAAACTCTTGACATCTTCTCTTGAGCCTTGAGATTCCCAGATGCTATGGTTGAGCTTGAGCACCTCTCTCCATCGAACTTCACTATCCTTTGATCCAAATACTAGTTCACTATTCGATAGGTGAAATATCATTAGATTGCATACTGTCTTTTAAGAAATAATATTCTAGCTTGAAGTCCACCAACTGAAAAAAGAGACATAAAGGAAGCGTATATTTAGAAGGGCAGACGCCAACCCATCAAAGAAAAAGGTAACAGTTTTTATATGTGCAATACTTGTGGTGGCGGTAGTGGACTTTGGTGGTGGTGGTGGTGATTATGATGAGCACTAAGTAGTTAAAGTGACTTTTAAAAGTATGTGAGCGTTTGCCTCTCACGAGAAACAACGGAATTCATGGCAAAGTTGTTAGAGCCAACACTCAGGCTTGCTTCTTCTTCAGCATGTTCCACCAACACTGAGTTGAAGTTGAGATTCAAAGCCTCTGGCGACTTTGTGGTTTCACGTCGATGTGAAGCTGGTGCTCCTCAGAGTGAAGCGTTTTCTCCCTATAGTAGGAGTAGGACTACGAGCGGTGGTGGTAGTCTTCGGGTCTTAATATCAGGTGGGGGCATTGGAGGATTGGTATTGGCTCTGGCGGCAAAACGAAGAGGGTATGAGGTAATGGTATTTGAGAAGGATTTGAGTGCTGTAAGAGGGGAAGGTAGGCACAGGGGCCCAATACAACTCCTAAGTAGTGCTTTGGGTCTTCTTCAAGCTATCGATCATGATGTTGCCCAACAAGTCTTTCAAGCTTCCTGTGTTACTGGTGACCGTATCAATGGTCTTGCTGATGGTCTCTCTGGTCATTGGTATGCTATATAATCCCTTTAAATATAATACCTTCCATCTTAATTGATTCAAACTTTTTTTTCCCTTATAAAATTTCATTTTGATATTGAAGTTGGTGACGCTATTCTCGATACATTCTCGATACCTCATGATCTTGTTCTTATTTCAGGTTTACTAAATTCGATCTTTTCACTCCAGCAGTAAAGAGGGGGCTTCCTGTTACTAGAGTCATCTGTAGAATGGCATTGCAAGATATACTGCTCAATGCAGTAGGTCCAGACATCGTCTTCAACAATTCCAAAGTTGTCGACTTCACTCAAAACTCTGGCAAGGTGCGAGCACTAATTACCCAAATCTTCAAACATATTTTAATCAAAACAGCCAACTTCCAACGATTACATAGTTATCATGATCATTCTTCCTCCTGGTCTCTCAGGTTACAGTTGTCCTTGATGATGGACAAGAATATGAAGGCAATGTTTTAGTTGGAGCAGATGGAATTTGGTCGAGAGTAGGATTAATCTTCTCAGTATTTATATGTTTTCTTCTTTTTTCTTCATTTACTCATTTTAAAAGCTTCCACTTATCCCTTTTACTTCTCCTTTTCTTTTCTTTATATATTCATACCATGTTTTGCATTGTACAAGGTGCGATCAAAGCTTTTTGGACCCGATCATGCGAATTATTCAGGTTATACATGTTACAGCGGACTAGCAAACTTTTCTCCAGCATATATTGATACCATTGGGTATGTTATGTCTTTAATCTTGCAAGGTTAATTAATTTTTGAATTTCATGTACTCTTATAATTCTTCATCCAAAAAAAGACAAATGAATGACTACTGGACCATGTTGGTGTCTTGTTTGAAGGTACCGGGTGTTCTTAGGATTGAACCAGTATTTTGTTGCTTCAGATGTTGGACATGGCAAGATGCAATGGTATGCTTTCCACAAGGAACCTCCAATGACTTCCAGTTCTTCAAAAGGCAATGTTGTATTCTGTACGTTATCAATTTTTCAGTAACATACGTACTCTTTGCATGCATATTTTACTGAAATATTTACTGGCCCTTAGTGTTCGCAAAATTCCACAGACAAGAAGAAGCGACTCCTGGGATTGTTTGCTAATTGGTGCAAGGAAGTGACCGAGCTAATAACTGAAACACCAGACAACATGATTCTTCAGAGGGACATTTATGATAGAGACATGATCTACACCTGGGGTATTGGACAGGTTACTCTTTTAGGTGATGCTGCTCATCCTATGCAGCCAAATCTGGGCCAAGGCGGTTGCATGGCAATAGAGGTCTGTTTTTGTTGTATAGAATTGTGAGTTGGTTGTGAAAGGCATTAGGCTTTCTAAGCAAGTCCATGCAATGGCGGTAACAACTAAATTATCAGAACTAGAATTCCAGGGATGAAACGAAATTCTCATTTCTTTCCCTCTCAGTTTAATGCGTATAGGAACTGCTCATCCCACGGTAATTGATATTAGTACTATTTTCCTTCATTTCTTGACATCTGCCTATTAGATACTTCAGATACTGTGGCTTAGAGTTAGAGTGAAAGCAATAATTTGTACGAATATTTCCCACTGGACAGTTTGAATAGAATTATGAGCATTCGTTTCTTCAAGTATTCAAAATTTTTGAGATCGTTTTGCTGATTATCAGTTCCATTTGCTTTATAATTGAAATAGTGAAAAGGGATTTATGCAGTTTCTCTGAATGCTAATAGGTTAACTGAGTATTCGATGTTTTCTACAGGACTGCTACCAACTAATACTTGAGCTTGACAAGTGTGCTGCTTCAAGTAGTGCAGATATTCAACAATGTGGTGAAATTGTTGCTGCACTTAGAAGGTAAACCTTAGGGCTATATATTAAAATTTCATTGGATCTGTGAAGCATTATACATTCTTATGAGGAGGTTTCACAAAACAGCTATAAAGAAGACTTCTTGCATCAATGAAAAAAAATTGTGCGGCCATAGCATCCATCTGATTTTAACCTTTTATTGGACATTCAATTATTTTAAGTAGAATTGTTATTCAAGTCTGTTCTAATGGCTTCATTTGGAATAGATATGAGAGGAAAAGAATTTTCCGGGTTACTGCAGTGCACACAGCCAGTCGAATGGCATCAAAAGTGCTCACAGCTTACCAACCTTACATGGAATTTAGATGTGCCCCCATTTCAGTAAGTCTTTAGCTACCTTGTTTTCTTATGTGATATCACGTTGCTAAAGATAAAATCTTGGTCATGCTCGTTACTTTTGTTCCCAGTACCTATCAACTCTAAGGATTATAAAACCTTCAGTCCACCTGGCTCGTTTCTTTTTGCAATTCTTTTTACCACAGTTCATGACTTGGATGATGTGTGGCGGCAGGTATCAAAAGTTTTCCTTCCTAAATTTGTTGGATTTCCTGCACATGATAATTATCATCTCGTTTTGATCATCATTGTCATTGGCATGCATCATCAACAA
The DNA here is from genome assembly GCA_027478365.1 of Erythroxylum rufum. Classification (NCBI taxonomy): domain Eukaryota; kingdom Viridiplantae; phylum Streptophyta; class Magnoliopsida; order Malpighiales; family Erythroxylaceae; genus Erythroxylum; species Erythroxylum rufum. The sequence continues at coordinate 29,111 of JANIHZ010000004.1, read as the reverse complement.
TTCTCACAATACGGATGATATTTCAGTTTTGTAGTCGAGGAGTATTGTTTTTGCCTAATCAGGCCATTCTATTTGAGTCATAGTTAGTTCTCACTAGGGTGCAGAATGCAAACATCCATCCAAAGTTAACAGTTCATAAAGCTAGGATTTATTTTGATTGTATCTGTGATATTCATGGGCAAGAATTACTGGTTTTACACATAAGATGTTTGTTGATCTGGTGAAAGAGTTTCAGTGGCATTTGAATGGATAATACCGAGTTCAAATGGTGGAATATAAGTTTTAATAGCTAGATGTTTCAAGATGACTGTTGTCAGTAAAACTTGTCATATTCTTCTGTACAATTTGTTGTCTGTTAATGCAGAA
>JANIHZ010000003.1:61405924-61416233 GCA_027478365.1 Erythroxylum rufum | reverse complement strand
AAACTCCACAACTAGCTTAGAAACCCAAAAGCCCTATGGATTTCACCATCTTCTTCTTCCTCCAACCATTCCCAACACAAACCCCTTTCTCTCTCTAGAATTTCTCATTTACAAAACCACACCCTATTTCTTGACTAAAGCATGAAGAAGATGGAGAACTTACCTTGGAAAGCTTGATTCTTCTTCTTCCTTCCAAAATTTTCCCTCCTTTTTCCTAGTATTTTTGAAATTTCCTTCTCCTTCTCTTCTCTCCCTCACGTTCTCTCTCTTTTCTTCTCCCCTTTGGTTTCCAACGACCACACCCTTGCTTCTTCTTCTAATTTTAAAACACCAATAGCCTATTTCTTCCAATTTTGCCCTTCATTAACTTGGACTTTCCTTTTATGCCCTTATTTTGTCTTTTTGTGTCTCTACATCTCCAATTCATTAACTCCCCATTAATATTAACTAACTATCCATCTTTCCAACTAATCTAAATCTTTAATCAAGCTTACTATATTAGTAACCCAATAAAATAATTAAACAAACAAACAAGCATACATAACTCATTAAACAAATGATAATTAAAAATTCAAAACAAATTGGGATCCAACAATATAAATTTGAAAATATGAAACTACTACTTGGCCTAAACTGTTAGAAAGGCCGAACTTACTCCCAAAAGCTAGCTCAAGTGGGGGAGGTTTGCATATTATTATAAATTCTTGAATGCTTCATAGTTGTCCGATGTGGGATTGGCAACTCTCTCAATCCAGAGCAGGATTGGACATCTGATGGACATATCCGTCCCATCGCAAATTCTTTCACAGTTCAACTCCCCCGACTTGCATCCATTATGGCAAGGAGGGTCATACTATTGATAGGTGCTACAAGAAGCACGAATTTCCTATAACTATGAAGAATTCCAAGAAATCTTCAACCAGGGTGTATGCTAATGCAGTGGCTACCGAAGATGCGATTCTCAATTCTACTGATTCTACCACTCCTGAACATACAGAGGACCAGGCTCGTCCGTTTCAATTTACTAAAGACCAATATGAGCAGTTATTACAGCTCATCCAAGGAGTTCCATCATCTTCTCATTAATGTCATCACTTTACCTAAATGTGTCTCACCGCTGTTAAACCCCGCAGGTCTAGTTTCTTCAAATTGTGGGTTTATTTCTCATATTTCTTTGAACGTTGTTGCTATAAATCATTCTAGTTCCAAAGAATGGGTCATTGATACTGGTGCTACAGGTCACATAACGTGTTCTTTATCTCTTTTTCATTCCTATAAATTGGTTAGTAATGTTTATGTACCTCTTCTTAATAATTGCAGAGTAAGGGTTACCCATATTGGCACTGTTTATGTCAATAATTCTTTACAACTACTTAATCTTTTATATGTACCCGATTTTACCTTTAATCTTTTGTCTATCAGTAAACTGGTTCATGATTTTTCTAATTGTGTTCTTGTCTCATCCTCTCATTGTATCATCTAGAGAATTAGCCATGGAGGGTGATTGGTATTGCTGAGCATTTCAACGAATTATACAAGCTCACTCACCTGATGTCTTTGTTAATTTTGTTGCTTGTAACAATGATACTTCATTACTTTGGCATAATAGGCTAGGCCATCCTTCTTTTTCTTGTTTAAAACAAATTGTTCCTTCTGTGACTAGTATCCAACTTTGTGAGATTTTCCATATGTCTAAGCAAAAACGTGTTCCTTTTCCTCTCAGCACTTCTGTTAGTTCTGCTATTTTTGATCTCCTTCACGTTGATATTTAGGGGGACAATTATGCTCCCACCTTTAGAGGACATTGGCATTTTCTGACTATTGTCGACGACTTTAGTAGATTCACTTGGGTGCTTTTAATGAAAGCTAAATCTGAAGTGAGACAATTTTTACTAAATTTTGTTTCTTATGTCTCCACACAATTTGGTTGTACTGTGAAATGTATTCGATCTGATAACGGTCAAGAGTTTAATATTCCAACCTTTTATGACTCGCATGGTATAAGTCATCAAACCTCTTGTGTTAAAACTCCTCAGCAAAATAGCATTGTTGAGAAAAAACATCAGCACATCTTAGATGTGGCAAAGGCATTGCGATTCCAAGCACACTTACCTACACGGTTTTGGGGTGAGTGTGTATTGCATGGTGTGTATTTGATCAATAAAATTCCTACTTCTGGTCTTCATAATATTTCACCTTTTGAGGCTTTATATTCTAAGCCACCTTCTTTTGATAATTTAAAGGTTTTTGGTTGCCTTGCTTTTGCTTCAAACCATTTTAATATTCACAACAAATTTGATTCCAGAAGCATCAAATCCATTTTTCTTGGTTTCTCCCCACCTATTAAAGGTTTTAAATTGTTTGATCTTCATGCTCAACGAATTTTTCATTCTAGGGATGTCTCCTTTTATGAACATTGTTTTCCATTTTCTACACTAACTCCTGATCTACAACATTCTTAACCGTCCACCATTGATTAGGTCATTCTTCCTTCTTCGACAGATCATTCGTTACTTGATGATTTTCCATGTGTTCCTATTATTTCGTCATCTTCCGATGTGCCTGTTACATTACCAGACAATGTTATCACGTCGCCTACTACTATTTCTTCCACGGTGCCGTCTTCATCTGTGCTCCAGGTCCCTACTATAGCTCCTTCTTCGCAGCCTCCGCCGTAGACCTTATGCAGGAGTCTTCGACCAAAATCTAAACCATCATACCTTGGTGACTACACCTGCATGGCTACACAATGATCCAGCCCTCACCAACTTTGTAGTGTTTTTTCTTATTCTCATCTATCTTCTCATCATCATGTTTTTGCAGCCACAATTGATTAAGATTTTGAACCTCATACATATGAACAAGCTGTCTTACATGCTTCTTGGCGCCATGCTATGGCCCCAGAACTTGATGCCCTCCAATAAAATAATACTTGGGAGCTGGTTGATCTACCTCCTAGTAAGAGTGTAATCGGTTGTAAGTGGGTCTTCAAAATCAAGTGCAAGGCAGATTGTTCTATGGAACGATACAAAGCTCGGCTTGTTGCTAAGGGATACACGCAACAGGAAGGGGTGGACTTTCTTGATAGTTTTAGTCCAGTGGCCAAGATGACAACAATTCGGCTTCTTCTGGCATTGGCAGCCATCAAAGGGTGGCACTTGTATCAGCTCGACATCAACAATGCGTTTCTTCACGGTGATCTTGCTGAAGAGGTATACATGCAACTTCCTAAGGGCTATGCCACACAAAGCAACAAGGTTTGTCGATTGCTTAAGTCTCTTTATGGCTTAAAACAGGCTAGTCGGCAATGGAATGCTAAGCTCACTTCCACCTTACTTCAATTTGGTTTCACGCAAGCTACTTCTGATCACTCTTTATGTCTCAAGACAGGGAGTCCCCAATTCATGGCCTTGTTAGTATATGTTGATGATGTTATTGTTGCTAGTGATGACTTGCAGGCTATTCATCATATCAAACAGTATCTACTCGAGGCATTTACCATTAAGGATCTTGGTGAGTTGAAGTTCTTTCTATAGCCTTGAAGTAGCCAGAACGAAGCTAGGTATTAATCTTTATCAGAAAAAATATACGTTGGATTTGCTTCGAGAAACTCAGTTTTTGGAATCGAAACCTGTTTCCACTCCTATTTTACCTGATACTAAACTCTTGAAGGATTCTCGTGTTATTTTGGAGGATGTTACTCATTATAGGAAGCTTGTTGGTAAACTTCAATACTTGACTACTACTCGACCCGACATTTCGTTTGTTGTTCAACAATTGGCACAGTATCTTGATTGTCTTACTTCTACTCATTTGGCTGATGCTCATCGTGTTTTACGATATTTGAAAGGAACCATTGGTCAGGGTCTCCTTTTTTCCTCCGACAGTGATCTTCGCCTTACAGCTTATTCATATTTGAATTAGGGTACTTGTCGGGACACAAGGCGATCTATTACTGGATTTTGCGTATTTCTTGGTTCTTCCCTGATTTCCTGGAAAACTAAGAAGCAATCCACCGCCAGCTGTAGTTTGTCCGAAGCTGAATATCGTGCCTTGGCGACCACATCTTGTGAAGTGCAATGGCTTCATTATTTACTCGGCGAATTTCTCTTAGCTCCTACTATTCCGACGGCTTTGTTTTGTTATAATCAATCTGTTGTTTACTTAGCTCAGTATTCGGTTTTTCACGAACGTACTAAACACATTGACATCAATTGTCATGTGGTTCACGAGAAATTACAACGTGATGTTATTGTGTTGCTTCCGGTTTCTTCTGCCAACCAATTAGCTGATTGTTTCACTAAAGCTCTTTCCTCATCTATGTTTAGAGATTCTTTTCGCAAATTGGGAGTACATAACATATACTCACCAGTTTGAGGGAGGGTGTTAGAGTTATGTTTGACAGTTATGTTAGTTAGCTTGGACCTACTGTATAAATACCTCTCTACTTGATTATAATGATACAGATATTTACCCTCTGTATTTTCGGTTATTCTGACATAAACTAAAATAATAAAAGAGTGATTTCTGTATATTTTAATAAATAAAACATTTTAAAAACAAAACGTAAATAGGTAATAAAAAAATTATTAACATGACAATTTATCTAAAGAGAATTCAATCGAATATTAATGTTTAGACAAGCACTTTGCCTAATTTTACTTTATATTTCATGATAAGATTAACCTAGAATAGGTAGATTAAACTGAACTGGCAAGATTTCTTAAATATTGAAATTGCATTCTCTCGAGTTAGAACAACAATCTATTATCTAGGTAGTTAACTCAAATCTTTGTCAAGCTAACACCCATTTGAATATATTAAGACTTGTGAAATCTCATAGAACATTTTACATAAGTCTCTCGTGAGCATCTCATTCAACCCCTATACTTAAGTCGTAGTGCACTGACTAACATACTCTTTTGAGGCTTCCATAATTAAATTAAAATTAGATTTAGTTGCTAGCTTAACTAAACTATGCATTCAGATCAATTAAAGATAATTTTCAAAAATATATCTTATTTATAAATAAAAACAAATCAATCCATACAAAAATAAAAATTAGAATTTTTTCTATCTAAACATTGAAGAGTATTTGGACACAAATCATAGTCAAAATAATAAAAGTAATGGACAAAAATAAGGAAAATATGATAAAAATAATTCTAGAAGAAAATCATGATTTTCTTGACATCTTTATTCATTGAGACGATGTCTAGATCTTCATTCTTTTATGAAAACAACAATGGAATTAGCCTCCTGAGGGCTCTTAGATCTCACAAAGGCTAACTTTAACTGCTAGACTGAAAAAGATGTGTCTTAAGTGTAAAGTTTCTAAAGAATTTAGAGGTTTTGTGCTTTACAATTTTTTTTTTCACACCCTTAGACATGGTCCAACTTACAATCATGATCTAGGTACTAGATTATTTGCTTCTCGTGAAATTAGTACATTGTCTTTAACATGCTTGTATCTAACATCGTAGATCTTATTATTTCTCTTGAAATTAGTACTAAATTTTTGACACAACTGTGGCTTAGGTCATGTTGCTCTATAGATTTCTTTACTGCTATGTAGTCTCTTTTTTATGGATTTTCTTTACTGCCATGTGGTCTCCTTTTAGGTCGTGTCTTTTACTGCACTTGATTCATATAGGATATGTAAGTTTTGAATGTGTGATGATAAAATACAATGAAAACTTTCCTAATTAGCTACTGGGTATGTTGCAAAGAAAATAATAGAAAGTGACGACAGCGGAGAAGTTTACGCCTCCATTGATTTCAACATGAAAATATTTTTCAGTTTCAAGAACATTCTATACTTCTATTCCTCTATTTGTCTAACTTTACCAATATGCACCGTACATGTGTCAATATCTCAATACTATAAGATATATACAAACTATAAGATATATACATGTGTTAACAACTTAATTTCACCCTTTTCTTTCACAATACCCCCCGCAAGATGGATGTCACTAACGTTGATCTTGGAGAGCAAATTCTTAAATTGTGAACACCCCAATGGCTTTGTTAGAAGGTCTGCCATTGTAATAATTTATAAATTTTTAAAAAATTAAAACTATAATAATATTGTTTTAATTAATTTCACTAAAATAATATTATTTTATAACAATCAAATGAGTTTAAACTAAACTTATGGTGTAAGAGAATTACATATTAACTAAACATGAAAATGTGAAAGGGTTTATAAATAGTAATAGTCAATTATTTAAATAACTAATTCTATTCATTTTAACAATTGTTTACACAAACTTAATTCTTGTTAATGGACTTTACACTCCGTGTATTAAAAATTATAATATGGTTTCAGAACAGGTTTGATCCAAATTATTAATTTTTCAGTTGTTCGTCTGAATGTTTAGTCCTAACAAGCTGATCCGATTACTACTACGTTTATTTTAAATGATAACTGGACATTCAGTCCCAATTGTACTAATGTGATAATGATTGACCTAAGTTCAATTCTTATTAAAGGGTTCTATACTCTACTCATATTAAAAAATTTAATATAAGGAAATAGAGACAAAATTCATCTAGAGAAGAACATCATCATTTATCTGGCCTCCTTCCACCTACCGTAGCCGTTCTGGTTATCTTTGTTATACCCTCATCAGAAAACGTTCGAGTTTTCGTCAACCATGTACACCTGCCTAGGGTTTTGAACATTTGAATTTGAAGTTCAGGATGTTAAAAGAGAAAAAGGGCAAAAGTGAAGAAAAAAAAGTCAACTATAAGTCGTTAGCAGAAATGGTAAAATTTTACAAATAGTAGCAATAAGAACAGAGTATGCAGAAATGGTAAAATTTTACAAATAGTAGCAAAATGAAAAAAAAGTGAACAGAGTATGCTGATATGCGATAAGAAGCCAATAAGGATGGTAACGGGTGGGATTGGTCAGGTGGGTTGGCCTGATTTTGTTATTTTAAAAAAAAATAACAAAATCAAGTCATCTATAAGATCACGGAATGAGTCGAGATGCCGAGTTAATTCAAGCTAAAATTGGGTCAGGTCAGATTGTTTTTATATATTAAATATAAAAAAAAGGGTGTTGGTGATGCAAGGTCAATTTAGTCTTTTGCTTTAGCTTATATTTCCAAGAAATAAAACGGTGCGTTGGGATCAGTAGGTTCCAAACATTTGCAACATTCTGTTATTTGCTTCCATTTTCATTTTTCTCTGTGCTGGGGATGGTTACAACCGAATTGCTTAGGTGTATGGGGTTGGTTATTGTGAGGGATTTCATGTAACCATCTGAATCGTTGATAAATAAGATGCTGTTAAGGCAAATGGGTATCGAGAAAAACCCAATTACAGTCTTAATTTTCTCTCTCAATTCTTCCCTCCCCTGCTTTCTCTGTCTTCTTTTCCTCAATTCAAGTTTTCAATGTATCATTTGGTATCAGAGCCCACGACCTGGCCCCAATGGAGACTCGTAGCCAGAAAGAGTTGCAAGAGAATATGTCGAAGTTGCAACAAGAGGTTGCTCAGCTCGACAAGAAGGTTGAGAGCTGTTTGAAGGATTTTCAAGCGGAATTTCGTGCCGCGCTTCACAATGATATCAAGACTGAGATTCAAGTTTTGTTTGAAGCTTATCTGGGTAACAAAGGTGACAACTCCGACGCAGGTGGCCGCGGCAAGGGCATTTTGGGACCTCCTCCTGGGTTCGGATCTGAACGGTTGGGGCGTGTTGAGGCCGACGGCACTGGTTCTAACAGTTCCGGTCGAGGTGGGTATACGGAATCCAATCGAGCTTTCAAACTCAAGTGCCCTAAATTTGATGGTTCCGATTTTAAAGGGTGGTGGGCTAAGATGGAGCAATATTTTGAGACTGAGGATGTTCCTGAGAGTATCAAAGTGCGGACGGTGATGTTGCAATTGGAAGGGAAGGCGTTACAGTGGCATCATTTTTTCGCTAAATCTCGAGGCGGAATGGCGAGTTTAACATGGCCAGAGTACTTACAAGGATTGCGTGGCCGCTTTTCACCCACCATCTTTGACAATCCTATGGCCGAGCTGGTGGCTCTCAAGCAAACAGGTAGTGTTGATGTTTTTCATGAAGAATTTATTAGTCTGTTGAATCAAATCTCCTTGTCTGAAGAACATGCTTTGAGTATTTTTGTTGGGAATTTGAGATCGGATATCAGCCAGTATTTGAGATTGCTCAGGCCTAAATCCCTACTTGATGCTCTACATATGGCAAGTCAAGTAAAGATTATGTCACCTATAGCTCCTAAGAAGATTTTTCCTGTGTCGAGTTTGGTACGACCCTCTCAGTTGCCATTACCTGCTTCCATTAGTCCCAAGTCAATGAGTGCTCCATCATTGACAAATACCACCAAGACTGTTAATTCCCCGACTCAGAGGTCTACAGGAGGGGGACGGCTGCCGACTCCTGCTGAGATTGAGGATCGGAAGAGAAAAGGATTATGCTACTGGTGTGGGGCAAAGTACAGTTATGGCCACAAATGCACTCGTTCCCAATTATATCAATTGTTGGTTGAGGGAGACGAGGGAGACGAACTGTTTGAAGATTGCCAAGAGGAGCTCGAGCTTCTTTTGCCAGATATATCCCCTGTTGAAACTCCAACGTTGTCATTGCAGGCGATGTGGGGTGCTTCTAGCCACGATACAATGCGTATTCGCGTTTCTGTGGGAAATAAGGAAGTGGTGTTGCTGGTGGATTCGGGGAGCACACACAACTTTGTGGATGCTTCTCTAGTCAAATCCTTGGGGCTACCAGTTTGGAAACAAGGGCAATTACAGGTAACCATTGCTGATGGTGGGCAATTGTCTACAAGGGGACTATGCAAAGGGTTGTCTTGGAAATGTCAGGGCTTTACATTTCATACAGATTTCTTGGTTTTACCTTTGAAGGGCTGTGATGGGGTCTTAGGCATTCAATGGCTTGCTGGTTTAGGGGCAATTGTCTGGGATTTTTCTAACCTTACCATGCAGTTTCAGGTTGAGAAGGACAAGTGGTGTACCTTGCAGGGGATAGCTCCAGGAGCTTTAGCTTTGATGAACTCTCGGCTATGTTCAAAGGTGCTTCACACTGCTCATTCTTGTGCATATCTGTTAACTGCTGAGATACATCCCAAAGTGTCAATACATGATTCAGTTAACAAAGAAGGGCTGGCTAATTTATTACAGCAATATTCTGATATTTTTGATGAGCCAAAGGGTCTTCCTCCTCAGAGAATTCAAGACCACCGAATTCCTCTCAAGGATGAAACCCAAGTGGTTAAGATTCATCCCTATCGATATCCTGCCATTCAGAAAACGGAACTTGAGAAAATGGTACAAGAAATGTTAGCTTCGGGTATTATCAGAGATAGCAGCAGTAGTTTTGCTTCTCCGGTTGTGATGGTAAGGAAAAAAGATGGGTCATGGAGGCTTTGCATCGACTACAGACAGCTTAATCACCTTACTGTCAAAGATAAATTCCCAATCCCTGTCATTGAAGAACTTTTGGATGAATTGGGCGGGGCTTGGTTCTTTTCGAAGCTAGATTTACGAGCGGGGTACCACCAGATACGGATGTTTGAGGCTGACATTCACAAGACTGCGTTTAAAACTCACGAAGGGCATTATGAATTTCTGGTTATGCCCTTCGGCTCACAAATGCCCCATCGTCTTTTCAGAGTTTGATGAATGCAGTCTTCAAAACAATGCTTCGCAAGAGTGTATTGGTCTTCTTCGATGATATTCTAATTTACTCTAAGGATTGGTCTACTCATTTACAACACTTGGAGGAGGTGTTTCGATTGTTGAGGGCAAATTCTCTTTTTGCCAAGTTGAGTAAATGCAAGTTTGGGGCAGAAGAGATTGAATACTTGGGACACATTATCAGTCATGGAGGCATTGCCATGGATAGCAGCAAGATAGACTGTGTTATGAAATGGCCAATCCCGAAGTCCATCAAAGATCTTAGGGGATTCTTGGGGCTCTCGGGTTACTATAGGCGCTTTGTTAAGAACTACTGCAAAATAGCTAAGCCCTTAACTGACATGTTAAAGAAGGGGGGATGGCAATGGTCCGAGGAACAATCTGTAGCTTTTGAGGAGCTGAAAAGGGCATTGTCTACTGCACCAGTTTTAGCACTTCCAGATTTTGATGTGATGTTTGTGGTTGAGACAGATACGTCGGGAGCAGGTGTGAGAGCAGTCTTGACTCAAAAGGGGAGGCCATTAGCATTCTTTAGCAAAGCACTCGGGCCTAAACATCAAGCCCTATCTATATATGAGAAGGAGATGATGGCTGTGATTCTAGCTGTTAAAAAGTGGAATTC
>JANIHZ010000003.1:61026489-61044948 GCA_027478365.1 Erythroxylum rufum | reverse complement strand
ATGTGGGAACTTTGAAGGAAGTGAAGAGAGTGGTTGGCTCACTAAGCTAAATTTCAATAAACTAATCAAATCCATCAACCTTCATTTTCCAATCCTACCTGGAATTCCATTCTCAAATACTAAACCCATTGCCCATAGCTTGCTTATGTATCTTCTCTTCCAAGTATATATCTATACACATGCACAGCATTCTGGGGAAAGTTTACAGCTTTAATAATGAAGTTAAAGGCCTCTGTTTGGTCACAAGGATGGCACTATCTATGCTTCACAAGATTCACTGTTAAAAGGGGGAAAAAAAAATGGGATGGGGACAACAGATGTTTGGAGGGTAATGGATCATTCTGTCCCCCACGTCGAACCTTTTCTTTCTACAACCAAAAAAAAGAAAGAAAGAAAAAAGAACTGCTTAGTACATGGACCAAACTACCATCACTCTGTTCTGTTTTTACGCATCTCTTAATCATTCACTCTGGTTTAGTTTTTTTGTATTTATTGTTCAAGAAACAGAGCAAAGAATCTTATAATCCTTTCTTTAGGACCACTACTTCGTTGTATTGTATTGTATAATAGTAATAGAAAGCAAATAAAGTAGATCAACAAACAATTTGAGAACTTCAATTAACATCTTTATCACAACAAATTGAAAAACCCCTTTGTGCTAATTGAGAAGTGGGTCTAAAAAATAACCTTAATTAGACAACTGAGTTGCATGATTAGTTTGGTATGATTAGAGCAGTTGTTAACAAAATTAGGAATTTGGGTAGGGTTAGGGGTAGTGGGTATGCAATGGCATCATCTTCTTCTGATAGTCGTAGTAGTAGTAGTACTTGAAGCAATCATGTCCATAGTGGTACCACCACCACCCAAATGCCTCCATTTCACGTTTTGGCATTATTTTGTGGAAGTATGGCGAGTTTTATGACCTCCAGACTTTTTTAGGATAACCCTTTCTTCTCATTTTTTGGTTTCAACTCTTTTGCTACTCTACAATGCATTGCAAGTACTTAAAAACTACTACTGCAAAAGAAAACCACTACTCCTTCCTGTGCTCTCTCTCTCTCTGCTTCACATGCTCACATTCTATTACCGAACAAAGACAGAAGCTGCTTGGAAACATACCCTTTCTCTATCTACCTAACTTCTCTGTTTGTCACTACATTCAATATCATCCTCATATCCGTAAATCAAATCCAAACCATTAGATACCCTTTTGAAAATCCATTTTATTGTTTTTCATTCTTCATCTACTCCACTATATACTTGTATTTTTTCCTCCTTTCCTTGTTCTATTCTTTAGGTGTATATGCTCTGCTTCTACTCTGTTTTCTTTTCTTTTTTTCCATGGCAACTACTGCTACTCAAATCTTTCAAAGCAATGATAACAATAAAACCAACACCCACCAGGACCTTAACAGACAAGAGATACAAGCTGCCATTGCCAAAGCAGTGGAGCTAAGAGCTCTCCACGCCGCTCTCACGCAAGGAAACAGTCCTGCAAATATGAGATTCCCATCTTCTTCACCTGGTTCACGCCCTGTTTCTCAATTCTCTTCTCAGGATTACCCTGTTTTCACTCCTGTGAGTCCAGTTTCTTTTCCATTTCTTCGTTTCAACATTTGGATTTCCTGTTCTTGTTTCACCATTTTGATTTTGGATATGTGCATTTATTATTTTTGTCTCTCGAAGTAAAAGGGGCATCTTTGTTGTTACTCCATTGTCTATATTTTGCTTCCAAAACAAGTTTCAAGTACTTCGAGTTTACTCCATTGTCTATATTTTGCTTCCAAAACAAGTTTCAAGGTTCATAACCGGATCAATAAAACTATCATATAATGTATCTGTATTTGCTTGCTTTTCAAGTTCTTGCGCATATTAACAAGTCTTAGAATTAACAACTTTCCTACTGAGGTTGCCAAGTTCCAAAAACTGGATCTTTACACTACTGTATTATTGGTTCCTCACTTCCTTAGCGTTTGTGACTCTGATTTTCAGATGGAGAATTTTGGTTTTTTCTTAGCTTCACGATGAAAAATTTCCCAGAACCCGAATTCGTTTCTTGTTGAATTACTAACTTAGAATGTGTGATTTGACAGAGTTATGAAGACGAACCGTTAACTGGGCACAATCAGATTCTAACAAAATCAAGAACACTATCGGAAGTGGGGGAAGAGTATGGGCTAGAAGAAGGAATTAGCTATGGAACTGTTTATTCTGATTTTAAGAAGGAGAATTCCTCATCAAGGAAAGGGATTCCTTCTGGTTTGGTCAATTTGGAACTCCATAATTATGCAACTGAAGATCAAAGATCTGCCACTGGTTCTTGTGCAAACAATATTACCGTGCTTCACTCTTCACCTGGAACAGAATTCTATAGGTCTAGTAGGAGAAATAGTTTGACAGACTTCAAGTCTGTAGCTTCTTGCAATAAATGCAAACCAGTCAGTATAATTACGGAGTCTGAAAATCTAACCACTCGAAGTATCAGGAGTTCCAATACTGTGGTTCCGATGACAGATTTCCACCACTCATCTCTCTCGTCACAACCAAGAACACGGGGAATGATTTCATGGTTGTTCCCAAAGCTGAAGAAGAAGCAGAAGCATGAGATATCACCAAATAGAACAGAATCCGAGGAAGTCTCACAGATTCTCAAGGACTTGGGAGTATTGTCCATTGAAACATTGAAGAGAGAATTGACAGAAGCGAATCGAAATAGAGATGAAGCTTTAATGGAAGTTGCTGAGATGAAATCTTCATTGGGAGAACTAAGACAGAAGCTCGAGTACTTAGAGAATTACTGTACGGAGTTGAAGAAGGCGTTAAGGCAAGCAACACAAGGAAAGGATTTAAATGCATCTGAAAAGGTGACCGGAAACTTTCCCAAGAAAGGGAAATCCATTGGTGGAAATGGAGAAAGCCTGATGCCTGTAAGTGAAGAGGTAATGGTGGAAGGTTTTTTGCAGATTGTGTCAGAAGCAAGATTATCTGTGAAACAATTCTGCAAGACACTGGTGAGCCAGATTGAAGAAACAGATAAGACCCTTGTGGACAACTTGAACTTGCTTCTTCAACCACATAAACTTTCTCTGAATTCAAAGCACTCAAAAGCAGTCTTGTACCATTTGGAAGCCATAATTAATCAATCCCTTTACCAAGATTTTGAGAATTGTGTTTTCCAAAAGAATGGATCACCAAAGCACCTAGATCCTCATCAAGATCGTCAGGCTCAGTTTTCTTCATTTGTGGCACTGAGGAATCTGAGCTGGAATGAAGTTTTAAGGAAAGGAACAAAATATTACAGCGAGGAGTTTAGTAAGTTTTGTGATCAGAAGATGAGTTGCATTATTACAAACATGAATTGGACCAGACCGTGGCCTGAACTGCTTCTCCAAGCCTTCTTTGTTGCTGCTAAATGCATATGGTTGCTTCACTTGCTAGCTTTTTCATTCAATCCAGCATTGGGAATTTTAAGAGTTGAAGAAAACAGAACGTTTGATCCGCATTACATGGAAGATATGTTTATGGATAGGCAAATGTCACACGGTCCAAGCAGGGTTAAGATCATGGTAATGCCAGGGTTTTATATTCAGGGCAGGATCTTAAGGTGTAAGGTTCTGTGTAGGTACAAATCTGCAGCTTAGATGTTTTAAAGAGTTTGCCTTCACTAAAAGTTGGCCAGCTTTTACTGAGCTCTAAAACCAACGATTCTCCATTGGTATTTGGTTCAGTACTAGCACATTTTTAGTGTTTGGAACTTTAGGTCATGAATTCCATTTCATCAGAATCAGCCATTAACTTCTTATCCAACTCTGTACTGTATCGTACTTGCTGAGAGGATTATCCAATTCCAATCATTGAAGTTCTTCCCCCTCTCTGTATATTTAGAGTTGATGTAATTAGTTGAAAAGAAGACAATTAGTTGCACTTGCTCTAGTGATAAAATCTTAATAGTTTGACACAACATAGGGAATGATCGAAGCAGAGTGTTATGGCCATACAAAGACATAAATACATAAAAATATCACGTGAGTTTGGCAAATGGCAATGACAAGAATTGTACATCTCCCAAGAAAGAAAGCAACAAACACATGCAGTGCGTTAAAAGACAACCCCCAATTATTAATTTATCAAGAGATGTACTCAAACTTCTAAAATAACTACTTGTGAGTGCATCATGATGAATTACTAACCATATCTCATCTTTGTATTGATCAAAACTTTTAGGCTGTATAAGGGAAGAGTGTCTCAGTTAAGATTTTAGTTCTATACCAAGTTCAGAAGCTTGTTCTATGAGCATGAATATTATGAGTGAGACTGATGAAGCCTCAAGACGCAGTTGAACTTGCAGATGCACTCCACCAAAAGCTAACTGAGAAACTTGTTGTCAAAGATCGGACATAGTGCCACCATTTTGGTGGGATGTAAAGCATTTCACCTTCCTCCAAAATGCAATCCAGGAACTCCAGTTCATTCACCTTAGGAAATTGTCTTTCGTCTATGTTGTCCAGATCAACCTTGACAAATCATACATCAATTTAGAGTAGTAAGAGACAGTGCTGCAAGATACAAGGGTACAAAATTTAACGATTATGGATATAGATCTAGAGGCCAACTTAACGTGAACATGATAACAGAGGTAATATGCAGATTTCGAAACATTCAAGCCACTACCTGGCTGGAATTGCAAAGCATGGTCTCGCTGTATGGATATAGTTCCTCTGTCAACGAAGAAGGGTAAAGCCTGACATACTTTCTGCCAACAACCTGAAAAACATACTTCTACGTTTATCTCAAGAGTTATAGAATTGTAAATGCATACACAGCGATAAATAAACTTGCACATGTAGTCAAACCAGAAGAAGCACGCCTGTGAAAACTAATCAGGCACGTATTTGCGTCACCGAGCAGCTAAATTTTATGCAAATAATGCAAACTAAAACTAGTAGATTTAATGTCTTTCTTCCAGACTTGACTTTAAAAAAAAATTACAAAATTACTCTTTCATCACAAACTAAACAATAACTTTTACACTGGCCACGGATGCACTCTGATTGCATCTGCAGTTGGCTGCTCACTTTCTTGTTGGCGAAGCCCACATAAGTCATGTATTTTGCTGTTCTCCGACCGTCTAATCTAAGAAATTCATTAGATACATGTGCAATGACCTTAAATCACTGAAATAAGTTACATCATGCACAGATGACCCACATACCGCTATAAACAAGAGGAGCAGAAGAAGCATTAAATTGGAGTTTGACGACAAGAAGTTTGATTGAGAAGTAGAGAGTATAAAAGAATACACAAAAGAAGATTATGCTTAGTGTTTAAGAACTCCAGAAGGTGTTGCCACATCATTATTATCATATTCCATGCCGAGCTTACCTGAGCAAGCAAATTGTGGTGTGGATCATGATGCAAAGGTGTTACTGTCCCAGCAGGACCAAACCAAGCATTTAGAGACCTAAGCTCCCCGCCGCCAACAAAACAGTAATCAGGAACACAAATGTCCTTCCGGAGCTCATTTATCTGTGTTTACTATGAAATAGAATATGTGAACTTCTGGCAGACGGTGACATGTTAACCCACAGTATTTGACATTCCGTAACATAATCAACAGATATAATGAGAATGATGTGACATGCCTGATCAAACAATGGATGTTGAGCCAGATACGTTGGAATCCCACAAGAGAACTCATTGGACTGGATTCTCTCGAGAAACTGGGAAAATGTTATGAGTTCTTGCTTCCACTCTTCGCATAAATAGTTTTTCCCAACCTGAAGAAATTTGTTTCAGCTTTTATTGACACATAGGAACAAACTGAACTACGAAGTCCTACTAAAACATCATATAAGCTGGAAGAATAATCACCTCCACTGTATCAAGAATAAAAACACTTCTTTTGTACTAATCCCAACCTTACCTTGACATACTAGATAGATGGATCAAGTTTTGCCAATAGGGTTGTTAAACAAAACAGTTCAAAATTAATAAATAAAATAAGAAATCACCTCAACTGGGACTGTACGATCACCAGCAACCTTTTTAAAGTAGTTTAGATCTTGCCACTTTTCCCTGGCAGGCCAATGTTCCATACTATCACTAATTATAACTGGGGAACCAGAAAGGAAATATTCACGTAAAAAAGCCTCCAAGGATAGTGCAGATCTTTTCACCACAACCTTACAAGACAAGGACTTGAACGGTAAAACACGAAGCACCTGTAACATTTTACAGCAACAACGCCACCTTAATTAAAGATGAGATTGAAGTTAGATATCCAATAATGAGAACTCATTACAAGCAAGTAAAAATAGTCCAAATCAGGAAACAACAGGAAGCAACAAGTTGGCGAGAAATATGCCACTATAAGTTAAGATGGCACACATGAACTGCATTATAGAAGCAGAGATGTTGAATTGATGACACCAAAATAAGGTAAAGCTGTGCCTTTAATCATACAACAGTTGCATTATGAAATGGAATTATAGTTATCAACAAAAGTAAGACTGTGAGCTACAAAAGAAACATAAATTTCTGCAGAAACATCAAATCTACAAATCCCACCTCAGTCCTATATAAATCGACTGTCTTGTTGGAAGTAGAGGATTGAGAATTATGATGGGTATTACTAGAAGCAGTGAGAATTGAGACTGCAAAGTCCAAATCCTTCCTGAGCAACAGACCTCCCATTATCAAACCCATGTCCAAAGCCTTGAGAGCTTCCGTGTAGTCTTCATTAGCATAATGAAAGTTCGCAACCTGCAAACATGCCATTGAGTAGGCATCTCGCCACACCGGAAGTACGGAATGCCAGGGACCTGAATGAAGCTGCTCCCACGCCATCTCACGAGCCGCCTCCGCCGCTCGGAAGTCTCCGGAGGTCGCTAGAGTTGCCATGCTCACGAAGGCGTACCCACCATGGGAAGTAATTGACTGAAGCAGGTTTGCAGACTCATGGTCCAGTGTTGGGGTCGGGAAGCGACGCTCAGTGGACATGCTAGCGATCCGATGGTGGGTTTTACAGTGGTGTGTTGATGTAAAAGAATCAATTGGATGGCAAAAGATTGGATCTTTGAAGTTGGGAACTCTGAGAAGAGCTGACTTTTTTATTTCCAACAACAACACAGAAGAGAGGAAGGAAGGTAGAGCAACGGAGTTCTTAGGCTTTTTGGGATATTTTCTTTTGTTATATAGTAAAATTAAAATATACATACACAAGATTGGTTTCCCCTTTTTGAAGATATTTTTATTTATTCTAAGACTGTGTCTGTCTAATTTGAGATATTTTTCCCTGATATTTATTTTTCCTTTATGATATTCATTTCTAAGAGAAGTTTTATTTCAGAAGACAGATATGATTACATAAAAAAGTGACAAGCTTCCTCCTCCTCATTCTCTTCCTCTGTTTTGTAAGATCTTCACCTAATAATTTCTTCTTTCATGGCTAGTGACAGAGCACCAAGGTTGCCTCCACTCTCTATTCTCACTCCTGGCATTGCAATTGCTCTGCTTCCCACATTCCCGCCTTCTCCAACTCTTATCTTCCCAAACTTAACCTTCCCGCCCTCTCCTTCGTATATGTGCCCAAAGAGCAGAGCCTCTTTTCCTACACACACTCCTTTTTCAATCTCCACCATTTCTGGATTCAACAGAGCTCCCATGCTATCTACAAAGGTCCCATGGCAGAGCTCTACATTTGCTCCCATCAACTTCATCCATAACACAAATAGAATTGACCCACCAGCCATTTCCATGAAGTACTCTCCAACTACGATTCTAAAAGCTTGCCACACAGTGTCCATGTAGACTCGTATGCTCCAAATGTACACTGTTTGGCCTTCTTTCTTCTTTCCCACCAGAACCCATTTGGCAATAACACAAGCTAATGCTGCCATAATACCTGAACAAATCCAAAGCAGAGGAAGCAACCAATAATAATGCATGGGTTGGACTAGTAGTTTATGATTTTGCTTCAAAGATAGAGCCCATTTGATTGGTGCAAAGATGATCAATCCCATGAGGAAATAGGGAAGGAAAGTTTGTAGCAGAGGTTGGGCAAAAATGGCCCATAAGGTGTGAACCCTAGTCCTCTGTAATGTCAATTTTTCTCCGGAAGAAGCCAAGCCCTTCTTCTGCATTTCTGCTGCTGCTGCCATTGGGCACCCGGAAAGGTCTACTTTAACATCTGACTGCTCTATGAACATTCTCCATGCCTCAGGGAGTGGCTCTGCATTCCTCAAGTGCTGACATAT
Source organism: Erythroxylum rufum (assembly GCA_027478365.1). Lineage (NCBI taxonomy): Eukaryota > Viridiplantae > Streptophyta > Magnoliopsida > Malpighiales > Erythroxylaceae > Erythroxylum > Erythroxylum rufum. The sequence continues at coordinate 61,036,693 of JANIHZ010000003.1, read as the reverse complement.
CTCATATATCAAGGAACGACCATGATCAATGGATGCACTCTCCAAGCAAGACGTAGCACGAATAACATCAATCTCGTGGCATCTCAGATAAGGATTGAACTCCAGTGATTCTGATTCTTCGGCGGTGAGGTTCTGATGAAGAGCAAGCTCACCGACATCAATGTAAGGGAATTGAGTTTCATCCCAGGGCTTAGTGCAGTCAAGTGCAACTTCACGAGCAGCTTCATCATTCGGAACAGAACGTATTTGCAGTTGAAAAATGTAGCGAACCCCACTAGGAGAGTTTACACGACGTTGGAAGTCTTGAGCAAGGAAGAGCAAAGGGCGTGTGTCCTTTTCATCCCTGGGAATAGCACCTGTTTCTGGTGGAAGAATTCCAATAGGCTCCACCTTACCAGAGTTCTCGCTTATGTTCTCATCAAAAGGTCGCAACTTGAATTTGGCATACATTTCTTGTCCATCAGTGAACCGAAAGAGCCTACAGATATTGGAATAGTAATGTAGCTCCGTGAAAGAATCAGCATTTCGAAGAGACGTCCACACTGCATCTGCTATATGTGGTACGCGTTTCACATGCTCTTCTCTCGCAGGAAGGCCACACACTAACCATGTAGCGAAATCTGCAATAGTACGGGCATAGAACGCCTTCCCTGTTTTGAGTGTCAGGTCAAGAACTGGAGAGTTGCTTCCATTTTCATCTGAAAGTATTCTGATAGCTGCACCGCGTGCATCTATCCTTGCATCGTCGTCTGAACTCAAGCTGTTGCTGTGACGAATGACAACAGGATAGCGCTTTCCTGGGCTGAAGATCTTATGATCTGGTAACCCTTTAATGGTATCATAAATCTTCAACTGTCCTTTCCCACCAACACCGATTCGGTGGAAGTACCTTGTCTTGACCTTCAAAGTGGTGGCAGCCAAATTCGCCGCCAGATTGCCGACTATCCTCTTATATTTCACGTCCATCTCTTCTATTCTGTCATCGAAAGCGTGCATGGTGTTCTTGATCATGACTGGTGTTTCTGATCCAATGTAAACGCCACCCTTTTTAAGAATCGAGTTCACTGGTGCTACTGAAAGGGCGCCAAGAATTACGTTCTTTTCAAGAATGGAACCAGAAAGGACAAGACTTTGACTCCCAATCACACAATTATCCTGCACCTCAACTTTGCCATGGATGAACCCACTGGTTGAATAGAACCTTGCAATCATCCTGCTGAAGTCACCCAGATGAACTCCGTCACCAATTGTAATCAAATCTGGGTCTGAAACAGGGTTGATGGCCCTGATGGAACAATGCTTCCCAATCTTTGCACCCAGAAGGCGTAAGTATACACAGAAAGCTTCTGTTCCAGACAAGAGCTTGGCAAATCTAAGGTGGCAAGCAATAGTAATTCGATGGCGAAGCCATGTTTTCAGGTGGGATTGATTTTCACCGGAAAGAAAGTGTGTAAAAGTGCATGTAAAGAAGCTGAGTATGAGGCCATGAGCCAAATAGGAAATGGCAACCAAAATTGCAGACACAGCAGGATTTGATGGAACGGTAGTAAACATTATAGCATATGCTGCGATGTTGAAAGGGATCCAGTGAAAAGCTCCAGAGACGCAAATAAATGTAAAGACTTTTAAGGAAGCAGGCTCTTGAGTTAGGAATATGTAAAGCAAATAGAGAGTAGCTGCTGAAATAGTGCTGAGGAAACCAACCAGGTAGATGCCCATGAAGTGGAATATAGCATTAGACAGAGATATCCCAGGATGTGGGAACTCTCCACCCTGCAGATGTTTGAGTAGTTAGATATTATGATGATGAGGAAACATGTTCTTTGTCCAAAAAATATAGGAAGAACTCACCTTTTGACCATTGTGCAACTTACTAGATCTGAATACAGCTTTTCCTCCTTCACTCTTTTGCAGGGGAGGTAGATCAGCTTTTTCTCCAACCGTGCTTCCCTTCTGGACTACAGCATATGGACCAACTGAAGAATTGCGGCTGATTCGAATAGGGCGGAAACTCAAAGTTCCATTATTAATTTCATGACCTTGAATCAATGCCCCTTCTGCAATTACAGCTCCATCTCCAACTGAAACCAGAGATGGATCGGTAATGTCAACGGTGTCGAGCAAAACTGAGGAACCAATCCTAGCTCCGAACATCTCGAACCAATAGTTGAGGAACACGGTTCCTCTCAAATGCACGGCAAGAACTTTAGAGGAAATTTCCTGTGACTTGTAGAGTGCCCACCATCTCACAAACTCAATTGACCAAATGGAAATCTCAGGTGTCAGAGCATAATTTGGCCTCAAGAAAGAGTTCCCAAAGAAAGAAGTACAAATACAAGTGGAAGCAATGCAAAGAATCCAAGCAAGAGGAGCCAATGCCAAAGGAATCAAATAATCAGACCACAGAATACTTTCTGCAAAGGTATGGCTTGGTGAGATCAAGACAGGAAACGAAGAGAGTGACAAGTACGCAGGAAATATCAGCATGAAGCAAACATAAGAGAGGGCAAGAAGTTGAAAACAGAGAAGGAGAATTTGCTGGCTCATGGAAACTTCTGACTCCAACTCATATGAATCAACATCAGGTTCTGAAAGATATGATGGACTGTTAATGAGTTGAGGCTCAGATTTCATTACAAGGTTCTCTGAAAAGCTTGCCACATCTGCAATGCAGGTTGCAGTGAAGATATCCACTGCTCCAACTGGCACTCCAAGAAAGTCTGAAAGCTTTTGCGCAGCTCGGACTACCCCAATAGAGTCGATTCCGTAAGACACAAGATTCTCTGTGGCAGAGATGTTTTTGATAGCAATTCCTGTCTGCTCAGAGACAATTCCCTTCAGGAACTCCACGATGTCTTGGTAACTCAACCTGGGACTTGAGGAAGGAGAATTCAGAAGTTGAGGTCGAGCTGCGTTTCCCTCCCTGCATGTTCCAGTGGTGAACGATCGTCTCAACACTTTCTTAGTTATAATGGGGTCTGGCACCACATTCAGAGTTCCATCAGTAAAATGTTTGAGACATTCGAATCTCTTGATTTTACCAGAAGTTGTTTTACTGATGGTCCTTGGCTTGATCAGTTTGACGCATGCTATTGTAACACCATGTTCTTCTGCAACACGATTTTTAATTTGTTCAATCACATCCTTCTGAACAGGCTTACCATCTTTAACTTCTGCAATAACAACTAATCCAACCTGGTCTGAACCATCTGTGATTGGCATCCCTTTTGTTGACAGAACTTCTTCTGGAACACCAATGACTGCACAACAACCTGGCCTTAGAAGCTCTGATGAAGCTTCAACAGTCTTCTCTACGTCTGCTGAGTAAATGTTCCTTCCTGCAACAATTATCAAATCCTTAATTCTTCCAGTGATGAATAAATTTCTACAGATAATTCGTCCCAAATCTCCAGTTCTAGTGTATTTTCTCCCAGGCTGACCAGGAAGATCATTTTGAAAAGTTTTTTGGCTAAGTTCTTCCCTACCCCAGTAGCCTATTCCAGCACTAGGACTGCTGATCCATATTTCTCCTTCCCTTCCATCTTCTTTAAGTTCCTCACCAGTCTCCTGATCAATAATTCTGATGTCAACATCTGCATCATCTGAGTTCACGTACCCGCAACAGACTCTTTCTTGCCAATCAATCAAGATGGGTTTACCTTCACCATATGCGCAGCTGACAAATACACAGTTTTCAGCCAAACCATAACCAGGAGCCATCACCTCCTGAGAAAGGCCAAAAGGGCGAGTGAGCTCAACAAATCTTCTTAAAGTTTTCTGCCTCACTGGTTCAGCAGCAACCATGAGGAAGATCATGGATGAAAGGTCATATTTCTTGTCCTGATCCTTGTCAGATTCCAATCTCCGTGCCACAAGCTCATATGAGAAGTTAGGGCCGGCGCTATGAGTCCCTCGATATTTGCTCATTGTCTGAAGCCATAACAGTGGCTTCTTAATAAAAGTCATTGGGGAAAACAGGACTGCAGTTCCACCACTAACAAGAGCTGTAAAGAGTCCTCCAATCAGTCCCATATCATGGTATTGAGGAAGCCAACTTACTAGTACTGTGTTTGAGGTGCTCCTATACCTACTTCGCATCAACTTCACGTTGTGAATGAGTCCACCATGAGTTATCATGACACCTTTAGCATCACCAGTGGAACCTGATGTGAATTGCAGAAAGCACAAATCTTCAGGCTGGGTTTCTGACAGATTGTCCAAATTTTCTGGACGCAAGTCATCAGAATTCTTGACCCAAGAATCAGTATGTAGCCAAGGAAGATTCGGCCAGCTACCTGAAGGCTTCCCGATCTTTACTCTTAAAGATAGCAGATTCTTAACCGAACCTGCTCGAACTGCAGAGTGGTAAATGGTGGTGGAGAGGATGGCTACTGCATTACATGATTTAGCAATGTTCTCAATCTTCAAAAGTGCTTGGCCACCTCTTTGTAGAGGATCTGGTGGAAGAACAGGAACTGGTAGGACTCCTGCTCTCAAGCACCCAAAGAATGCATCAACAAAATCCAGACCAGGAACGTGGACTAGGAGGACCCTGTCACCAGGCCTGATTACCGGTTTTTGACTAGTCAGAAGCTTGTGAGCAATGCAACAAGCATTGGCATTAAGTTCTGCATAGGTCCTCTTGCATACTGCCACCCCATCTTCATTAATCCATGTGTAGAGTGTCTTGTTCTGTGTGACTCTATTAGTTCCCCAATGTTTCAGGTAACCATCAAGGGTAGGCAAGTCAGGGAACACCACTCCTGGCATTTCTCCCAAGTCTTTTGGACCTCTGTCCCAGCATTTTGATCGCAAGGAAAACAAATTCTGCAATATCTTATGTCAGAATTGGATAGTTCTCAACCATCAACATTTTATAACCTTGAACTCATCCTGATTATTATTTTTATTACCTTAACATATGGAAACGTGGGCAATGAATTATTATTTGCAAAGTGCTTGCAGATTAGAGCCATGGCATATGACGAGTTTCTCTCGGTAAGCTCAAAAGCCGTAAGACCACCGACGTAGTAAGTGTTATTCAGACCTTGAAGTTCAGACTCAAGTCGCTCATAGAATCCATTCTTCATATCTGTTTAATATCATTGCAAGAAAAACAAAAACAAAAACAATGAAAGAGTTTTATCAGCAGTCTCTTCCCACCGAAAAGGACCTTTAGTGGTGTCTAAAAAGCCATCATACCTTGACTACCAACATGAGGAAAGTACTTAAATCTTCTTTGAAGAATCACCTTCTCAACTTGTGCCCCAATAGAATTGACTACTTTGATGGCGAGCTGTGTGACTGCTGATCCTTTAATGTTGCCAGAGTTTCCATAAGACCAGAACAAGAAAATGTCGGTATCAGCATAAAATTTCTGCATTGCAACTGGATGCCCAATTGTTTCAGGATCATCCATATATTCACCAAAATAATAGAAGCCAATTGGCAAATCTTCTAGCCCTTTGATCTTCAAAACTGTGGTGTAGTAATCAATAGTGTTAACTTTACTGAACAATTCTCTTTCAATCTCCCCCAGATCCATCAGAGCAGTGTCAGGTTCTGCGTCAAGGATATTTAGTTAGATAGGAGGAAGAAAAATGAAAAATGAAGAAAATTGGAAACTAGAAATACCTGTGACGTTGGCAGCTTGTGATCTGTAGGTTCCTCCATTTTTGAAAGGTAAAGCGCCAGATATTATTATCTTATCAAACTCCATGGATTCTACTTCTCCTGAACTAGTTCTAAAATCAACAGTAACAGCATGAGAATTGCGTCTGACAGCCAAAACTTCAGTTTCACAACGAACTTCAAATGGAAGTAATTCACTGATCTTCTTCCAAAGACTTGTATATCCACCCTTGAAACGTCTTATCTTTCCTGCCATTGAAGTCCTAGTGAACTCGTGGATATAGGCATAAGGCATGTCTTGAACGAATCCATAACCAGAAGCAGTATATCCATAAGCCACAGACTTGGGAACAGACTTAATTCCATGAGATTCAAGGTAAACAGGGGCCAAATCTGATGCAAATTCACTCACAGCATGGACTCCAATTCGACCAGTATCTTTTGCTTTGTCCTGCAAACCTCAGAGGGAAATTTTCATATCAATAACCACGGCCTGAAATGTTAAAAATCCTATGGTACAAAGGATAAGGAAAAGCAACCTGAATTTCTAAGGTCAGTGAAATGACAGATACATAATCATCTGCAACTTTGATGTCCTCGTATTTTCCTGTAGAACTGTCAATCAAGGCAAGCTTGTGAGTGTCCATCTCTTCTAATTCTGAACCAGCTTCTTTCGCCAGGTGAAAAATGACAGGTGCACTGTTCTTAGCAAGAACTTGGCCACCAAGATCATAAATTCTGCCTGAAAAGATCAGTATACTTGTAAATTTATCAACTTTTTCATCTGAAACTTTTTACAGGGATGAAATGTACTGCTTTATCCTGTACCTTCAATTTCGACTGACTCGCACATGCCTCCTACTGTATGATGTTTCTCTAGTACCGTCACATTATAGTAACCAAGCTTAGCTAGTGCGTAAGCAGCCGATAAGCCACTTGGACCAGCTCCTACTATCCCAATTTTTGTGCTCACAAGCAGGCATGGATGCAGCTTGCCAAATTGATCTTCTATTGAAATTTTCGGATCCATACTTTCTTCAGTTTTCACACCTCTTCCTGGCAGTACCTGATAAAAACAGGTGACACAATGAGTCCCACATGAAGAGACCTGAAGAATACTACATTTGGCATGAACCCAGAAGGGCATATGATGAAACAATTGACATGCTTGAATCTTTCGGACACTAAAAGAAAAACTCAGGAAGTGGATAAGAGAAGGAAACCTTGAAAGTAAAAAGTAATGGTGAGTTTGGAAGCTTGCTCGAAAAACCTGCCTGTGACTGGTGGTGATAATTCTCTGCAACACAGTTGCTCATACAGGTTAATAAATCCATCGTCAATGCCTGTGCTATAGCTACATATTATGTTGCCCAGAAGGCACCAAAGGAACAAAACATTTGCTCTTTTCCCCTACACTGTAGGAAATCCCAAGAAGACATGAACTTGGCAATAATGAAGGAAGGAGACCAACTTCGGTTTATTTTTAAATGAAATTCTTTGGTTTATAATTATATATATAAAAAAAAGGAGTTAAACAAACCTTGAAGTTAAAAGGGTTAATGCCGAGTGGCAACAGCAGAAGAGAGGAGAGGAAGAGTCAAAAGGAAAAGAAGTGCTTGAGAGTGCACTCATCTGGCAGATTGTCAGACCTCAATCCTCAGAATTTAAACACTCGAGATTCCTGAAAACGCCAAAACTAGCACAAGACAACTCCCCCCATCGTCATCGTCAATTCTTTTTCTTCTTCTTCTTTGTTACGCATAACTACAATATAATAATCATCTTTGTTTTTAAACAGTATTAGAGGAATCATATTCCAGCATTATGCCTTTGAATTTCTTGTTAACTTCGTTTAGCTCGGTAACAAAGACTATTTATGGTGTCCTATACTTCGAATCATATATATATTGCAGTAATTTAACATATGTATATGCAACGCCGGAATAGTATACCGTTAATTACCGTTGTGGTGAACGCCGCCATTAAGTGTTGCACTACATCACTTCCCTTAAAGTCTAACTTTCTTTTCCGTTTTGGTTAAAGAAAAAAATCGACTTTTTTCGATAAAAATAATTAAATTTAGTTGATAATAAGATTTTAAAAAAATAACATTTTTTTTTACTTAAGCTTAAATAACCCAATATTATAATGCATGACTATTATTTAGTAATTATAATTAAAATTTTATTTTATAAAAATAAATTGTTACTATTTATAATATTATCGATGACCATCAGTCTATTAGTTATGAGTCACAAAACATTTTAAATATTTTTTGAAGTATATGCCTTAAATTCTTAAAGAATATTACGTGTAAATGTTGTCCTGCATCAAATCTTAATTAATAGTCTTGTTTTATATTATTCGGACAATTATTTTTTTGATTCGGTCAATTTCACCCTAATACTAATATCAACTCTCACAATGGCATATATGTGAAACGAATTCTAGAAGAGCATTGCATGAGGAAAAAGTTGTATGAACTATATTAAGTAGAACATCTAGCCCTTAATATTATTATTTTTTCAACTTTTCTTTTTTTTTTTACTGCGTAAATGTAAATTTTCTCTAATGTTAAAGTTTAGTTTTAAAAAAAAGGCATCTTATTAAGATAATAAACACAAGATTTAGAAGCTTAATTTCAACCAAAAAAACGGATCATAATACATTAATTTCAATATTATTGGTTAATGCTTAATACTTGGATCTCCAAAATGTCCAAAATCTCCATTATCACTGTCATGTACTTTAGCCGGATTAGTCACCATTTAGCAGGCCAGTTTATTTAATAATAAAAAGACATACCGATGCATCAATCTAAGTATTAGTTGATACCAAAGAAACCTTAGTACTTAGTAATTTAATGACCATTGTAAATAAATGTCCAAAATCACTTTCATCATAATAATTTGGTTTTCTTAGTAATTATAATCGTACGCATTAATTAGTTTACCTGATTAATAGCCAATAGAGCTAATTCAAATTTTACGTTTATTTCTAGATTTTCTAGAAATTAACAAGGTATATCTATCCCTTGTATTATTCAATTTGTTTTTAACTAACACTCCGGAGAAAGAAGTATATTATTCTTCCAACTAAGAAGTTTAAAAGAGTTGTAAATATTTTGATTATAAGAAACAGAACAATTTTACTCGGAGAATTCTAGGTTTGATTTATGTAATTTGATTTCTTATTTCAATTTTATGTTATGGAAATAATCATTTATCAATATTATTTAGTTATCACACAATATTTATTAAAATGTCTTCTTTCTTGTGTGTGTATTTATTTTACCTGTTTTTATATTTTATTCTGATTCTCACCTTCAAATAGTACACCACCTTATTTTAGATAAAGTCTTTACAAATTAAAACCCCACTTTCTTCCCAACCTAAAACCCAACCCTCTTCATCTACTAGAAAAGACAAAGCTTCATAGTAGCTTCAGCACTGGCATCTATTATATCTGACGAATGCCCATCTGAGCATTCTATCATATACGAGCAATCTTCTGAGATATCTAAACCATCTTCAGAAGAGTTTGAACAATTTGCTTATTTATTTGATCTGGCAGAGATTACGATGACTATGCCTGAATCAACTAAAGTTGAACTAGATATTAATGAAGTTGAATCATCAGGAACTAAATCATTTAGAACCTCACCACTAGCAGTACAAACACCACCAACCAAACCAACTTCAAGTCCATGGTTTACCTTTGACGATCTTCCATTGAAAAAGTGGAGAGAACGTCTCCATAAATTTGGAGCATGGATTGATTGCAAATGACTCGACCAAATAATCTATTAAGAGATATTTTGTCTAAGTTCACTTCTCGTTTTACTGACACTTTACGAGAATGGTGGCAGAGTTTAGACGATTATCGCAAACTTTAATACATACAAGTCACATTTGTTGAATTACTTATTGGTGTGGTTTATAAAGAATTAATTGTTGATTTTTAGCTCATTGATAAACATATTAGGTAGGAGTATTTTGAGATGAAATGTTGTTCTTAAGACAGATGAGATTTACAAAAGCACTTCCAACATATGACTGAATGCTATTATCTTCTTAATGGCCTTAATGATGTTAACCTCTATTATACATTCATCTCCTCCTCACTAGATGAACTACAACATGAATTATAAAGGACCATTGTGTTAGAGTAGTGCCCTAAAGGCAATCCCCTTTAGCGCATTTTGTTCATAGTCATGTGCAGACTTTATGAATAAATAAAGCAAGGCATATTTCATTTATTTGATGTTCATTTAATGATGAATTGATAGTGATCTTTAATCAAATTTATGAAGTCCATGATATATGACATAGCATGAAGGAAATTATGATGTGATCATAATACTGAGATTCCTATCATGTGCAATTATGTCAGTATCTAAATTATCCCTAGTCATAGGATTAATGAGACTGGACATCATTAATCCGGATAGACTAGCACATGTCAAACTCCTTGATTGGATCAAGCAGTGGATCCCAGAAAGCTGTAAATATAGAGATATTTAGATTTGACATGTGGATGCTTACTAGTGGTAGTAAGTACATTGGATGACCTG
>JANIHZ010000003.1:61005979-61026389 GCA_027478365.1 Erythroxylum rufum | reverse complement strand
GAAATGGTCCGAAATTTTCCGAATGTTGGGTACCGGCCGGTACCCAACGGAAAACCCAGTACCGGCCGGTACTGAGAATTGGATCCAGGTACCTATTTCTGACCGGTACGATACCTTCCTGCCGGAACGGTACGAATCCCACATCACTGTTCCAAGCTTCTCATAAGCATTCTTTCCGCACCACCACTCCTCATATTCTCAGGACTCTACGGATGGATTAGTAAAGTCATCTATATCAGGCCCAATAAAGATCAGTTTGAACCCTCAAATACATTTGTTCCTTTTTTTATGCTTTAACCAACATTCTCACATAAAGAAGGAAAAGATGGACCTTTAATCCATTACTTTAAACTTGACAGAAAACCTGTATATGTTAGCCATCATTGTGGACTTTTTTTCTAGGATGTAGATTCATCCGTATGCGAATTGGACTATGAAATATGTCTAAATTCTGAATCAAACAATGATGATGATGAGTTTTATTAACAAACGAGGAAGACAACAGCAAAATGAGATCTATCATTGTCAACCTGCTCGACAATTCCACTATCAAAATGATGATCATAATCCTGAATCTAAACCATGGATTTGTATTCAAAATCCAAGACCAAAACCCCAAAATCTTCGAGAATTACTCAAAGTTGTTAACAAGGAACATTTGTTCCATCCAGAGTCAATCTCCAACAACCTTCAACCAGTTATTTCTTACATTCCTGTTATTCCTACTCCCACTCTGATTCCTTGTATAATGGTCAAACCATATGAGTAGGAATTTCTACAACTGGAGAGACGCACTGATGAACATAATAAGGTTATTTCTAGCCCTTATGTGTATGCTATAGGAATTAGTTCTCAAGGAACTATTCTCTCAAATCCTGCTGATGAAGTGTTCAGTTGGTAAACTAATAATATAGTGGACCAAAATCAAATACTTCAAAGAATTGACTCTAAGCTTGATGGTCTTAATCAACAGAGTCAAGCTACTCAGACACGAGTTAAAATTGTGTCTTCCATATTCAAAAATTATACAAATCTTTAAAAAATTAAATGACCCAGCTTGATGCTAATCTCCGAAGATATATTGACACCTAGTAGTTTGGACCTGACTTTACTAATAATGAACAAGAACTCTGAAAAGTAAAGGAGGCACTCCAAAGAACGAAGGTTGATATGCAGACAGAACAGCCCAACACTATTTATGGAGCTTACGTCACAACATTTCTAGTCATTCAATTCATCTATTCCTCTCCAACTTATCTTGAAGTTGTTGATTATGAGAAAGTATTTAAAATGAATTCTCCCTTGATCAGACAACATACCAATTTTTTTAATTTATACAAATATATTTATTAGATACTTCCCTACTTAGCCTAAATATTTTATTGTATTGAGTTGTTGGATTTATTTATTACCAGTCTTCTTTCCTGTTTGTGTATTTATTTACTAGTTTTATCTTTTATTTTGAGTCTTTAACTTGTTTTTTATTTATTGTATCTTTTATTTTATTACTTATTTTATATTTTAATTTATACAAATGTATTTATTTGTAGTTTATTTTTATTTTTATTATCATCATCATGATCATTATGGTCACCATCATCATCATCATCCTCTGTTAAGTCTATATTTATTTTATTTTTATTTTTATTATTTTGCATATATATCTTTTTGTTTATTTGTCATGTGAATCTATCGGAAACAATATCTCTATCAATTAGGAGTAAGACTGCGTACTACAGGACCTTCCAAGCTCTTGTGATTCAGCGGGAATTTTACTAGGTAGTTATTATTGTTGTTGTTGTTGTTATTATTTATTTATTACACAACACCTTTTTTATATTATGTTAATTCTCTATCTATTTTTATTCAGAACAACATAATTTTTAAATTTTAATACGATCTTACTTTAAAATTATAAATAGGCCGAAAGTTAAAGAAATATAAAAAATTGTATAGTGACTAAATAATATTATAGAGGAATAAATAATTTTTAAACTTTAAAATTTCAAATAAAAACGACCAAATTATAGGGATCTAATGTAATTAATCCCCATATTTAAAAATTCAAATAAAAAAGACCAAATTATAGGGATCTAATGTAATTAATCCCCATATATGTCATCTTGTGCGAAGATTGAATTGAAAAAGGCAGATAGGTTATAGAGCCAATCTACTATATTCTTTTCTAAGCATACAATTGATAATTAATAATTAAAAAATATAATTTGAGGTCACCAAACCATATTAATTAATAATACGTGTATGTGCCATGTAAAGACAGACTATACGAGGCAAAAGTGAAAGTAAGCGATGAGTTCAATATTCCTTTTGATAATGCCATAGATAGCAGGTGGATGGAGCAAAAGCTTAGCACCAGTTTGTGTGAGTGGAATCAGAATGTGTTAGTGAAAGTGAGATACAGGATCCGCCATTGTCATATATGCTGCTTGGCTTATTGCTTATTATGCTTGTCTGTTATTGGTTATTGTTTGGGGCTGTTCAAACACTAGCAGTCCAGCACTACTTAGTCCTTCACAAATGTCGGAGCAAAACCAATACCATCATTAGATTACGTAATGAAACAAATATGTAGGTACAATTAGACTAGAGATAGAAGCCCTATCAACTTCTGAACTATATGAATGTACTTATAATTAGTGTTGGAGAGCTGGACATATTGTCATTCCATAACCGACTATGTTCGTAAGGGTGTAGTATGATCTTGTGTTCTTTGCTAATCCTATTATCACTACATGTTTCTTTTTGTTAATTAAGAAAGATTTACTCCCATATAATCCTTAATAGCTAGACCTCGACCAAGCAGCCATGACGTCTTGTCGAGATCAACCCATACATGTAAACAGCATCGGGCTTATTAATATTAATTAATTAGTTAATTACAACGGGATGGCCAATTAATAATTTTTTGTTTTGTCATCTTCTTCACTTGTGTTTCTCTCGAACTTGACAACTTATGGCGGTTTACTCAACAAACTGTGATGGAGGAGGGTGATTCCAATCCCACATTTCCTATTTTATATGGCTCCAATATATAAGATTCGCCAACTTAGAATATATGAATACTTTTTTTACAGATTTTGAAGTGAACATGATTTATGATACCTGTTTATAATTGATTAATTATAAAAAAAATATAATTAATCTGGCTATGAATTTCATGCTTGAGATGGTTTTACTTTCTCATAATGAAAGAGCATAAAAAGGAAGAGTTAAATTTTCTTCTTTTTTTTTAATTTATTAAATTATTAAAAACTTACATTAAAATTTTTTAAACAAGCGATAGTCAATTATTAATTACATTAACAAAAAATTTAATGTCGTTTTATATTTGCAACAGAATGAAAATTTGAATATTTAAGACTATTTTTTAAAATTTAGCTATTATGAAATAATAGTGAATTATAAGATTTTTTTTATTAACCCTTTATAATTTATTAATTAATGGAACGAAACCGGTCTAAAACTTTTGAGAATATAGGTATATTTAATTGATTAAAATTTTTATTAATTATTTGGTGGGAACAAAGGTTTTATATAGCAAACACACTTAATTCAAAGCCTAATTTGTTCTACGCAATCGGGTGGTTTATTGGATGAACTAAGGTTGTTGTTATTAGGGGGTTTGGCCTTGGATCTTTGTACTGGACACAGTATCTGACAAATGACGGCCCTTCGTTTCTAATGGGAAGAACAAAACTGCGACTCCTGCTAAGAACACGACACCTGCGAAAAGACCAATGGCTTCAGCTTGTTTACACCCTTGTACCAAACTCACCGCCACTAGGGGACATAACATCCCACCAATTCTGGCCACTGAACTTGCCACTCCCATCCCTGTTGTTCTCAGCGACGTGGGGTATATCTACCCACAACAAAATCACCAAACTTCAGGTTCAGCCCAATTATTTTTATGTATATACAGTACAGTAGTAGATAATTCAGATTTTGCAGTTTCCAAGTTGTTTACCTCGGGAGCGTAGATATAGACAGTGGTGAAGGATGAGCTGATAAAAGCTCGAGCTCCGAACAGAAGTACTGTTGTCACTCGTCTAGTTTGATGGACTACCAATGGCAATAAGAAGATGGTGCATGCAAATAACATGCTGCTCATTGATATTTTCCTACCAAATCTATCTACTGTGATAACAGACAGGACATAACCTGGTAATTCTGTCACAAAATAAAACAAAAGAATATCCAAATTAATCTAAACTAGTCTAATAAATCATAGTCCAATCGTATGTATGTATTTACCTGCAAAGGTAGTGATGAAAACATCCTTGTAGTTGATGTCAGTACTGGAGGTGGATGCCTTACGATTAGTTGACGAAGAAGAAGAAGAGCACTTATTATCTTTGCTATTCAGCTGAGTGGTGAGCAGAACGATACCGTAGTAGGAAGATGCGTTACCGAAAAAGACGACCCATAAGAGCAACGTTGACCTCCGTAGCTTTGGTGAAAGAAGCACAAGCATTGACCGGAATATCCCTGCATTAACGTCCTCGGACATGGTCGGAGCAGGTGGCGGAGTAGGAGGAGGAACATTATTAGTTTCCGTTTTAGCCGTTGAGACTGTAGGTACAGTAGTCTTGAGTTCAGAATCCGAAACAAGAGTACCAGGAGGCAGTTGTTTCCCATTGAGTTTGGCTAATTTTTCCAGGATTTGAAGGGCTTCAGTTTTTCTACCTTTCAAGCAAAGATACCTTGGAGACTCTGGTGTGAAAATATAGAAAGCTAGCAGGAAAAATGATGGAACAGCGGAGAGTCCAAGGAGCCACCTCCATACCAACCTTGGCATAATTATCCAGGCAAGTCCAGCCTCAACAATAGCTCCCAGAGTCCAAAAGGCAGAGAAAATAACCATCCAAATGCCTCTCCTAGGAGCAGGAACAAACTCTAAGAACCAGGAGAAGAGCACAGGACCACCGCCCACACCAACACCCACCAGGCATCTACATATCAGCAACGCTACGTAGTTTGGTGCAAGTGCGCTCAGTACTCCTGCTCCAGATGTTACTATTGCCGTCACCAAAAAACCTCTCCTATTATATCAAACACCATTTTCAACTGTAGTATAATACAAAGTGAAAATAAAAGGAGTAGAAGATTATTAAGACACACACACCTTCTTCCAAATCTGTCGGAAACAACACCCCAGGAATAAGCACCGACGAGCATGCCAGCAAAAACCACGCTGGAAATAAGGCTCTCTTGGCGGGAATTGAGATGCCATGCTGACTTAACTGATGGTCCAACAAACGACAGGAGCATCATCTCCATAGCTTCTGCTATCCAACCCATCCCCGCGTATAACAGCACTAGACATTGGTATTTCCCAAACCCAACCGCCACAAGCGCTTGGTCCACTGTGTATCTTGCTCCACCTCCTGGCTCCGCCATCTCCTATCCTATATATCGCCGACGGAAGTACTGAGTTTGTTTGTATATGCTGCTGCTTCATCCACAATCCACCCGTTTCTTCAACCAGCTACTCCATCTTTTTACTTATCTACCAACCATAAAGCACATACACTATGAAGTATGAATGGTAATCTAGTATGTGGTTGATGAACAACTACAGCCTACTATAGGAAAAGCTCCAAATTTTTGTACAATGATCAATTTAAGAGTACAAAGTAAATCAATTTTGTTTTGGTATAAACTGCGATTGGATACGGATGTGCCTACCTTACCTTGTCAGACTGAATTTAGGCGCCACCAGCTTTTCGATTTACATGTGAATGGTATTTAATATTACATTTATTTATTTGGTATCTTATATATATTTTATCTGTCTCATTGTTCATGAAGACCGACCAAGTGGACCTCTCTGATCCATTGCTTGTGTTTATAAGGCAAGCGGTTACGCATAATAACAATAATAAATTCGATTTGTGGAGCAATAATTATCGATTCTATCCTTTATTTTATTTTGAAAGATTACAATATTTTTCTTCACTGACGGAATCCTCTGAAATTGTTAATCACCTCCGGCGAAATTCTCGCCGACAATGGTTTTGTTTATTAAATTTTCATAAAGCGTTAAATTCAATTAATCAAAACTAGACCTTAAAATGGTCAAGTTTTGGAAACTTTAATATTGATAATAAAGAGCTTATTTATGCTACTCCAGTCTCATGCAAAGATAGGATGAGATAGTTTGGAGGCAAAGCTGAATATCTCTAACTTTGTTTACATATATAGTCAGCTTTGCCTCGATATATATGTCAACAAAGCTCAGAGATATTCAACTTTGCCTCGAATATCTCCCAAGTTACAGCAACAAATTGCAAAGCCGGGACAAAAGAGAGAGTGAGAGACTCACTGAAGAGCTTGTAATTAAATAAAGAATACTACCAACCTTAAAATCTGCAAGTCTGGGAGTGTGTGTTCTTCCTCTTTTTAGTTGGAGGAGATGGAGAGATAGGTCAGATTGCTTGGTGTGTGTGTATATATTAAACACGTAACTGTGTTTTCTCAGGACCAAGAATCACAAACAAACATCTTTTCCAAAATTACAGAACAAGATATCTTTTTAATCTTCTCGTGCTTTTACCGGTGGGACCCATAATTTACAGAGCCATGTATTCCGGGATGGAAGCCAAGGGTAAGCTTCTTCTTGCATATGATATGATACTATATTGTTGTTAAGTAGCGAAATGATATGGTAACAACAACTGCTAGCTTGCTTTAGTATATATTCTGCTAAGTGGGAGAGGAGAATTTATACTAATCGGTCTCATCAGCTTCTTCTTTATATATATAAAGCTTAGTATCTACTGTATATCTATGTGGTTGTGTAGAGTGTGGACTATAGAGATATTGAATAATGGACTCAGCAAGTGGAATCGTTTCTTCTTTTTGATATGGCCAAAGAAGTCTACAAAATAAAAGTCAACTTTTGCGTGTCGATGGAGACTCCAAAATTAGCACTCGGCCGTTGGCCCACGGTGACTATGGCCGAAGACGCACCCTCACACCTTCATTTACTCTGTTTTTTTGTCTCCACGCCTTAGTACTTGGCCCACGGTGACTGAGACTGACTACGGCCACCGCCACACCACTCATTTAGTCTCCTTCTTCTTCTTCCCCACATCCTCCTGTTGTTTATATCGACTCGAGTCTTCTAACGTGACGTAATTATAAGTTATCTAATTAAATTTTTTTATTTTTCGATGGGATAAGTTTGTTTTAAATTAACATTAGAGAATATACACAATTTGGACGCCTTTGCTTTATTGCTTGATAATTATACTCTCTCTTTCAATTTCACATCATTGGAATTTTGCAGTCAAGCTTGTAGACTTGTAAAAGATACGTATATGTATGGTCAACACAATTGACGTGAACTGACACTCAACCTACAGGTAATAGAAAAAAGTGTGGAAATCGATTGCCCTTTTGTTGTCAACTTTTTTCTCTTAGAGGAGAGGAGAGGAGAGACGTTAGTGATTAGAACACTTTGTAATCTCTAATAAATGTTGATCTTAATTACACACATTTTATGTTCCTTTCGTGACACGCAACATTTCGATTAATTGTCGTCAAAAACAAATTAACATACATCGTCACTAGTTACCCAAAAGCTTTAATTGGTCTGTGTTTTACCTAATAAGGATGTATACACAAGGATTAATGGTAATCTTGATATTGAAATATGTACGGTTTCATGATGACAGCAAATTATAAACGATGATAAGTTCGTAAGTCCTATCTCTCTAAAGTTGTCTTTATTCACATATTCTGATTCCCAAATCAATCACGCGTTGAATTGTCTAAAGTGGAACAATAAAGATAAAGCATTGCTCGTTGCTGTTGCTGTTGCTTTAAAGAGTTACATTTTCGTTTTTAGGTTTCAGTTTTCAGTCATGCGATGTAAGTACGTGGGATTATAATTAAGATCTCATTGTTATTATAAAATTTTTTATTAGAAAAACAATTAAATAATTATAAAAGACGTAAGTTAATTCTAATTTATTTGTTTATAAAAAAACATAAATTAAGAATATAGTAACATGCTAATGTTACAGGATTAATTATAACAACAAAAGCAAAAGGAATCACAGCGTGAGTTGGCAGACAAAATTCAAACGGAAGCAAACTTAACTTTTTGTCCAAAGAAGGAAACTTTTATTCCAAATATAATGGTGTATAGTTCTTTGGTCGGTACTTACTTTGAGATTCTCCTCCTAATCATCAACACATTGCATGTAAGCTAAGCCGACTTATATATATTTACGTAGTTGAATCAAATAAACTACAGTTGTTATTGAGTAGATATTTGGAATTTTATAATTTGTATTAAATATTATTGAGAAAATCTGTATGATTTTTTTTTTTTATTTTGGAGTAATTCCAAAAATTACCATGTATATACTTATAAATGAATCATATTAACATGATGAACATATATAATAATGGATGCCTCTATCAGACACACGTATAACAAACTTAGGGAAGGGATCTCTCTCTCCCTAAGTTTTGTGATATTTTGCTATTCATATCATTTTTAAAATGTGGACTAAATTAAGCCCACCATGACCAACACATTATAAAATTTTTAATTGTAGCTTACACATGCGATGCGAGTCTGAGTGTTTAGTAAAGTAATGCAATAGTCCTCTCTTCCACAATAATGACAAGCCATACCGACCGTTAAGACTTTCTGCACGAGGATCATTTGACATATCGTGTACAAATAATTTATTATTTAAGTAGGGAAGGGAACGGACTAAACTAAACATTATAAGAATATGTCGAAACTATCGACCTTCTTTTCTTCTTCACCCCTTTGGAGCGGGACGTCAAATATTAACAGAGAAGGTACAAACAAGAGCATATCCTTTTATCCCATATATCATATATAGGTATAATTTTATAACACACGGCTTCATCTAAATCGTACATGTGGATTGCACTTTTTTTTAAAATGAAAATGATAGGTTTTTTTTTTAATTATTATTATTATATGCAATTATTACAAGTTGTAATACTTTAGGGTCGTGTTCTTTATGGTCTTTCTTTTTGTGAACCTTAATGGTGATAAAGAGTATAATTTAAAGTGCAATTAAATTTGAAGCATCAACATTGAGCAGTAAGAAAGAAATAATACTGAGCTCCACTTGCATCTCCAAGTGTCGACTATTCCAATATATGATTGACAAGAAAAATTCTTCACCTCCTCTCAAAGTGGGAAACCATGATTGTTGAGTATTATAATATTTAAGCCTCAGTTCTTCTTCTTCTCATTATTATTAGTCTAATAATAATAATGATCTTTATGTTTCAAATCAGTTAAACCAACAGAAGGAAGATGCCCCCTTTGACTGACCTTTGGAAAGACCAAAAATGCAAGAGCCTGTTACCACATTCCGATGGGGTCATTCCTCACATACGTAACAATTAATCATAGTTTTACGATAATTTATTAGAAGAAGAACATAAAAAATCTACATCTTTCATAATTTAATAATATACAAGACGAAACATTGTTTCTAAATTCTACATGCATGATTTGTGGAACATTATGCTTCCTCTCCTATTAAAATTATTTAGGATTGGATGAAAAGGCAAGACGATCTACCAGGGGACGCCCCTTGGTTTCCAAGGGGAAGAAGAAAGAGCAAACGCCCGATACTATAATTACACCAACGAACAGAAGAACTGCTGCCGCTTGATGGCATCCTTGCACCAAACTTATCGCTACCAGAGGGCACACAGCTCCACCAACTCTTCCAATAGAACTTGCAATTCCAACACCAGTTGATCTCACTGAGGTTGGATATATCTACAATCATCATCATCAAATATCATTTCAAAGAGTATGGTTCGTTCAATCTATGGATTACAATATGCGTGTAAATCTTCATTTTATACGATAAAATATTTCGCATTTATTTACCTCCGGAGCATATAAATAGACGATCGTGAATGATGCTGTCACACTTGCTCTACCACCAAATAGAAGAGCTGTCGTTAGACCTGTAGACCGATGGACTACCAATGGCAGCAGGAAGATGGAGGAGACCACTGAGAAAGCCACCATTGAGAGCTTTCGACCGAGAATGTCAACTGTAACAGATGCCAAAATATATGCAGGAAACTCTGCAAATACAGTAAAAAGCTGAATGCTATTCAATTTCTTTAAACCGATAAAAAGGGCATTGACTTCACTGGTCCAAATAAACATCTTACCTGCTAAACTAGTAATGAAAACATCTGCGTAGTTGACTCCTTCAGAACTTTGTGACAGCATTTTAGTTTGACCGCATTCATTACTCCCAGTGCTCAATTCGGTGGAAAGCAAGACAAGGCCGTAGTATGAAAATAAATTTCCAAAAAATACTATCCACATGAGCAAAGTCGACCTAATTAATTCTGGCGAAAGAAGCAGTAACAGTGAATTGATGGGACCAGTAATAGTCTCCTTCTCCTGAGAACAAGTGACATTTTCATCCTCCCCCGAGTCCGACACAAGTAAAGGCGCTGTCTCAGGCAGAAGGCTCTTCCCTTGCACCTCAGCTTTAGTTGTGACAAGAACACCACAAGGCACTTCTTTCCTATTCAATTTGGCTATTTTCTCCAGAATTCTATGGGCTTCATCTTCTTTGCCTTTTAGACATAAATATCTTAGTGACTCTGGGGTGATGCCGTAAAATATGAGAAGGAAAAGAGATGGCACAGCAGAAAGACCAAGCAGCCACCTCCAGCCCAATCTAGGTATCACAATCTGCATAGAACAGTTCAACCGATGAGTGTACTTCTACCCCTTGTAGCATCTAGAATCCCAATTCTATGGTTTCGTTGCAATAGCAAAATTTATAGTTAAATGCACAGAGTAACCATGTTGGACTGGGGAAGCTACAATTTTAATGAAAAATGGAGTACACTGTAATCTTGAAACTTTCACCAACAATCTGGCAGGACACCATTTAAGAGACCAATAGAAAAAACATTGTTTAACCATAAGAACTTTCATTATGAATCACAGTGAAAGATGTTTCCTTATAATCCATTCAAGCCACGCATGGTATAGGCACTTCAACATTTAATTTCAAATAAGAAAATTTTCCCTTCTACCAGACATCTATTAGACAAAGGGTAAAATCTTATTCAAATTCCTACTAGTATGCATTTTGCACGCAGTTTTATACAAGAAAAAAGCATCTCCACCATCTATCCTTTGAATCTTAAAACATTAGTCAAACTTTTCTCATTGGACAAGAATGCGAAGCAAATGTTCGTAATGACATCGCATGTGCAGCCCATGCCAGTCAGTTGACCAAACCCAGTTCTTAGCTAATAAAGAGTTGCTTAGTGGTAAACAAGATCAACCTGACATTCAGTCAATTCTTTAAGAGTCATGGATACGTGATGGCAACAAAAGAGTCTTTTTGTAACTGCATGATACGCTAGCAAGGAGATTCAAGATGCTCTGAACCTTCTCGATTGTATTCAACTTTTTCTTGAGCATATGCATCAGAAACTATCGAATCAAAAGACATAGCAAGAATGCCACATACACATCCCAGAGATCAATTTATTACAACACCACCAGAATTTGGTACATGCAATTCTCCATATGGAGATTTAAATCTCTCGAGAAACCAATCATTATCCATGTCTGAAAGATGAAAGCATGCATTTTTTAAGGATTTGTTCTAAAAGATCGAGAGAAACTGGAAAATGGCAAGAAAATCACAAGCATACCCATGCTAGCGCAGCCTCACCAACAGTTCCAATTGACCATAGGGCCTGAAAGACAACCATCCAGAAGCCTCTGTGTGGTGCAGGTACGAACTCCAAAAACCATGCAAACAGTACTGGACCACCTCCCAGACCAAGGCCAACCACAAACCGACAGATTAGCAATGTGACATAATTTGGTGCCACGGCACACATAAAACCAGATGCAGAAGTTACTATTGCTGTGACCAGAAATCCTCTCCTGAAGGGATAGAAAGTTAAAAAGGGAATTAATTGCACTGGAATATAATTGAAAGCACTCATCATTTGTAGTTTTGAAAAACTATACAGTTTAAGAGATAAACTGCTGCATCACAGTTGGATGGGATAGCTTGACCTTCAATTTTTCGCCCTGAACTTCCAGTTGACCAAGTATTAAAAATAAACGTTATTTTTTGTTCCTTTTTTTCTGTAGAAAAAGCAAAGGAGCTGGTGAAACCAACCAAGAACACTCGACCGGTATCATTTTCAACCAAAATGCAAATGAGTAAATGAGAGATGAAAGACAGGGAAGATGATTTGACAACAGATACTGAAGACCTCAAGTATTCAAGTCCTCTACTTCCCTGTTCCTAGAATTTACTTTTATTATCGTAATTTTCCTTTCTGTTCTTTGGGGCAAGACAGAATTATGGTTTCTTTGAGTGCATGAATTGGAGGCAGTCAAGCCAACATGTTGGCATCCAAATGCACACATTCAAAAGGCCTTCTTTGCAGATAGAAAAGATAAAATGCAAAAAAATTCGTCATCAAATGCTTGACAGAATCATCTCATCTTCAAGTTGTGTCAATTATAGTATGATTAGTTGAAGTACTAGGCCCAAGAAACAGAATAAAAGTCTCCCACAAATTGTAATGGTAGACTAAAATGAATTGTCAATTCATAATTGAAATTATGCCAAAATGTCCTAGTACACAGAGAAGTTAGGAGAACATACAGATGCGAAAGCAGTAAAGTACGGGTTTTGGATGAAGCATAAGGGAAAGAGTAATTGGTAGACTGACCTTCTTCCAAATCTGTCCGAAACCAAGCCCCAAGAATATGCGCCAATCAGCATGCCAGCAAAAACAACAGTAGTTATAAAGCTTTCCTGGTCAGAGGTAAGGTTCCATTGGGACTTGACAGATGGTCCAACAAAGGAGAGAAGCATCATTTCCATTGCTTCTGAAATCCAGCCCATGCCAGCATAAAGGAGCACAAGCCATTGAAACTTCCCAAACCCCAAAACTAGAAGAGCGTCATCAACATTGTACCTTGGGTCTATATCTGCCATCTACAATACACGGATAAAGCAGCATGATTGACACTTTCGACGACTACAACAGCATCACAAGAGACGTGTTCCTAAATTCTGAACCAAACTCTGAAAAACCTTTATTCAAATTATGATTACAAATTAAAGTTTCTCTCTCTCTTTCTCCGCTCGTTTATTCAATAAAATGACAAACAGCATTCAGCTGGAACATCTACAAATACTGATCACATGTACGTAAAATAAGAATTAGAGGACAAAAAAGGAGGCAAAGGAAGGGTGAAAAGAGAGAGGAACAAAATATTTAGAAACAGAGACAAAGTCATCAACTTCTCTCGGAGAAAACAAAAGCAACACGGATAAGACTATGGTTAGTTTCCCATCAGAGAAATTACATTAAGAAAGAGAAGACACTTATGAAAATTAGGAGTTCCCATCTCATAGCATATGCTAATGAACGAAGTACAGAAAAGGAAACAAGAGCCAACTAAACTGGCAGAATCATTAGAGAGTAAAGGACAAACCTTTTTGGAGATGGTAAGAGAAAGAACTTTGCTTCTCTTCTTCTTCTTCTTCTTCTAGTTGTTGTAGCGGTTAGTCAATACCGAAAGTCAAAATGGGGAAGCTAGTAACGGAAAAATAAAGTTCCCATTTTATAGCGGATGTGAGTGAGGTCGCTTTCATGTGTTTTTGGAGAAACAAAAAAAGATATAACAAGGTAGCCCATTATTTGTATATGTAATATCAACACGTCCAAGAACGAAATGAACAGCGAAGAATGTGCCTATTGAATTGCCAGTTGTGTAAAAAACATGAGAAGAAGCCAGTGCGCTTCCTTTGATAATTTAGGTTTTCTAGGCTCAACACCATATGCAGCCAAAAATGTCATTAAATGCACGTATCCGCAGACTTTGTCTTTCTTTTACAAATTCTTAATTACTTTTTGTCGTTTGGAAATGAATGGTAGTGAAAGAGAACATCAAAGCTTGGGGGAATGAATCTAAGTTCAGTTCTTTTTTTTTTTTTTGTATATATTCATGTTAACGAGACTGTGAGAGGATTAGAAAGTTGTGTGTATATTTGCTATCATAATATGCAAAGAAAAAAGTTTAATATTGATAATCATCAATAACATACCAAAAGATCTGATCGAAAGATAAATTGGACATGTGATTAGTTTGAAGAGGTGAATTGGGTGTATTTTTTAGGGAAATGAACCATGAATTGAAACATGTGTTACTAATATGTTCGGTAGAACTTTGAAACTCGAAACACAGAGCAATTGAATGAAGTGGGAGAGAGTTCTGTACAGTTTCTGTATAACTTCAAAACAAAATGGAAAAGTAACAAAATATTCCTTGGCATTCACGTATAAATCCAACCTAATCAGCATCTGGTGGTCCTCTGTTCAATTAATAAAACATTTATAAATGTTCTGATTCCATCTGCGGATACCGGACGGTGTCATTTAATGCAATGTCCCAATACAACCTATCAGGACCACTCACCAATACGATACATCTCCCGAATCTTTTTGGTTCTAACATTCATTTCTCGGGCTTCTTTGTCATGGAGATAAGCTACGTCAGAGAGATAAGATACCTAAATGAAAGTAACAGTCTTTGGAAAACGTTAAACGACCACAATAATGGGGTGGGTCATGATGATTCTGCTGCACAAAGTACTAGTGATGCGTTTACTGGTCCCTCACATGTTAATAACAATGCTACTTTCTAATCAGATTTGCTTATATCTGTTTTTCTTCTTTATTTCCATAGTTCAGATTTAACACTTTTGAAGCATCAGATATCACTCCTCAACCTAAAACTTCTTCACCTGAACTACAGCTCCATGCTTCATCCCAGATTCAAGCATTGCCTCCAAAACTGCAAAATCTCTGGCTCCTTCATAGTATGAGAGGCGAGAATCAGCTTCGTAGTTACTTCCCTGCTGTAAACAAAGAACAAAAATTACAAAAACAAAAGGAAAAGGAAAAGGACAATTTCATAGATGACATATATCTCATTCAAAACTTAAGCTTGATGAGGCATATCTATTTACTAGATCTGATATAACATGCAGCTTATTTCAAACATGAAGTAATCATAAATAGGATATGAGTAAAGTATATGCCAGGATGGAAATGAAAAGCATCTGAGAAGAAGCACTTTCTTCCTTCATTCCCAGTTTATAAAGAGAAATGAAAGCTAAGTTTACAGTATTTGGAGACCTGTGAGGCAGATGAAAACGTATCACATCATTAGAACAAAACAAACCAATACCACCTGCATATTCTTGGATATGCAGACAATAAAATTATTATTATTATGTGTAGAAGTATGTTTATGATACCTCAAGAGTGGACTGTGATATGTCATGCAAGAAGGTTTTTAGTTCATCAGTCACTCCACTAAATGGGTGGAAGGAGCTTTTTCTTTGCCCATCAACACCATAAATTGAAGCCTGAAATACAAAACAGGGGATACCAACTGAACATGCCAATTTTGATAAGTCATTTGGGAGAAGAAACGTGACTAGTAAACAAGTTTAAGCTTCGAAGTAGATTAGACATCTTATGCAAACTGTACATCCAAGTCTTTTTTAAATATGCCAAAGGTCTAATTACTGTAGTAAATTGACATTTGAATACCAGGTAACCGTGTTGTCCATCTTGTTTCCCACGCTCAACTTCCACGGTTCCCTTTAAGCCAACAATCCGCCAAAGTATCTGAAGAACTAAAGGCTATGAGAAGGGATATAAGCACATTGGAACTTATAGTCAACAAAATTTCTGACTTCACCACGTGCCTTGGGAGATTTTGATGACACTACCATGACAAAAATTCCAGCAGTTCCGTTCTCCAGTTGGCTAACAATCATAAAAATGCAAGTTATCTTTAGATCTCCAATTGTTTGAAGAAAAGATGAGTTGGAAAACTAGCTCCCTGAAGAAGCTTACAAGACTGAGGATATGTTATCTGGTGGAGGCAAAGCTGGATCAACATGAGAGGTTATAGCCAACACTGAGCTCACCTCACATCCGACAAGCTGTTAACACATGAAACAACAAATTTTCAAGGATAAGTAAGGATCAACAAGAATGATAAAAAAGAACCCTTCAATTTTCAAGCCCAGTGATTAAAGCCAAGCCTTGTTGATCCGAGACTATAATTTCTCTCACAACATAGAAGGAAAATTCAGTATAGATGTCTAAACTTTCAAACATTCATACCAGTCCGACAAGCTATTAACAGCATGAAACAAAAAAATTTCAAGGATAAGTCAGGATCAAAAGAATGAGAAAAAAGAAATCCTCAATTTTCAAGTCCAGTGATTAGAGCCAAGCCTTGTTGACCTGAGAATGTAATTTCTCTCGCAACATAGAAGGAAAATTCAGTATAGATGTCTATACTTTCTAACATTCATACCAGTCAACGTCAGATGTTTGTCACTTGAAAACAAAAATGCTCCAAAGCAAAAAGGTTTGGGCAACTAGAAAGAGGCTCTCCAGCAATGCCTTTGACATAAACCTCTAGTAAAATTTTACCCCTATTTCAGTTCAAGAATATCAAATTAATTCTCTGGTATCATTAGCGGCAACATATTGTGGATGTATTGAGCCTGGTAATTTAAACTTCAGATTGGACTTGTCAGTAAGGTATAGTCTCCGTGCAAAATTACCATTCTTAGTCCTGCAATGAAATGCACCCCCATGTCTACAATAAAGCCTCCCTGCCCAAATACAAGAACAAAAGAGGTGATATAAAATGCCAACATAAGAGTAGCTTAAGTGTGATATAAATTTTAGTGAGCAATTTCACAATCAATACACCAATTTCACATTAGCATCTAGACAAATGAAAGTCAGGAACCACATAGACTTCTACAATGTGTGACAGTGTTACAGTCCAACTGCTCCAGTCCTTCTCAAGTTATTAAGACAGCATCTTGTTTACCATCATTATGCCCAAAATTATCTGTTGATCATCCTCTATTTGAAGGATATTGCACAGGTTTCATTTATCAATCTAGATAAGGATAGACCGAGTTTCAGTTTGGACGAGTTCATGAAGCAGTTCAATATGTGCTTTGGGCCCTTTGTCCATGGCAATAACCTAGGAGAGTTAGCCGAATTAGGCTGATTCTGTATGGTAGTGGAATACCAACGGAAATTTGAGCAATTCCCTATCTATTCCAGTTCTCTCTCATCTAACTAGGGACAGATTTTCCTTAATGGACTGCCATATTAAATAACTCTGGAGGTGCAGTTACACTGCCTAGAGGCTCTGGCAAGTGCTATGAGTATAGCATTTGTCTGTGAATGTAAAGGGACTTGGGGGGATCAAAGCTATTAGTGACAGAGCAGAAAGTTCTTCCAAGAGGTTGATCAAGCTGAATTCATCAAAACCCCAATTCATTAAACATTTGCGTAGAGCTTAAATGGAGAAAAATAGGGCAAAATCCCTTGCAATGAGACCTATTTTGTCTGACATCGATTCAAGCAGTTATTCTGGATTGAAGGAGTGGAAGATTCAGACTTGGCAAAACAAGATCAGCATAAATTTTGTTGATGAAAGCAGACATAAAATCTCCATTCATGCTATTACATAAACCTTGAACTTTCATATATAGCAAGTCTAGGGTTCTGTGATAGGGTAACCTCTTCCAGTGTTGGTGGATTCAGGAAGTAAATGCTTAGGTGTGAATAATCTGCTCTTAGTTGTGGAAAAAGAAAAAGAACTCCACATTAGTGGCAAATAGAGGTGATCAACAACTTGCCTTTAGTGGAGGAGAAGAAAAGGAATTCCACATTAGTGGCAAATGGAGAGAGATTAAGAAGTTTAGGAGTTTGTTCAAATGTTTCCTGGTATCTAGGAACTCAAATTTTTTATTTGGATCCATTCTACCTCCCTCTGGGCTGTTTCAAAGCTTTAGTTGTGGCAAATTGGCTGAAGAAGCTAGGACCCATTTGTTGGGATTTTTCTGCTTATGGATCCATTTTTGAGAAAAAGGGTGAGAAGACTACAAAATAACAAGGACACTGCTTAGACTTCTATAACAACTGTATTTATGGGAATGATATGGGAGAAAAGAAGACAGTTATTTCTCAAAAATTCAATCTTGAGAAATAGGGTTCTACTTAATGAGCCCTTCTAAGTTTCTAATCATAGGTGAACAAGAACGAAAATTCAGCAAACAAAATTCCATTATTAACTCTACCACTACCACTGATTTTGTAGTTAGCAGATGTAAATAGATTCCAAAGAATGGTCAATAAATGATAGTCATGAGAATGGAACATGTCTTCATGCCAGTTGGGATTGGAAACAACAACCAGTCATTCGAATCTTACATGCAATTCATTAATTGCATTTGAATTGCATCTGTTGAGGCATACTATAGAGATCATTTACTTAACATGTACTCAAGTAATGCAAAGCACATGTGTTGTGAAAATTCCTTCTGTGATCAGCATTGAAAAATCAGTATTTAATTGTAAAATGGAAGACCTACGGTAAATTTGCGCCTCCAAGAGCTTGAGAAGTAAGGATTTTCGCTATTCATGGATCCTTCAACAATAAGTTGGACATTCATTATGTCCCCAATCTCAGCCACTAGCTTCTTGCCCTAGAAAAAAGTTAATAAATGCATCAGAATTTAGAGTAATTTAAAGCAGCACAGAAATGCAAAACAAGTACCTCCAACAAACCAGGCTCAAATCTGTAGTTCTCAGCAATTGCCCAAATTGGTTTGCCTGGTACATCTGCAGCTATTGACTTGTAGCTCAACAGTGCACTTTCTATTTCAGTTATAGCTGCATTATTAAACACAATCAATTTCTTAAGACTTGAAACATCATATAATGGAAAATCTAAGGGTCCTGCAGAAAGAGTGTGGCAGTAAACCCTTGAAAATCAATATGGTTCCTTGCATCCATGCAAATGTTAGGAAAGGATGCACGCTCAAGTATCTTGATAGTACATATCAAAACGTATGCAATTCATCCACTCTTGAAAACTTTTTCATTTTTTTCTAAACAGCATAAAAGAAAGGAGGAAGTACATCCAATTTAACTATGTCAATCTCAAGCAGATATCAACTTAATAGCCTGTCCAGTATCAGGTTAAAAAAAAGAATGAAATCCATCTAAACAACATCTTTTTCTATATACAAAAAAAGGACTAAAAGTTTCAAGTAGAAGAGACTCTCCATGTGTGAAAATTTTATACTTCCGAAATTCTAGGAACAGAGACAGATCCACCAAAAACTGAAATAAATTGGCAAGAATACTAACAGTTAAATGTAATTTGAAAAGGAAGAAAGGAACAGAGTTCCTACTTACAAGCTGCTGCCGGTTTCTCTTCAGCCGATCAAGTTAGACAAGCAAGATGGCATGTCACAATATACAAGCAAACTTAGTAAGATGCACAAGATGAGAAATAGATTAAAAAAGAAAAGAAAAGATTCATCAATCAAAAGAAATAAACGGAGCATCCACGCCTGCAGGGTTTCGTTACTATTCCACTAATTTGCAACTATAAGTGCGTGTGGGTGGGAGAGTGAAGAAGGGCAGTGGGTGAAAGGAAAGAAAACATCATCAAGTACATTTTCTTTTTCTTTCAAATTTATATCTATTGCTATTGTATTCTTTATTTTTCCATTTGTTTCACCAATCTCCACTATCCTCTTTTTCTCTTTTTTTAGAAAAGAGAAATAAAAATCGTAACATGCATTCCCATTCAGTTTGTAAGTATGTAAAGTGTGCCTTTGAGCAACCTTGAAGGACATGTTTCCCTGCCTTGAGCAGCCTTAGTGAGATATCAACCTGCATAGTAAGGAACAACAATCTATGTAGCGAAGACTGGTGCGGTAGATGAAAGTAGAAGGTATACATACATGGAACTGAGAATTGGGATTTCAAAGCAGGTATAAACCTGAGATTGAGCAGCGAGGACGACAGCAACGGCCAGAATGGAGGGATCCTGAAGAATTTGAAGGAAGCCCTCTTCTCCCCATTTGCATTGCACTCCTGGGAAATGCTTACTTGCAATCTCCACTGCAGCACTCGTTGTTTCCTGAATGAAAGTGAGGATTTAGGAATGAAACCAAAAGAGTAGAGTTGAGAATGGAAGAAATGAGATAGATAGAGGTCACCTGAGATCGGCTCCAAATGACAGAAAGAGAGATGAGATTCTTAATCTCAGACAATCTGGGAATGTATTGAGTTCTGACGAATATACCTCCTCCCACTATAGCTATCTTCACTCCTCCCATTCTTCTCCAATAATACCCTGCGACTCCGGTCTCCACCTCAGATCAGATCTCTCTCTCTCTCTCTCTCTCTCTATATATATATATATATATAGTGGTTAGTTAAACGATTTCTTAGC
>JANIHZ010000003.1:60994792-61004807 GCA_027478365.1 Erythroxylum rufum | reverse complement strand
ATAATTATATAAATTATTCAACATTCATGATTTGAATTTGACAAAATATCATCCCAAAATTAGGTTGGGTAATTTTGTCAAACCACATCTAAATAGATATGGTGGGAGTGCTATTAGCAACCGGAGGAGTGCTAATAGCGGCACCCGAGAGAGAAGACAACGACACCGTTTTCTTTCCATTAACTGATAGTAATAGTGACATTGCAGTCATCCCAGAAACGTTTAGAATATTGTGGCTGTCAAACAATTAATTATGAACTTATAGTTGTTTTCTTCTAAAAGAAATGTCAATGCCCATATTAAAGATATTTTCCATAATGTAGTTTCTTTTGGGCTTGATCCAAATTCATGCCTTAGTATGGAATAAATTTGGCGTATCCAGTTCAAATAATTGGATTTCAAGTCCAACTAAAATATCTACAAGACTTTTTTCAAAATTTCAAAACCGAGTTCGGCTTGAATTCAAATTAGGCCTTCCAAACATAGATCCAGCCCAACCCAAAACCAACAGTCAATCAGGATGGCAATGAACTAATACTCGCTCAATTTTTCAAAATAATTTTTTAAAATAAAAATATAAAATAACATAATTTTTTTAATTTAGTTTAAGCTTGAGCTGCCTAAGCTCAGATTTGCTTGAAATTTAATTCTTTTAAATAAAACGATATTTTATTTAGAATAATTGAATATCGAGTTAACATAAGCTTGAATCTGACCCATAAGTTGACCCACTGAAAGTAACTAAATATAAGCTTATTGGTCAAAAATTGTCATCCCTAACCGTGCCTATTCCCACATAACACATAGCACAATTGAGAAAAGAAAATTTTGCACAAGATAAATTGATCATTTTTGGCATAACCAATCAATTTGTTGCGAAAAAAAAAGAAGAACAGAAGAGAGAAGAAGAGAAGGAGAGAAGGAGAAAGAGAAGAGCCCAGAAAGTAGAGAGAAGATCAGAGAATTTTAGAGAGAGACACACACACACACATTAGCTAATTCATAATCTACTTTCGAGAGAAACGATTACAATCTTTATACTTGTTACAGCTGTATAACAGTTATAGTATTTTTATATGTAACACTCCTTTCTCCTTTAGAAAACCTTGTCCTCAAGGTTACGAAGGTTTACAGAATGGATAAAAAATGAATAATCTGTTTTTCTTTTTACTACCCATCTTTTTCGAAACATCACCAACAATTACTCCTTTAGCATCATGAAGGAATGATATTAGATTATCATAATGAGACACAATCGCATAGAAAAGTCCAGCAATGTAACCACCTACAAAGCTCACAATTTGCTCATTTAACAAAACTCCAAAACTAGATGATATGCTTCTATACTTTGCAGGGTCAATTTACATGTTACTCTTAACGAAATTAAAAGGATTAACCGTCATGTGGGTTAGACCACGGCTGAGAAGACCACCAGCTATACAAGCAATGTAGATAGTCGGAGAGTACATTTCGATCTTACCGGGCTCGCTAGGAGAGGGGACGACTAAGGAATTATCAGAGGCGACATCTTTGTTATTTATAAGAGGGGTGGACTTTACAACCAAAGACTCTATGTAATCTTTCTCTTGCATGGGTTGCTCATTTTCATTCGTGAGTTCCGGAATAACTACAATAATAGCTCCCACTTCCACTCCTTGTAGCTTCAAAAATTGTCACCACAATTTTAAGCTTAAGCAAGTTGTTCACTAAATTTTTTGTTCTGTTTAGAGCTTCTAAAAACATTTTCTCATTCCTGCTTTGAAACTCTAGAAACATTTTCTCGCTACTGATTTGTGCTTCCATCAAGTTTTTTATGTTTTCTTCGATTCCACGTAGAATCGACTGCTCTGATACTATTCGTTGCGAATAAAATTGAAGTACAGAAGAAAGAAGAAGAGAAGGAGAAAGAGAAGAGTCCAGAAAATAGAGAAAAGAACAAAGAACTTTAGAGAGATTGAGATATAAAAATACACACACATTAGCTAATTCATAATCTGCTTATGAGAGAGACGGTTACAATCTTTATACTCATTACAGAGGACAAGATTTTTTAAAGTACGTATAAAAATATTATAGCTGTTACACAACTATAATGAATATAAAGATTGTAACCTTTCTCTCGTAATCAGATTATAAATTAGCTAATGTGTGTGTCTCTCCTCTCTCTAAAGTTCTCTTTTTTCTCTACTTTCTGGACTCTTCTCTTTTTCCTTCTCTCTTCTGTTCTTCATTTTTTTTCGCAACACAATTCATGTTACAAAACTGTCAACTGTACTGTGTACACTGCATTAGGCACAGATCACTCATTTTCTGGGTATACAAAACAAGATTACGACCCAATACTCCCCCCAAATGCATTGGAATTTCCCTCAAATTCAGAATGCCATTCAATACCAATACTAACAGTAATAACAATAATGTCAAACTATCATCTCTACCTATCGTGCTCGGTTATAACGGGTACTAATAATCCACCATCCTTACTGCTTCAGATGAATGACACCACAAACTAACTACCAAATCTTTTAACTCCAGGACCTATAACCTATCTGCATCTGCAAAGACATATCTTCACCAAATGACACTTAACAAATTAACCTAAAAACAAAAAGGGGGCTGCGAAAGTCAATCGACTTATTTTCAGCTTGAAGCGTTTGAACATAGATATCTTCTCTCGGTTCTTCACTCACTCCACTTTGTGTAGCATATTCCAGTGCCATCTCGTAGTCCACCTGCAAAACCGAATCATACATAGATACATCAATATTTACTTCAGCTTTACTTGCATTCTGTCGCCAACCTAAAGAAGCATGTACTGTCGCTCAGGTGCCTACTCTGGCATACGCAAACCCATTTACTACCCTAATTTGGGTAACCTTGCATCCCCAGTCTAACATGTCACTAAAGAAATGTTATCTGAGAAAAACTAGATCCTGTATATAACAACACTAAGGATATCAACAGACTACGAAGGCCGTATAGACCTAAAGTTACAAAGTAAACTCACCTGTTCAATATGTTGAGCAAGTTTTTCCCGGAGAGTCTCTTTTGTTATTTCTTGAGTGAATACTTTATGCAGTATTTCTGCATCCATCTCCTCGCAGCGTTTCTTCTTTGATCTATAAGACTGTGCCATTTCTTTCAAGACATCATAGACAGCACCAGAAGCATCGGGGATGTATCTAGTCAAAATTCAATTTCATTATACACAAACAAGAAGCAAAGCCTCATTTCACCAACCGAAGGGAATACAGATTCTGTTGCAGATTTACTTGCTTAGATTGCGTTTCCTGTCCTGTTGCTCACGAGCCTGCATTTTCTTCACTATTTTGGACTTCAGTTGGATGCAACACTGCTGAACAGCAGACTGAAAAGACTGGCATGGTCAGTTTACTCGACCTCCCAACTGAGGAGACAACAAAAAAGAAAATTGGAAATGTCCCACCTTGACAGCAGTTGCTATCTCATTGATATCATCTCCAATGTACTCCTTGCCAGTCCCTTTGAAGGGGATTTTTGTGCTCACAATGCTCACAAAGACACCAATCCTGTCTTGCAATTGGTTGATCTTGTAATTTCCCCAGCTGAAAAGAATAGGCACTATTTGTATCCCAATCTTAAGATCTTACACTGAACACTCAGTCCCACGCCATAAAATTTGGAAAAATAAAATAAAAGACTGGTATGTCCTACTTGATTCTCTTAAGGGCAGTCCTGGTGACAACATCAGCTCCTTGTTCAAAAAGAAGTGGAATGCGGTTTGCAAATCGGAAGATATTTAGACCCTGGATGTTGAGTAGGCAAAGCCAATGAAACAATGGCCAAAGATAGAAAGGATAATCACTTCCTGACTACCTAAGTTCAATCAGCTATGAATTTAAAATAAAATGAGACTTTCTCAATTCCATAACAAAAATCAGATCTATGAGCACCATATCTTGCTTTCAATGCCTAAGAAATCCTGTAGTTGATTCCTACTATCATCTGAAAATGCTAGGTTGATTTATCTTCCATATTTCATGTTTTCCTGTTAAGTTTCAATTTGCAGGCAAAGCCCCAGATCCTCAAAAAAAAAAAAGGATCTGATCAAACATAAAGAAATTTCCAGCCCTGATCTGTTTCTTTTCTGTTGGCAATACAACATTAAACACTAGTAATTACCTGCTTAACATCCTTTCCACCCACACTAACACCAGCTTCCACAATGAACGGGTGCCCTTCAAAGACTTGTGCACTGCATATAATACGATACTACACAAGGTCAAGTATATAGGAAATTATGTATTCACTGCACAAAAATCATAATTCCAAATTTAAAGAGTTCTGGAAGACTAGAACTTTGAAAAAGAACAGGCCAAAACAACAAAAATTTTGAGCACAACCTCCCCGAAAAGGTAGCAACCATGTCTGGGTGCAACTCCTTTATAATCCCAAGACGAAGATTGTATTCACCTGCAGGACTAAGACACTGAAACTGAATTTATAAGCAGCGTGTCCAACCAAAAGAATATCACATAGATGCAGAACTTTGTTGTGCAACTGTCACAACCATCAGTTAACCTTAGATTGAAACAAATAAAAACTTACCTCACCAGTAGGATCGTCAAATTTGGCTTGACGAAACAATTGATGGATGCGAACTATCTGTTGATCAGTAAGAGACTTAACAGCCATTTTTGGACTAAATTCTGGACCCATTTCCCCTGAAAATTTGAAGACATTATATCAATAGAACTCAACTCAAACATCTGAGAATTAGTTTTATGATTACAATTAACTGTTAAAAACAGCATATCTGAATTGTTACTATACGATTAATACCAAAGCAGCTTATTATTTGTAGGATGCCTAAAAAGTTGAAGGATATAAATGAAGCAACCTCTCACCAATTAATCGTTCAGCATGTGACTTTCCTATATTCACAAATTCATGCTGAAGAAATTGCAGAAGAGTATGTTTTGAAGTTTCAGCAATGAGGCGTTTGATCAATAGTAAATCAACAGATGATGGATGGTGTTTTGTCTCAAGAGGAACTGGGGGCATGACATCTGTTCTTCGAGCAAATTTTATAGTAATGTTCTTGCTGTCAAGGAGAAAAATATCACCGCAAGGAAAAGCAGTAGATTAGAAGAGTAAAAACAGGAACAATTCATTTGTGCAGAATATAAAGTGATGATAAGATATAACGTTGGGGAGAGAGAGAAAGAGGGCATACTCAGATGCATCTGAGATAAATCTAAACAGAAACTGTGCATAAGGAGTAATCACAGCCATTTGCCGCATGTAGTGCAATATTTTGGACTGCATTTACAAATAAAGATGAGGTCAGGCAAAGAAAGCACCGACTTATTCGTAGCGTAACAATTGCAAGTGACAACTACCACATGCATCTCATAAATTTGACATAAAGAATGAAATGATAGTACCAGCCAAATAGTTTGTACATACACGGTAAGTGGTCCAGTTTCCCTCAATGATCACTTGAATTTCAGCTCCATGCCACCCATCATCATTGCTCCTTTTTTCATGTAAATGTACATGAGGAATATTCCTGATAAGTTAGAAGAAAACAATTTTTCAGTATGGCCAGGTATATATGTTAATAGTGAAGCTCAGCACATTACAAAAGGTAAAATAGGAACCCATTACTAGGTCCAGAATTGGGTAACCAATACACTTAAACATAAATGTCTTACAACATGCAAAAGTAAGTGAATACATGAAAACAAACATAAACATTCTACATCTTTTTTGTTGATTCTTACTGATGGATATCTATGTCCAGCCTGCAGAATGAAGTATACTTTTGGCCTCTCATCGATGAAGAGATTTCTATTGGAAGCCCAGTGCTCATTTTGGACCATATCAATGCCTGCACAAGTAAATTGAGAAGTTAAAGAAATCAAGATACATGGTTAAATTTGACAATACACTCTATAGAACATCAAAACCAAATTTGTCCTATATAGCAATTTCATTAAGCACATACATAGGGCAAGTATCTTCAACAAAGACACTACACCAGTAGAATCCCGACTATGGAACAATTAGGATATTCCATTGAATGAAATCACTATATTTGCAACTGAGAATGAATTCAAGAGAATACTTGGTGGCCTTAGACATTATAATTTCCTCAGTTCAAAGAAAGAAGACTTGGTTGATTCATTAAGAGTTTAAGACACAGGAATGGCGAGATGCATGTAGAGTTTTGCAATCATATTGATGAAACAATCGGCAGCGGTAAAGCTTTACCATTTTTGCACCAAGACCAAATTTCCCGCGGGTTTGCTTCAGCCCATATTTTGTCCCTGAAAGAACTGTAAACAGCAAGGCGCAATGCCTTCCAAGTAAGCTTAGGCGAGCACATGAGCATGCCAAGTATTTGTACAATGCATATCTATGAGTAACCAAAATGATGGAAAGGCAATATGAATTGAAAATATGAACCTCGTCCAAACATATTTGGGATGTCATCATGTGGCATTCCTCTTCCATTATCCTGTAACATTGAAAATCCATAGATTCTAAGTATTTCAAGTGCATTGCGATGTATGAGAATAAAAATACAACACTAATACTCAAGGAAACCTATTTATAAAGTTTATATGAATATACTAGATGATTAAATGGAAAAGTGCATCAGACCTGGCAGGTGACTTTGTAAAACGAAGCCTCACCTCGGCCCTTCGTGCCCTTTGCAGCTGATGGTTCTTTGACTTTCTTCCGTGGAGCAACATTCTTAGCTAATATTTCCTGAGCACGAGCTTCCTTGGCTAATCTTTTCTGCATTGAATCATATACAATGCAAATAAACAGGTTTGAGAGAACGTAGATGTGTATAATATTGGTGGGCATCAGTTCTTTCGCATGAAACCACCAAGGCACACTTGGGTGATGTTTGGTAGGAGGTAGTGGTAAAGGAGATTACATGGATGTAAAACATGATTTTGAACACTATGTAATAATATAACAGTTTTCAAGTTTTATGCACAACAAACAAAGTAATCAACAGTGTAGTGTGATAGTGATTACATGACACATATCATCAAATTATGCCAAAAACTCATTGAAATTGATTAAAAAGATGAAGAAATCACACCTCACGATCCTTGGCTGTCTCATAATCATCATAAAGTTCCTGGTCAACACGATCACGATCAACCAGACCAATCATGGAATTGAACTTGGTCTTGCCAATTTCTTCACTAAACAAGGAGTAAAGCAAGGTAATTGAAGACCAAAGACAAATGCATTTCAATTCCTAATGAAATTCTCATAGTCAGAGAAGATATATAACGGAGATGAGATGGCAAAAGAATATCCACCAATTTTTCAAGTATGTAACAGTCCAATGTGGAATCGTGAACAGAAAGAGAAGAGAAAGAAAGAGAACTGACTCACATAGTAATATTAACAACGGGAAGCTCGGACATGGACTCAGCTGAATCAAGGGAATTCTCAACCAGCTCTCTAACAGTAGTGTAAAGGCATTTCCCAGGCTGAAAATTACACCATCAAAAACCTGTCATGAACCCATTTCCTTTTCTTTCTTCTACGTACAAAATTAACATTATATCATTGCATCACATTCGAATTTGCCAGCTTAACAAGCTCCACTTCTATAAATAAACTCATTATGCATTTTAATTATGAAATATGAACACATATAAACCTTTGAATCATACTTAATTCTGTCATAATTAATCAAACGAAGAAGAAGAAGAAGGTAGGCCTTACATTGTCAAAGCCGGCAATGTTTTTGTTCTCTGCAAAGAACTCTGCCGGAGATTCTGAAACGACCTCGAAAATAAGGAAAAAGAAAAGATGAAAAAAGAAATTGGAGGAAAAGAAGAGAGAAAATTTTTAAAAAAAGTTAGGAAAAGAACAGACTCTGTTTGAGAAGGGTTTCTTTTGGCTTTCTGGTAGATTTGGATTTAGATTTCTTATTATCATTAACCTCCATTCGATTGTCGAACTTCTCGCTGTATTGTGAAGTCAATAACTCTGCTCTGAGAAGGAGATGTTTTCGCATTAGGGTTTTGTTTGGTAGATGTTTGTTTTCCTTCCCG
Source organism: Erythroxylum rufum (assembly GCA_027478365.1). Taxonomy (NCBI): domain Eukaryota; kingdom Viridiplantae; phylum Streptophyta; class Magnoliopsida; order Malpighiales; family Erythroxylaceae; genus Erythroxylum; species Erythroxylum rufum. The sequence goes on along the minus strand of JANIHZ010000003.1, from coordinate 60,996,735 downwards.
CCAGGCAGGGATGGCAATTCTTCCAGGCTCGGGCATGACTTGTCCGGCTCAACTCAACTCGGCCCGAAATTAACAGACCATGGGTTAGGATTTTTTGATTGACTGGACCACGGGTTGAGCTCAGGTCAGAATTGTTCTGGCCTGGCCCAACCCTAGGCCCGACCGAGAGGTATAAAATATTGTTTTCTCAAAATTTTCGTTTTTTTCATTCTTCTTTTAAAAAAACTAATAAATTGGTACCGTCAGACTGAGGTCAGGCCAAGAACTAAACAGCCCATAATCAAACCGGTTTGCAAGTTAGAACATTCGCCTACAATTGGACCAAGAGCCGACTAACCCTTGAGTCAGGTTAGGTTAGAAACAACCTAGGCGCCCCGCTGGACCTATTGTACCGCCATGCCACTTGCTAGGGTCTTCATTGACTGCAGTTTTGGTACAACAAAAAATTAAATATAATTAGTATTGATTAATGAACTTAATTAGAGTTAGGTTTTATTATTATTTATGATAATAAAGTTAACGCCAGGGTAGTTGAAGCCCAAAGAAATAGTCAAATCAGGAAATGGGCCAAGCTATCCAAACCTATACCTTATCGTGTGTAAGGTCTAGATGACAATGAATAACCCATTATGGATATGAAATACAAATATCAAAGCGTTTCATTTATATACATTTTACTAATTTTATTCTCTTATGTTTGTCTTAAGTGTTTTTGGGCGTTGGATTGGAAGTGAAGTAGATGTTATTGCCGTTCTTTTCTCGTTCTGGACATATCTATGTTCTGATGGGGCTCCATTTGTATTCGTGTATGGTACAGTCACGTGAAACTTGTGGTAAAATGATCAACAGCAAAATCTTATCTTCGTTCTTTCAGCCAATCGAATGCCTCCACTTGGGCGTTCGCAGTGACCTTTCCCTTTCTGTGCACAACATTTAATTGTGATGTGGGAAAATTATAGATCGGATACAGCCACGCCTGTCACATTTATTTATTTATTAATCTGTCACATTATTACTTATGGGCATAAATAAATAAAATATATATATATTAAATAGTAGGATTTAAAGAAATAAAAAAACATGTTTAATTGATGGTAAACATTTAAGTTAATCCATAAGAAAGTCAAATCATCTTAAAATATTTTAAGTAATAAACAAAAAAAAATGAATGTAATATGAGATATTATATTGTTGTTATTATTATCCTGTCGGCTCCTACAGCCTCCAATAATTTTGTGGTGTGGGTGTGAAAGTTAAGTCATCATAACCACTTTGGCCATAGCCGTTTAGATTTTTTCTTTTCATTGTTCACCTAAAGAAATGGATGGCTTGGCTGCGTCGAAAATACCACAGCATTTTCCCTCCACTGATAAATTAAGGAGAGTGAAATGTCATGCTGGTTCCGGACCGGTGAAAAGACATGGACCAACCACAAAGGTTTAGGTGGCTATGAAAACCACAAATGTTCAACGTTGTCCTATATCATTATATATAATATATATATCAACGTGGTCCTATATCATCGGGCTGAATGGCTCTCCATTCCATTGGTTCATAGGCATTTATCTATCTAGTGCATCTTTTATATATAAGTGAACATATACAAATCTATACATAGCTAGCGTCGCCTTTTCTGCATAATCTTGATCCCCTTTGCCTGGACTTGTAGCTAACTAGTGGCCATATTATTTGTCATTAATTAAATAGTGGATGAAAACACAAGCAGTGCGACTGAAGCTATAATTGTTAGTAAATTGAAATATAAAACAACTAAAATATAACAAAGTTGAAATGAAAAAATAAGAAAAAAGAATTAATACATTTAGGACAAACTTAACAAAACAAAGTATATACATTTAGGAAAGATATATATATATATCAATCTCTTTAATGCATTCAACTTGAAAAAGATATATAAATAAAATAGAAACTATAACATTTTT
>JANIHZ010000003.1:60914936-60925556 GCA_027478365.1 Erythroxylum rufum | reverse complement strand
GGATCCATAAGTTTATATGACAAAGAGTCAATGGTTTACTGACAGATGCCTTTTTTTTTTTTCCTCTGAAAAATGGTTCAGTGACAGATGTTAACTAAACAATTTGCCTGATATTGACATGGACAACTAACATGAAACGTGGAGGTCACATTTGAATTTTTCATTTATTCTGAATTATTAAATTTAAAAATAATATTAAATAAACAAATTATATTTATTTGATAATTTGACTGATAATATATAAAGAATAAGAATCTACCGATATAAAAACAACAACAACAAAAAAGAATCTACCGATATAAAAAAATAATATTTAATCGAAAGATTTTTAAAATAAGAATTCACCAATATTAAGAAAAATATACAAGTTTAGAGCCATTTAACACCTGAAACCTAAAACTCACGTTAGTTCGTTTACGTTCGTGAAAGGAAAGGTCTGAAAGTTAAAACTGTTCATGGGCTTCACGTCTATTGGTATCTTTGACGATTTTATGGTTAGCTGTAACAAGTTCATGGGAAGGCCACGCACTTCACTTAAGAGCAACCCCTTCCTCACCTAAAGATTCGTCCACCTTATATTCTTTTTTGAGAAAGTCCACCTTATATTCTTGCTTATCTTTTGTCCCTCAATTCTTCTATTCTGTTTCCGGTTTTAGTTCTGCTTTCTTTTTCTATTCTAACTATCATCGATGCCACTCACGATTCTCTTAGTAATCCCACTCCGTGTGTTATATTAAGCATTAGCATTTAGCATTGGAAGTGAGTTTCTAATCTCTAGTGGTTCTTTCAGATTGTCAGGTTCTGTACTTCTCCCCCAGTTTCTTGTCCTGATTGCTTGAACAATGAAGTTTGAAGATTATCTGATGCAACCAGGCGATGAGAAGCAGACAAAACTGGACTTGGAGAAGGAGGTAAGGCCTATTATAATAGTGTATAATTCCCTGAATGTAAGAACCTTATGGTGATTGATCTGTCACAGGTTGAAGAATTGCAAGCTGAGTTAGACAAGGAAAAGGCTATAAAGAAAGTTCTGTACAGTGCTCTTCATGGGCCAATTCCATCTAATCCATGTCTGCCCTCTTTTTTTCCACCTCAAGTAAGTGTATGCAAAACTGAGTAGTAATAGTTATATCTTCACCGGTTTGATTCTATTAAGAAGGAATTCAGCAATTATCTATGTTTCAGGTTCAGGGTCTTCTAGCTGAAATCAGAATGGTGGAAGATGAGACTGCATGGCTAGAGAAAAAAGTTGATGAATTGAAACTGAGCTTGTATGAGCAGAAGAAACAGACTAAAGAATGGAAAGTAAAGAAGCAGCAGAGAAGGAAACTGAGGCAACACAATAACCTACCTCCATTTTCCACAGGAAAATCGATTATGAGTGAAGATTTATGTGAGCTACCTAGATCACAACATTTTGAAGAGTATAAAAAGGAGAAAGTGCATCTTAGACGATTCTCTGTGGGTTCTGCAGGAGAAATTTTTTGCGTTTCCTCTCCAGTATCCACTAGTAAGGTCATAATCTATCCCTGTCAAGAATTTATACTCCCAACAAAGAAAACATAACTAGGACAAAGTTATTTACAATGTTTTGATCTTTATCACTCAGAAGAAAATTCAAGGAGGCATTCAGGAAGAACACAAGAACAGCAAAATATTCCCGGGGAATTTTGCAGCGAGATAGCAAATGAACTCTCAGAAGAACCACTCAGATGCCTAATGGACATGTTTCTCCGTCTACATAGAGCATCAGGACAGGGAATTATCAGCCTCAGTTCCAAAGCTGAATCTTTCCTGCGTGAACTCGAAAAGATCAAGGACCTCATTCAACTGTAAAGCATCCATGTCTCCAATGTAATCTCGACATGTCATATCTCAGCCCCTATGGTACTAAATTTCAGATTTATATGCCACAATCAGGAACATTGGGCCATACAAGAATTTCCTTCAGATAACTAGACATCCATTAGAAGTTAATCGGTTCACAGAATCTTCACCACTTGCAGGAAAGCAAAGGTTGAACACATCTTGTATGACCAGAGTAATCATTTAACTAAACATTCTTGGCCTACAAGCAGAAGCTGATGTTTTAGATTAATACCTACAACGCTATCGTAATGCATGTATAGTAAGAGAAACTGATGGGTCATAACCTTTTCATATGTATCAGGCATTTCTTCAACATGTTTTACCCTCTTCACAGGGGGGGCCTGTTGATACCATGAAAAGGAATACCTTTTTTTGGGTCATCGTCAAGTAACCGAAAGAAACCCAAAAATACATCATAATTGCCCCAGCATTTAAATCAATTTCGGTATTATTTCCTAGCTCACTAGTATATAATCTTCTAGCTACAAGTTTTAACTCAAAATTCTGTTTCTCAAATTTGGTATATCTATAGCTTGCTGAGAAAATTTTCTTAGAGAGTTACAACTGCTAACCATGGAGTCCTTGTCATGAGGGAGTGATAAATAATCAAGTCTTCAAGTTAATTTTGCTAGTGCCCTCTCTTCATGCAAAAATTTGACCAGGTCACAAAATCTCTTACAAGGGCCAATTATTGTAAGACTAAATATAGCACTCTGCTGCAAATTGTTCCTAGATATGCTGGAATGAAAATTCTACAAATTTGTAAGCCTTTCATCTGATATGACATAACAGTTCATCCACTGATTAAATCAAAACGCTCACCAAAATGTAATTTCAATAAATTACACTTAGTGTTAGAAAAATAGTCCGATGATACAAAGATGTAATGACGTCATTTCTACACACCTAATTCTGGTACAATAACAAAGTGAAAATTTTGTATGAAACTCAAAAGAGGCAATCATTACGAAAATGTGAAGAAAACATCCCTCAAATAAAGGACTCAACAAAAAGATTTTTCAGTAGAGTCATATTAGATGTTACAAATTATCATGCTAATCGTGAAAAATGCAGCTACACTGACACAATGGCATCTGTCTAAACGTCAGATATTCAATCTGTTTTCTTCACAGGAAGTAACTGAAACTAGTTCACACCACGACCTCTAAATAAGATAAACGGGGTCAAGTGAGGAAATTCACAATCCTATTCAATAGATTTAAGCCAAATACAGTTTCCTCACAGTTGACTTTTACTGACAAGTTCAATGCTTCAGAGCATTTACCTTCAGCCGTAATAGTAATTAAGCTTGGAAGTGAGCTGCTAAGAATTTCACAGCTGAAGCGTAAGCACAAACCAGATGCGTCATCAAGATTGGCAGCTATAGGAGATTCAACAGATACAAGAAAAAGATTTGCATTGCTAAGCATCTTTAGTACTAAGCTCTCACAAACCAAGAGAAAGTTGTCTTTCATCAACACATCGCTCCTGTCCTTGTTCAGCTCGTCAATATGATCGGTGAAGGTGCAACTGGTGCACCCATATGGAAAAGAAAATGGTAGAAACAAATAGAGATCAATCCACTTTAGAACATTACATACAATAGCAAGTGAAAATGAGGATTAAAAATCATAATGTGAAATGAAAAGGATTAAACACTAATAATCATTAAAGAAACTGCCATATAAAACACCTGCAATATCTTTAAAGTCTTGATAAGCAAGCATCTTGTGTAAAAAGCAATTGCAATGTATGTCAATACAGGAAGCATGTGTGAGGTTGAAACAAAGTATTAAGCCATATTCAAAATTTCCTCATTGGATAAACTTCAAGAAAACAAATGCATTGTCAAAAAGAAGGGGCTGAAGAAGGTGACTGACCTTCGGACATACTCGAACATTCCTCGGAGACGAGCTTCATTATCCATGAAGGCCTCAACACCCATAGGAAGCGGTTTTACAAAGTACCCAATATCAGGCTTCAACTTAACAGGATATTTCTTGCCGTTATAGTATAAGGCCAGCTTTAAAGGCAATAGATGATGATGGAAACAAACATGTATAGGCCTATATGCTGTCTCACCAGGATCCAGAGAAGTAATCTCTTCCATTTGCACAAGCATTGACACATCAGTAGGAGATGACAAGGAGCTGCAAATGCAGACATAACTAAGTGGCAAGACTTGGAACTGTTAAGTCAGAAAACCTAGCAAGGTCATATTATCTCCAAAAGGATTCCTGTATCAACTAATGATTAAGGTGATGTTAACACTTAAAGAGTAGTACTTAAGTTTTACACTTAAATGTATGTATAGAATTTTTTATTCTCTAGTATGAGAAGCATTGTGTTAAGTAGGACTGGATATTTAAGGCATGAATAATTATCCTGATTTTCAATAGGAATGATAAATACATGCATCAATGCCTGGATTTGGTATAAAGAGGAAATGGGACCCCAACATCTTAATAAAAATAAACATTTGATTCTTCGAATTCTCCCACAATCAACATTGACTTTACAAACATATATGGAACTTTAGTTGCATCTACACACCTAGATCACCACACTGAAGTAGCAAAACAAAACTTTAGCTCCGCAACAAAAAAAGGAAAATACCTCTCAGTAGAATCTGAAACTTTGCTCGAATCCTCCATCAGACTCACTTCTGAAATAGTCTCTGTGGAGCAATTCTTGAAGGAAACTTCTATCCTTACACATTTAGGTGATATGCTCGAATTCTTAGAAGAAAATGAGTAATCAACTTTCAAGCCATTTCCATTTGCAGGATCTAGGAGACTGTAGCATTTAGGTTTAAGTCGGCTCGCAATATCCTTAATGAAGATTCTGGCTGAAGATCCAAGGAACAGATTTTGGTCGGATTTACCCTTTGATGAACCAGGTTGCTCATCCAACCATGATTCTAGAGCTCTATTCGACATCAATTCTCCCAAATCCATGGCAATAGAGCTTTGATCCATGCTCTTGTTATTATGAGAATAACCAGCATCTGATATCTGAATCAACTGATCAGCATTACTGTCACCCTCACTTACAGAACCAGTGTCATCGCTGCTACCACTGTCACTTGAAACTGTGCTAGAATGTTCTGAGCCATAATCAGAAGTAACACTTTCCTCATCAAATGACCCAGACAATGTCGCAGAACCATCGGCTCCATCCCCCAACAGATCTGTACCACAAGTCTCATTTTGCAACTGGCCATCATGTAGCAGGGTACAAGCTTTTGGAAGAGGTTCATATCCTGGAGCTGCATGAAGTACTATCTGTGAAAGAGATCCAGGAAGATAGATACGATGGTTAACAGGCTCTCTTGTCAATTGTGATGTTTGTTGACGAAAAATATGTTCTGCAAGCACAAGTGGCAGCCTCCCACTTGAGATATTTACATTTTCCTCTGCTCCTTGAGAATACAATTTGAATGACAGAAGGTTCTTCAAAAACCGGGCCCTGTCACGAATATCATAGTTCATATCACACCCTGCCAATTCAAGCACATAGCTGCCTACTTTTCTCAATGTCAATAGATCCTCGCCTTTTGCATCTGCTAAAACCTGTAAAATGTCTTAGGTAAAAAGGGCATGGTCGAATCTAAATCATCAAAAACTAGCTGAGCAAATTCCACATATTCACAGGAAAGTACTGGAAATTTCTCCCTTGTACCTTCATAGTAGTATTCAGAATCTGAAGCTTTGTTTCCAATGCCTCTGAAGTAAATCTCCAAGCAAGGAACTTAAGAACAGTGGTTAATATTCTTGGGATTATCTCCCCTAAGTTGCTGTACTCACCCATCATCCATATTATGGTTGCACGAGCTGCAGATAACTTGATAGCATCTAAACTACGAACCAGCTGAATTACAACCTTTAAAAATAGAAAAGGAATTATGCATTCAGTACTATTGCAGACATTGAATGAATAATACAAGATTAGGAAAAAACGACTGTAACAACAACTACATTTAAGGACTATGGAAAAAGTATTTTAATTTTCTTTCATATTCCTAAGGCTAAAATCCTTTTGGTATAAACAAAAAGATAGTTACATGAAAACAGTCATAGCCTAGGTCATTCCTGAAAAGCTTAATCACATGAGCTTTAGATCTAAAATAAACAAATTCTCTCAATTCATTCTTATTCCTGTGAATAACAAACAAATATTATTGCTTAAGCAGATATTGAAACTCCAAAAGCCTGATGTTTGATTTTAGTTTACACCACAACTGATGTGCAGTCCCTTGAAACATCCAAAAATCAAAATTTTACCAACTTAAAATGTCAAATGTCCATAACTTTGGAAAACTACAAAATATGAGTATACCTTTTCATGACTAGGTGGATCTTGATTTACAATTGATTTGATGGACGCTATTGCTTGAACTAGAACATCTCCTTCTCCATGCTCAAAGTCACCGGTCAAGGTTTCTGCAACAAGGCTATATTCAGGAAACAAGAAATAGATATCCTTTTTCTACTCAAAGAACACTTTAATTCCAAAAGGAGACCTTGTCTAGTAAGTGCCAACAATCCTTCCAAGAACACATTAGCCATTTTTGGAAGTCGCTCTGCACACAAACCAATAGCAGCAACAGCGTGTGCTGCAAATTTCCTGTCTGGATCCCTAATATAATCCTAGTCAAAAATTAATAAGATAAGTATCAATCCAAGGATTTGAATTTTACATCTATACAAATGACAAAAAAATTGCAGAAGAGATGAGTCATTTCAGTCACAGAAAAGAAACCATCTATGCAAAAGGTACAGGATTGAACCATCATTCATATCACACTCAAAAGAACATAAAACGAAAAAGGTGACCATTGGTGAAATTTTGAAGCGGCCTTCTTTCTGACTCAACTCACAACAGACTAAAGATGGAAGAAAGCATGGAATTTAAATACAAAAAAGAACAACTTAGAAACATGACCAGTACTCTAGATCTGTGAGGTAAAAAATCATCAAAGAAAGCCATAACATGGTACCTGGAACTCTTTAAATATTAAAGGAATCGACGAATCTGTAGCAATGGAACAGAGTATCTCAAGCTTCAAGGATTTTATTTCATATGAATCTGAAGAAACTATGAAGAATTCCTCAAAATGTGAAGCAAAGAGGCAAGGTATTGCTTTGGCAAACACTTGAATGTTGCAAAGGACCTGCACAAGGAAATTAAAGATGCTAAAAGTTCACAAACAGTTCTCAATACTTCTTTTTTTTTCCCTATTCAGCAGTTACCAGCTCCAATAGTCTTATCCATTTTGCGGAATGAGTCTCCTTTTCCTCATTACTAAAAGTTGACAGTTCTCCAATTATCAAGTCTTAAACAATACATCACTTACATGAACCCAGTTTCCTATTATTAACTGTTTGAAACGATGATAAGTGTCTTAATGAGGTAAGAAGCTCGATTATTTACACAAAAGAGGCATTATCTACATGCAATGATGTTTCATAAAAATGAATAATAATGAACAAAGTTACCACATACACAGGAAACAGGACAACTGCACGAATATATAGTACCACATTTTGTGAAGCACTGGATGATCTCAGCAGAAAGAGAAGTGGCTTAACAATTCTCTTAACATCCTCCATTGGTCCCATGATCCAGTGAACCCCAGCTGCAGCTAGTACTACAGCACTATTATTGCTCCATAACAATGGTAATGTACATTGAAGCAGAATCTTCACATCATCGTTACTTCTTCCTGAAGTAAATGTTGCACCACTTTGTTCAGCATAACTCTTGCCACTAGAACTTAACCACGACAAGTATTCATCAGGACCTTCAATATAGCACCTGGAGACCATACTTGCCAATCCAACATCATAATTCACTGTCATGTCACTAATGTCTTTTTGTGATGCAAAGTCAACATCTGAATCATCCTTTTTTGGCCAACAACTTTCTTCACCACGTATAGAGTACATTATGGATTCTTTCACTAGACCATGCTGTGCTATAACATAACGTAAAAGGATTCCAATCAGCGATATCTGACCCCACTCTTCTACATCAGGAAGAATCTCGCATAACCTTCTATAGTTCTTGCCAATCAAAGAATAATTATTTGAACAAACAGATGTAAATGCTGAAGCAGCAGCTCCAACAACTCCACAAGATTTGTCACACAACAACATTCCAATCATCTGCAAGAAGACGATAATGGTAAAACTTCATGTTAAACGAACCAACAAATCAAATGCAAATATAATGAGCAGGCATCTATAGAATGTGATGAATGAGACATTTAAATCACCAACGCCCAGCTTATGAATAAATTTGATGACCTAAATATAATTTGCAAATCAAAAAAATTGATCATATCCTTTAAACAAGAAAAAAAAAATCCCAATAAACACCAAACAATACAACACAAGGACAATAAATCAGATAAATGCCTATCTCCATACACATTACTGTATTAAAATGCCATTTGAGATGGGACTCTGCATTACACTTATCAAGTAATGCCCATCAATTATATGCCAGGCAATCAGAAAATTTCCAATAGAATCTGAACCTTGACTTCTTTGTTTGTATTTGTATGCATAAGAACAACAACAAACAAAACTATCCCATCATCCAATATAACTGAAACTTTAACAAGAAAATTTCTATGAAAATACTTTTGAACTTGTTTACTCTCGTAGACAGGACTGAAGAGTGAAAAGAAAAAGGAAAGAGAGGCATATACAATTGAATCCCCTAGAAAGAAGTTTCAGACCTCTTCAATTGTTGAGGAATGCTCCTCTAGTCGCAAATCATGCAACTTTGGAAGAGCATTGGCAGCACATTTTCTGACATAAGCAGATGGGTCTCTGGCACACTTGCTCACAGCCACAAGAACAATAGGAGCAATTTCATGGAGGCGAATCCCTGCCATGGTGCGAAGTGCCCATGCCCTTACTAGTGGATTTGAATCTCCCAAGTCCTTCTGGAAAGAATTGATCGATAGCAATGCCTCATTTGGACGCCTGAAAATGGAAGACAAAAGTAAATGTTAATGAAAATAAGTTTTGTACATTAATAACAAATTTTTTTCCCTTATTTCTCACATGACCGAGTGGAATCAGCCCTACGTAGCCATAAATGCTAACAGCAATAAAAAAAAATCTCTTATATTCATCCCTGGATGGAATCAAAGTATAACCACCTAATTTTAAAACCAAATGCATAGTGATTGCTATAAATCCGCTACGTCCGCAGTTTTAAATGGTTCCCAACACTATCCAACTCAGAAACTGGCTAAATGAAAAGTCTATCCCTCTCCTGCATATGATAACTTATGCAACGTTATCTACATAAACTTCCAAAAATTGGAAATAAAAGGAGACTCATTAACGTACACTGAAACTAGCAAAACCCCTTGAACTAATACATTATGTTGGTCCAAAGACAGATAATCTGACTTAAAGAACTAAAAAATGAAGTTCAAAATCTGCAACATACTTTTGAGCATAATGCAGAAGGTACAAGTAAACCAGCTTCTTTACTTCCAATGACTGAGATGCCACATTCTTTACCACCTGTAGTTCCCTTGTTGAAATGGTGAGGGAAAAAAAAATCGTAAAATAGCCCAACAAGACGAGAGATGCTATGTAATAACATTGAATACTATGGTAATGTATCAAAGAAGTACCAATTTCAGATCATAATCATCCCCAGTTCTTTAGTCAATAACAACCTGATAAAATGGAGCCAAATTTTTTATTCCACGATATAGAAATTATGTATCAATCTAAGTACAAGTGATCCTGAGTTTGCGCAAGTTTTCTCTTCCACATACCATTGAGCTAATTAAGTCAGAATTCGATCAAACGTTCAAATTAGTACATTTATTTCTCATTCCACTCATTTTCCTAAGCGACCAAACAAATAGCAACATAAACAAAGCGCATAATTTGCTAATCTCGTCTTTCACTTCAAAAATTCAATTCCCATTGCTTTCAGAACTAATTTTAATTTCAGTATAAGGGGGACCTGAGGGAAGAAGTTGGAAACATCAAAACCCTGAGCGATAAGAGCGAGAAGGCGCTTTAGAGCCTCGCACTTCTCGGAATCGAACTTGCTCTCGAGCAACGGCGCGATGTTCACGTCCTCGGGATCGTCGTACAAGTGCGCGTCAGTGCCGATCCGAGACACGATCGTCGACGCCTTGCTCAGCGTGTCCGCCGTCGCACCGAATTGAGGGAACATTGTCGGGTCTTGCGCTTGAACTCTCAGAGAGTTGCGGACTCGCTTTGTATGAACTGAAGAAATGGCGCTTGTTTGGATGGCAGGAGAACGAAGTCGGGTTCCAGAATAGGACTCCGTTCTCGACCCGGTTGGGAAATTGGATCAGGTTTGGGACTCAACGCCAAGTTCAAGATAGTCAATCATGGGCCCACTTGGGAGGAGTCAGAGGGCTCTGTCTCCGCAATACCGTCCAACGAGGCAAATGGCCGTTAAATCCAACGAAGAACCTAAATTCACATTCCTATCAAGCGCGTGATGCTCTAGTTTCTCAATGAGCTATATATTACCATTAATTATGATTATTAACTATTTTGTGAACCTTTAACTAATTTTGACAAATTTTTAATTTTTAAGATAAAAGAGTATATTAATTAATTATATTCAAAAGAAAAGCTTTTATATTTTATAAGATTCAAATCTAATTGAATTTATCATTATATATTTTAAAAAGAACAAACAAACATTTAAATATAATTACATGTCTTTTATTTACTT
>JANIHZ010000003.1:60837150-60847951 GCA_027478365.1 Erythroxylum rufum | reverse complement strand
AACAAGCACATAATAATTTATAAATTATTGTATTTTGAATAAGTTATTTTATAAATTAATAAACTTAAGTCAAACATTTCCTTCAATCACTTGAAGTACCATCCAAGATAGAGCCTACATGCTTATAATATAAGGTGGTTTTTAATGCACGTAATTATGATAAGGTATTTCTTTTAGAGAGTTCATTGGTTTAAGTTACTTTTGTATTTGTCTTTTTTTTTTAATTTCTAAGCTTTGCATTTCTTTAATTATTTTTTTAATGTTAATATAAATGTATGTTATTTTATTTTGCATTATCTATTTATATGTTTTTTTATTATATATATATATTACAATTATATATGGATATATTGAAAACAACTTCTTCATCAGATAAGGATAAGGTAGTATGGACATTCTTAAACTCCACGTTTTAGTGGGACTCTCAAGTTATTTTTGTAATTGTGAAACTTAAAATGTCTCGAGGAGACAAAGGGCAATTGTGATGTGAAGTTATTGGTTATTGGCGTGATAAATATTTCTTAGGAGGTTAGTGGGAGATAAAGGAGTTTGTTTAAAACAAGTTGGATTAATGTAATGAATCTGCCTTCTAAAGCAAAATTTATTTCTATTTACCCCCAAAAGTCAAGGGTTCCACTTGTGGGTGCATATATTTTTCATCATTAAATATTTAATTGTCAATTAATTTCAGTTAACCTCTTATGAAACCTTAAAATATTACCCTATTTCTTCTTCTAATAGAGCTTTTTTTATTGCTAAGTTTAATGAATATGAAATAAACACTAGGATAATAATCATGGTCATTTCTAACCTTTTATAGGTCTCAGATAAAGTGAAAATTGATCTCTATTTTGTCTATTTTTTATTTGTGAATGCGAATAATGAGTTTTTATAAAAAAACAAAATAAGACAAAATAAAGATAGATCATGAGTGGACTCTGAGCAGATGTCCTTTTTGTTATTGCTCAAGATAGAATCTAATAATAATGAATAGAGAAAGAGCTCGTGTTTTTTAATGCCCGAGGTTGAATTAAAAAAAACATTCATAGACTTGAATTTAAGTTAATTTGATTATTTTTTTTGAATTACTTGTGGAATTAAACTTTGAGCATGTTTTAAAATATATACACAAAAATGTATTAAAATATTTTGTGTCACTACCTTTATATCTAAAGCGTAACATCCGTTTAATTTCTGTTTAAATTTAACTTAAATATAATCAAATCAAATAATTGAAGTCAAACGCCCTTCCTCAATCCTTTTGCGATATATGAGCAATCAAATTGCCAAATATGCAATGAAAAATTCAGAAGCTTAAAAGAGCATCCCTAAGAGTCGTTTGATCTTTATGATCAGATTTTAAACCAATTTTTTAAAATTTAAATTAGATTCAAACTTTAATTAATTTAAATTTAATTTATTAATTTTCAGTCGAATTAAGTGATCTAAAGAGTGAGGGCATGTCGGGTGTCGGCTCCTTTCACATGATCATTTCGCCTGTCCTGACTCCTGAGCAAACAAAATCTGTGGCAGGCACAAGTTAAGTAAATCCAACTTCAATTCAACTTAATTTCATGATCTAAGGAAACTTTGACTTGTGGAGTCATCCGAATAAGGCATCTTTTGGAAAGCGAGACAGTACAATATTTAATATACTTTGAGCTTAAGCCAATAAAGGGTGTCATAAAATCCATAAACTGCTCGAACTTATAGAACAAGCGAGCTTTCGGAGGGTTTTGTAACATTTTCATGCCTACTTGTAAGAAAAGGTGGTGCTGTCTTTGTTGTCAGGAAGGGGATGGATTGACAGTTTACGTGGTGTGTGTGGTCGGTGATTTATTATTATTGTTCTAATCTCAAATACACATGATAATTTATAAAATAAGTATTTCAAATAAATTATTTGATAAATTAACAAATTTAAAATAAATAACTAATTAATTCAATCATTATTTTATAAGTTTCAACGTATTTATACTCCATCAATTACTACTACTAAAATTTTAGATGAATTGAAAACCTTTCTATTAGATTCAAACTTGTAATTTTTATAAGGGAGAGGCGCTTGGAAAGCTGCTTGTACCACTTGAATCTGAAGGGGCGGTGAGGTAACTTTTACAGGGTGAAGAGATCGAAACATTGGCTATACTCTCTTTGAATGGTGATGACACTTAGACCAAATTAACCTCTTTTCATGAGAAGTTAACACTTGCTAAGTTTATAGATTTTGTGGGGAAATCAAGAAGATCTTTTTATTAGCTACAATTGGAAATAATACATTGAGAAATTATAGATTTTTGAAAGGTTATAAAATAACACTCTTCTTTTTTGTTTTTGAATATATTGAAATTGTTTATCTCTTTCTCCTTTTGTAAAATTTTACTTTTATAATTTTCTGAAAATTGTGAAATATTAATTTAGTAATGTTTACGAAAGAAGGTATAATTGGTTAAATCTCGTTAAATTTTAATATTTTTATTTATTTATTTAATAGCTATTGTCGAGTATAATTGCAGTAAATTATTGTGCTATTAAATTACATATAAAGAAAAATTCTATTTAGAATGTTGAATTTTAAATGGGACCATTTGTAATCTCTCATATCTTTTCTGAAAATTTATATAATATAATTTTTTAATACAATCATTCACACTCTATTCACTTAAGTAATAATACTTTAAGTGAATTTGTTATTATTAATAAAAATTAATCGGAGTCGCCACTTAATTAAAAAAGACCATAGTTAATCTATAGATCACTTCTCTCTGTTCGATATTTTGCTGCCAAGCATACAAATTTTTGATAGCTTCCGAATCCTTAGCCACAGTAGACGGTGATTAATTTTACAAGATTTTTGTCAAAAATTAAATTTTCTTACAAAATTAATGGCTCTTTTCGTTGATTATCTGAACTTTAGGAAGAATATAATGTTTCGTGTGAATTATTCAGTGCGACACAGACTAGTATGCATATAACTAAGATTCTTCAAATTAGAGCTTAACAGAATCGTTCCAAGTTCAATCCGATTTAATATAAAATTAATGAATTAAGAAAAATTGATTTAATGAAATTGAGTTTGATTAAACTCAAACTCCAACTTTAGGAGGTCCAAGTTGGCCCAATATTCAAGACAGATAGAAAATAAGTAACAAAACTATAATTGCTAGAACAAGCAAGCACTTAATTTACCAGTTTCTGTGATCTTTTTCCCGATCATCTCAAACTCTCCTCTCCTTACATAAGAATTCAGAGTTACAGACCCTCACATCCACTCTCTGTCGCTCTTCCACAGCCCATGACGTGTGTATTGGGAACCCACATCTGTGTACACTTAAATTACTTATATTGAACTGCTAGACTCAGCTAACCAGCTTTTAAAAGTATAAATTCATATTATATGGTGCCTCTCTCAAGGCAAAGAAGGCCCAGATGCTTTTCTCTTCTTCGCACACTTCGCCATGTTTGAAGCTCATTATAAATACTAACTCTAACCCAGAAGGGTTCTTCCCTCGGTGACTCAAATTCTCATTACATCTCACATAAACTCAAATCTATAAGTCTTTTCTTGTTTTTGCTATCTTTCTCTCTATAGCTGAAAATAGCCAAAAGAGCGTAAGAGATTGCCAACCTTCTTTTTTTCTTGTTTTCTGGAGGCATATGGCGACCACAGTTAGTCACAGTACAAGTGCACCACCTCAGTTCTACTTTGATGAGAGATGGAAGCTGTCAAAGAAAGAAGGCTCGTCAAGAAGTCAATCCTCTTCTTCTACTACTACTCTCATGAAGACTTCGTCTGAGAGGAGGTGTTCTTTCACAAGGAAGTGTGCGAGGTTGGTCAAAGAACAAAGAGCTCGGTTTTATATCATGAGGAGATGTGTTACTATGCTCATATGCTGGCGTGATCAGTACAGTGATTCTTGAAGCAGATGATAAGAATTAGGAGATTACATATATGTACATAAAAGATTGTTTCTTTTCATCTACCCTTGGTTCTGGGGTTAGAATCTTTTTTGAGCTCTGAGTCTTCTTTAATGGAGGGACGACTTCTTAATGTTACTTTCAGTGCTTTAGAGGCATTAGTTGGGATACCAGAAAATGAAATGAGATATTTTCTTCTATTTCACCGTTCTCTATGCTGTTCTTTGAAGTGATGCGTCTTCTCTTCTGATCTCTTTCTCTCTCTCTCGTTCTTTAACTCTTTGGACTCTGATGAGAGAGGAGCAGAGAGATTCCTTCCACCATTGCAGTCAGCAGGTGGCTCTACGTGGATCTAATGTTCTTGATTTTACAACTCAATATTATTTTATCTATTTTTTTAAAAAAAATTAACTTGGAATCATGCACGTTAATCGTAATCTCATCAGATGATGGATCAACGTGGGTAGGAGTATTTCGCCCGGTATTTTTAATTCTGTTATTAAAAAATTACTTCAACTTAATATCAACCTTAATAACAACTATATTTTCTCGTAATTATGTTTATGTTTCTCGTAATTACATCATAATTATGCTTACACTTGTAATCGCAATGTAATCCGCAATTTACAATTTACATCCGTACTATAATTCACAATCTATCATATCCTCCTGCAAAATTGAATCTTGGACCAGGTTCTGAACCAGTTTGACCTCATGTTATACACAAATTGACTGCCATATTAGCAGTTACGATCAAGTAAATTACTCAGTTCATGTGAATGGTGTGATTCACCTTGGCAACGAGGGTATTCCCGTCCACGCATGAACTTTTACACTTGGGTTTCCTTCTGTTTTCCATACAGTAGTGGGGAATCAAGGTTCTGACCATTCATTAAAAAATGGAAACCCTTGGAAGCATAAAGCCTAATAAAATAAGTAAAAGATAGCTGAGTTTTCAATCTTCTTTGGCCTTCAATGCACAGATCAGAGTAGGTTTAGGCATTTCGTCTAGAAGAACGATTTTTTTTGTAATAGTATCCAGACTAGTACTGGGTATTTGAAATGGTAAGTTGGTCTCCATTTCTAATTTTGTTCTTATACAGAAGGAACTCACACTAATGAAGTTTTATAAAAATCATTCCCCTATAACATGTTTTGAGTAGGTTGCCAAATGAGCTGGTTTCAACTTGAGTCTAATTTTTAAATTTGATCAAATTTACTTTATTTCGAGTTTAATAGACTAATTCATCGCGATTAATTGAACTAAAAAAAGTTGTCAATTTCAAATCGGAACTCTACTGAAACTTGAATATTTGAGACTAAATCAAACTAAAGTTAATTCATTCACTTTGAATGAGAACAAGTCAACCCAATCCAATTTATCATCCACATTTTCAAGTAATCCTCTAGTCTAACACATGAATTTAAATTAAGTGATGAGTTCAACTCAAATAATCAATAATAAATATAATTTCTAACGTTCTACTGAAGTGACTACGCCTAACATTACACAGCTAGAGCTTCGTAGGAGCGCAGGAAGATTAGTATTTTGTAAATTCATAATGTGTTCGGCTTGGTAACTAATGTAATGTACCTTTCAAAATTGATCAATTGAGCTTAAGCCCGGTTTGACCCTTTAAAAGTTTTTCACCTAAAGTTCAAAGTCAATCTAACTTATTGCTATTCTTATCTATAATTGAATCAGCAGACCTTTTTTTCTTCGTATCCTTTTGTGTTACTTATAACATTACACATCATGGTGAATAAATTTCCACTTATTTTAAATAATTGCTTGCATTGTGTAGTTTCGATTTGAAAGACCTCTCCATGAGAAATTTAATATACCATAACCTAACATATAGATTATTGGATCCTTAAAATACAGATTAAAAGTTAACTTCACTGCCAAACTGAATGAGTTTACTTTTAACAGATCAATTTGCATATAATTATCTATAGTATTGCTAAAAATATAATTGTACCGGCTAGATTTAACACTATATAAGTATTCCAATCCCCATAATATTCGTAAGTATTAGAATTTTTAATATGGGTAGAGTGTAGAGTCCACTAACAAAAATTAAACTTGGGTCAACCATTGTTAAAATGACTAGAACTAATTATTTGGTTAATTGACCCTTACCATTTATAAACCCTTTTAACATTTTTTTAAAAAAAGAATTAGCCCGAGAAATAATCCCTCCGTGGTGGGAACATCCCAAATCAAGGAGGGTTACCGCTGGCCTAGGAGTTTGCTGCATCCCCAAGAGTCGAACCTTCGATCTCTTGGTTAAGCGACAAAGGTATGTGCTACCTACGTTAACCCAATGGGTTAATTTTTTAATATTTTCATGGTTAGTTAATATGGGATACTCTAACACTCCCCTTAAATGCAACTGAGACTGGACATCTAATTGTTACTTGAAATAAACACAGTGATAATTGGACCAAGCCGTTGGGACTAAACTTTAATACGGATAATCGAAAAATTAAAAATCCGGACAAAACCTGCTCTGATACCATATTAGAATTTTTAATATGAGTAGAGTGTAGAGTCCACCAACAAGAATTGGGATTAAGTCAACCATTGTCAAAATGACTAGAACCAGTTATTTGGTTAGTTGACCCTTACCACTTATAAACTCTTTAACATTTTCATGTTTAGTTAATATAGAACACTCAACAGTAAGACTCACCCTTATTGTAACAGTAACCCTCTTTTAAGATAATTCCTAAATTCTTGTTCTTGAACTGTATAATAATTCCCTATCCAGACCATAACTCACTAACATTTTTAACTTTACCCCTTCCTGGGATCACAGAAGAAGAAAAGGACTACATAGTGCACAACTATGGATGGCAAATTGGGCAAGTCCAACCCAACCTGAGTCAACAGGCCAGGTCTAAATTGACTAGACCTTAAACCAGGCTCAGGCTTGAGTGCTCAGCCTAGCCCAGCTTGAAGCCGCAAAACATAGGAACTAAGTCGTGGCCCATTACCATCCTTATGGGAACACTTACTATATGTTCCATTTTGGTCAAAAGTCATGTCATCAGTTTGATCAAGAGTCATGTCAGGACTCAACAACACACAAGCATTAGTATGATCAAGCACCTGAGCGCAAATATGTAAAATGTGAATTCATATGCAATCAAAAGATAAATATAATTCCCTCTAGCCTTCACTTTTCTCTTTTTGATCCAAAATTATCTTCTCCAAGTTATTAAACGATTTTACTAACCCCGAAATCTATTTTCGTCAGGTGCTACCTGCTTTTATAAACTTTGTTCCATTATCACACACTGGATTCTCTCTTACAGTCTGCCCACAAACGGAAAACTATGGAAAATCTTAATTTATCAGATGAGACCTCATTAAACTAATCTCCACTGCAAACTTTAACAATCTTACCAATTTCATTTCTTGAGTCAAAGGAATAACGTACCAATAATGTAACTAGAAAGCAAAATAGACTTTCCATACTTGATGCAAGGAGGTGTGCACCTTGGACTCGATGTCGTATATGTCAGTGATTGAAGCTATACCATGTAAGAAGCATCCAGGCCAAATTGCCCATTTTCTTGCCACCCAGATGCTGCCTTGAATTTACAAACTGGACATGTACCTTGTTGTCGCAGCCATGGGTCAATGCAATTTGCATGGAACTGCAAAACGAGATTACACAGCCAACATTAGGTTCGGATTATTCTGCCAATAGATAATGCATAAAAGTTACAACCAAATCACCATATTGTACAGTATAGTGCAACTCTGTTGATTTGATCAACTACCAACGATTGCTGGAAGTTCGAACAAAAATGTTTTGGTATGCAGTAACTTGAAAAGCCATTGGGGATCAATAATAGAAATAAGCTGCTTCATGAAGTGGACAGGTAAGTCTTCACCGCGTTACTAGTCAAAAATGCCAAAATGTAGTGTCACATTTCTTTTCATTCATAAACTTGCACCCAAACCCAGAGCCAACTTAATTCCCAGCCTTTCAGCCGTAGGAGAGTACTGAAATTTTGAAACCTTAAACCATTATAGCAACACTCTGCACTCGTCCTTCGGGTAAAAGATCAAGGGCCTACAACTATCAAAGTATGATGGTGTATGGGCTATTTCAATCAATCACTCACCTTGGGGAGTAGCTCAAATATGCCATTAGCGAAACTTTCTACAACAAATTAGAAAGTTCTACAAAGTTGAAATTAATTTAAAGAAGAATATGAACCTGATGCAAGCAAGGCAAAGTACGAATAAGTTCTCCCACATCAACTTGCTCCAAGCACACAGTGCAAGTAAGGTCATCTCCTGAAGCTTTCAAGCTCCCAAGTGCATTGACAGTGTCTTGCTTCTTTTGCTGAAGAACAATTCAGTAAATCAAAATCAAACATTAATTCTCCAATGAAGAGACACTATAATTGAAAGTAACTGCCTGAAATGCAAATATTCATCACAATTCCATGAAACAAAAGGAAAAGTTTTATGCAACAAAAGGTGAAATCATAGAGGTCACCTTCCCAAGGAGTGTAACTATATTATGGCCAAATGAAATAATTCAACCACTCACATTATACTTAAATATCTGTCGAATTTTCAGGCCATCTAACTCAAACATAATGAAGATGTAAATTCATATTACAACTTTTCAGAATAAATTCTGGGAAGAGCTATAATGAAAACAAGAAAATAGGAAATTTGTACCTCAGCTGATACAGAAGATGAGGCTTGTTGCATTGCAGAACCACTGTTTATTAAAAAAGAAGAGGTGATAAGAGGAGGCAATGTCACATCAATATTCAGAAATGATTGAATAAATAGAATAAACTGACCTTTGAAGTGGAGAAACATTGTGTTTATGTACTGGAAGTGCATTAATCTCTTCGTCAGTCATTGAAGCAGCGTTAGGAACATTATCAGCATCTAGTAATCTCAAAGTCTCGTAATCTACAAACAAGAAAATAATCTACATGAAGCAATCCATCTATGTAAAACAAAACCCGATGGCCAAAAATTTGAAAATAAGGCGTCCATTCACATTTGTGAATAGCATCAGATATTAGATATCAACCAAAAAAATTCGCAATATACCATTCTCTGAAAATTTTAGGTCAGCACTTAAATACAGAATATAACCGCATATAACGCACCTAGGTCATCAAATTCCCGATCTAGAAGCGCAAGCTGGAGTCTGAGACTTTGTAAACGCCCTCTTGTTGCAAGTGCAATGGATGGCGGCATATGCAAACGCAGCTCTGTGTGACCAAGAAGGCCACTGGCCATTGCAACATGCGTCTGAGACTGAGCTTGAAGTTGTTGACAGGTTGCATACATCCTCAGCATCATTGCCATTAGGAAAACACCAAGCACAAGCCAAATCTACATAAATAGAAATACCCATTCTAAAACTCATGAACCCACCAAACGCCGCTCAAACACTAATACACCACTATCGACATTCTATGAGTGACGATACCAGAAAATTGGGGGGCATCTGTTGTGAGTTCAATATCATGAATAACAATAGAACTGCCACAGACATCAAAAGAGGCCAGATTACAAATTGGGAACCTATCAGCTACCAGAAAATAATAAATTAAGGCATAAAAATCAACCAGAAAGATTTTAAGTAGTACCTGTAACAATAAAAACGAGAGAATTGGAGTTAACAGGACGAGTAGCATGAACTCGCTGATATACACACGAATTTTGATCGACACAAAGAACAAAGCAGCATTAGAGAAGACGTCATTAATGAAATTGTACGTATAATTACAATAAACTCAATTTCATCAGAATGAGACAACTAAAAAATTTAAAAATTGAAATTACCATATTTCGCCTCTCGGGAACAAATCCTTGGAAACCATTTTCAGAATCGGCTCTACTTCCCCGAAATACAAAACTCATATTTATCAAAATTATGTGATTAACCAATTGCAGCTCCTCTGCACTTCAAATGAATTAAATCAAAATCAAGTTTTTAAAAATCAAGTTACTAGAAACAACGTATTTCGTGAGATTAAAACGAAAATCATAATAAAGAAATTAAAATTAACCAAAAAAAAGAAAAAGAAGGATCATTTAATATGATTCCCGGCACTGATAGCGAGTCGTTGAAAGTATCAGAACAATTCTGGAGAAGGAAAAACAGAGCAATGGCTTACCGATCGGGTTGGATATAATCCAATATAAGATCAATTCATAGTAACAGAGTGAATAAAAGATTTGATTAAGACACAAGTCGAAGTGGAGCGATTTGAGTCGGACGCGTTGGATTTGGCATTTTTCCTCTTCTTTCTGCCTAAAACCAACGCCTTCCCTCTTTAGCTTCGTTGGAATTGTGCATTAGCTTAGCGCTATAAATCACTAGCGGGAATCAGCGAGACGGCGCCGTTTCCTCCTTGTTCTTTTACACTCTAGCATGTAGGGCTGGCTTGGGCCCAGACTCACTCAGACTTGAACGACTCAGCTGACCACGAGCTCAACTTGGCCCTAGCCGATCTATTTTAATAGAAAATGAATAAATGGTAATTTTTGTAATAATTGTCAGTTACAAATTCGATCTGTCCAACCTGACCGAGCCCTAACCCCGGCTATATAGTTATCACCAATTTTCTACTAGTGAAATATATCATTATTTAAATATTTAATATTTTCTTCTTTACCCAGTCACTGTACGGTTAAAAAAAATAAAAGGTTAGAACTTGTGCTCGTGATAAATTGCAAATTAACGAAGGAGATGGTTATATAGGTAATGATACATTATGAAATAAATTTAAAATTTAAATGAAAATTAAAGAAACATTAAATAAAATATCAATTTTATTTTTAATTATCAATAATATTATTATAAAATTTTTCAGAAAATTTTTGAAT